>JAFIRS010001002.1:0-470926 GCA_018342105.1 Gonioctena quinquepunctata
TCCGTGTTCATTTGCTCCTAATTTTATCTATTTCTGTCCCAACGGTTCCCATTCTTTCTTCTAGAAAATTAGCCACACCACACAATTCTTTTTTTAGGCCTTCTGTGTTTTCCAGGAACTTCTCTTCCAGGCTTCTTGCATTTTCTTCCAGGCTTCTTGAATTTTCTAGAAGCTTCTCTTCCAGATTTCTAGAATTTTCTTGAAGCTTCTCTTCCAGATTTCTAGCATTTTCTTCCAAGCTTATTGAATTTTCTAGAAGCTTCTCTTCCAGATTTCTAGAATTTTCTTGAAGCTTCTCTTCCAGATTTCTAGAATTTTCTAGAAGCTTCTCTTCCAGATTTCTAGAATTTTCTCCCAAAGTCCTCGAATTTTGTTGCAGCTCTTCTTTCAAGGATTCTATTATCGGACTCAAATCACCTCCGGGAACTTCGAATAAAAATGTTTCGGGGTCCTCACCTTCTTGTACAAGTCCTTCTGCAAGTCTTTCCTGGAGTACTTGCTTTTTACCCGTTGTTTCCAGTTCCTTCCTCCAATTCCTGTTTCAATTCCGCTACCTTCAAATCCGCAAGGCGCACTTTTCTTGAACACATTTTGTCTTTGACGAGGTATCAGTCTGTTTCACACGAAAAGTTGATCAGTTTGTTAAAAATTCACTTCACGAATTCTTCTCCACGGGCCACCAGTCTATTGTCTGTTTCACGCGAAGAGTGTATCAGTTTATATTCCCACGCACAATTGTCCACTTCGCGAAAACCGGGCCACTGTCTATTTTGGGCGTACAAAAAGGTCTATCAATTAATTTTTCTGACTATCCACTCCACGATCACTTGTTTATTTTCAAAATCTCACTTCCGACACCAATTGTAACGTAAATAAACTTAACTTGGTTTAACTAATTTATTTAACACTTAATCTACAACTTAATTTATATTACTACGCCACTGTATAGCTCGATAGTATGGGCTCGTTCAGACTGTTTTACTCCACTTGAGGTTTGCCTATTTATCTCCGATACAGCATTCTCGATGTTTCGAATTCTTTCAGTTGGCGACCGGCGTGTTCCAATTGTTTCCAATATTGACCGTTGTTTTCCGCGGCAGAGCGCACTGGATGGTTCTCGAATATCTCCGGGGATGATCTCATCGCTGTCGATGGCAACGCGTTAGGCGACAGGTCCGGCCTAGGTTCGTTACAGTATGAATTGTGTTCCTTTTGCAAAGAATCACAGCACATTAAAATGTACCATAAAAATGTAAAATATCTAACATACCTAGTGGAAGAATCTGGATTAAATCCTGAGCAAGAAAACTTATTTAAAGAGAATGGCAACATCCTGCCTGATATTGTGCCTTCTTTTGGACACAAATCTAATACTCAAAGAAATAAACTGGTGTCTCAGTATTATTTTTATCTTATGAAACACAGGCATATTGTTAAAAAAACACCGGTTCTGTATTTTATCCACCGTTTCGGAAAGAGGAGGTAGAAGTGGAATTTTTGAAGAATTTAAAATCAATTAATGATATTATAGAATGTACACCTTAATAAATTGTTGTAATATTTCCAACTTATAAAGTAAGTGAATAAAAAATATTGTCAATATTATTTCAATATTATTTTTGTCTAATTATATGATAGCTGTCATGTGCCGGGAAATTTCCACTTATTAATTTTACATCTACATGCTAGTGTGGATGAAAAAGTTTCAGAAAATTTGCTGGTTACCATAGTAACAATGTCGAAATAAAGCATCTGATTGGTTGAAAATGACTGGTATAAAATTTTCGCAAAAAAAACACTCTACTGTACATGTACAGTTCTGTGTATAAAAAAGTCGTACAGCAGTTATAGGCTATTGTGAGTCAGGCTTGTGTAGTAGTGTCAAAATTGAAACTATTTTTGTCAAATGTGTATGTGTACTACTTTCTTATGCTCAGAACTATACATTCATTTTTTCAATAATGAAAGCAACAAAAGGATTCACGACGACTATTCCACTAACCGTCTTCTTTCGGGAATTCCTCGGCTCTGTCACACGCAAGGCATTTCCTTCTTGAATACGTTTGGCTTTTTGCAACATATTAAAGTTTATGCCTCGATACTGCAATGTTTTTGCACTCGCAAAAATTTTAATATTCGTGTCACCACTCGAGTGGGTAATAAAACGGGACATATAAACTGTATGCTCGGTGCTTTTTAAATATATACCGCGAAATTCATATGAATGTAAAATAAATTCCCAGTATTAATGAAATGAAAATATACCGCTCTGTACACCATATTGCCAGCACCGTATTAACCAGTGTAAGTTCAACGATTTTTTCAATATACAAAGTACTAATCGGGTTCGTACAATTGGTTTTCTGTATTAGTCAAAAGAAATACACATCAGTAAAAGATTCAGATCTATTGTGGCCTTTTACGGTTCTAGTGTTGTTATTCTGCACAATTAATCTATTGAGAAGTATCCTATATGAGTTCCGGCAACTCAAAGACATCCTGAATATGAAACAAAAAAAACATCTATTACACCCTTGTACAAAGCCACTCAATATATTGCATTATAGGATGGGGAGGAGTATCCAAAACTCACTTGTACCCACTGGAAGTTATCCAGAGAAAATTCATAAAACTACTATTGAACAAACCATCACGATACAACAGTGACGAATTATATGAAGAATCCGAAATATTCGATATGAGGCAACTATTCTTCAAAATTCTTGCATTGCATCAATATAAAGAAAAGACAAAACTCACCATACCCAACCATACATATATTACAAGACACAAAAACAAATACATAGTACCGTTCGCATTCAAGACTATAGGACCGAGATTTCACCAATTCCCTACCAGAAAACATACAAACCTGTGAGTCTATTAAACACCTGAGAAGAGCACTCGAAAAATGTATTTAATATGTATTAAACATTGGGATAATATTCGACCAAAATAATCAAATATAAACACTCGAATACAGAATAGATATAATTATACATCCCACTCCCATTCATCCTCTGATTTTAAGCTATTGAGATTTCATTTCAGAAGATTTCAATAGGTTAGTAATATTTTAGGTATACATCGATAATCTTTTGTGAATTGATCTAATTCATTCATTAATTAACTTGATCAAATTTAAATTGTTCTTTCTCATGTTAACAAAACAACCCTATTGCTTGATTTTATCTTACATAACCCAGATATTTATATATATAATTCTTTTTCATGTGATCTATTTTATCGATCTTATCTATACACCCATTCAATGACTAAATCATTGTAAACATGTATATGATTTCGTATATTTCTTTTATTTTTGTTTTTTTTTGTTTTATATTTATTTTCCTAAAGTCATATTAGCATGTATCATAAATTATATTAGTATAGTTTGAACACTTTAAATTATTTATTAACTTTAGAATAGTATTGTTTTTAATACTGGAAAATTGTTGAACTGAACTGAAATTGTTTTCACCACGTACAAACAGCATTAGTTGCTTCTGTGGTTTTTCAATATTTATATGCTAAATGCATATTCTTGCTTCTTGTCTGGGTAATCGCAAATAAATAGTATTATTATTATGTAGAAATTGCGTCCTTCAAGTTAATTGGAGATTTGTATATAGCGGGAACAAGGACAATAAAAGTGGTACAAATTTTAAAAAATGGCAGACGTCTCGACGTTTATTTATCGTCTTCTTCAGGGCTTTTTTCGTTATTCAGACATATATTATTAATCTGGTGTTGGGTATCATTGATAATAAGCATTGTTGTTGTTTACCAGTGAACAGCATGTTTCTTTACAATAAAACCATTTAACTTAAAAAAATGCCACTTGTTTTTTTTGGATAACGATGAGAATAAAAAGGTGAAAACAAAAGCCATAATATTCATATGGAGGAGTAGAGTCACTACGGCTTTTGTTTTCACCTTTTTATTCTCATCGTTATACACAAATTGAGAGGTAACAATAATAACATGTGAAGTGTAGATGACGAAATTTCTTCGTTGTCCATTTGTCTTGATCGGAACCATCGATATCTACCACTAGTTTTACCCGTTTTCGCTTTATCCATGGAATCAATTCTTCAATTCTATTAGACTTGACTTATTTGAAAAGCAATTTGTGGTAGACATACTCGAATTCAAGACATCCGCAACCCTCTGATGGTATACAGAAAAATGTACACACCTAATCTAACATTTATCTAATATGTTCATTGTATGATTTTACTATAGTTTTTATAGATGGATGTAATTATCATAATTTGGGTTTCTGATGGCAGTGTGAGGAAAGGTCCTCCACTTTTGAGCCTACTATTTATTGGAACTCTTTTTTTATAATACTTTAGATTTGAAAAGGGAAACATTCTCCATTACACATTGAATAGAAATATTTTTCTGTGAATTGAAAAATCCACGATGAAAATGAAGTTATTTTTTGTGAATGTCCAACGGAAAACAACTACTTCCCCGGCTAAAGCCACGCTGGACATTCTGGAAGGACCCTAATATCTTGTTTATATTTTCAAGCAAATCAAGCCTTAGATTTGTTCATAATAATAATACATAGATTTTTTCTGAAATAATGTATTGGTTCTGAGTATAAAATTTTTCGTTAGCAAACAGAAAGAACTAAATATTCTAACAAAATAACACACAAACTGGATAATAAATGTCTAACTGTTGAAAAAAAATTTCCAAGAAAACAGAATCCTCCAGATCTCAGCAGATTCAATTTTTCTTCTCAGAGTTTTTCTTTTCAAGATCGAGCAGATCGAAATAAAAAAAAACAATGTGCACCCCCAAAAATCTGGATCCGGGCCTGTTCATCACTTTGATTAAAATCATGATGCGTTCGAATGACGGAATGCGCGAGACGTTTTTGGATACGAGCGGTTTTGTGGTTTGGTACATGATCGTACAATTACAGAGTAACCAGAATTTATGACGCAGCAAAGTTTTTTTTTGCTAAGTAGGCCTCGTTTGCGAAATTTATGACTGTGAGCGAGTCCCAAATATTCCCACAGTTTTTTTCATGATTTCGCCAAAGTAGAAAATGGAACGTTAATTGCGCTAGTTACTCAAGATTTTCTCAGAAATTAAGTGGGTCAATGACTTTTTGACTGATTATCGAATACTTGGAATAGGTACGTTTATGTGGAGTCTTCATACTCTTCGCAGCTCTCATGAATTCTAATGCATCAGTTGTTTTTTTTTTGAGGAAGTATGGAATTAGTGCTTTTTATGGATATATGAATGGAGAACCAATACGAAAACGAGCTGAAAGAGTTATGTGAAAACAAAAATTGAAGGTGTCAAGGGACACCCGGAATTCCTTTGATTAATTGTGAAGGAATTGTAATATTTTTTTTTTTAAGTTATAATAATATTTTTATATATATATATATATATATATTGTTATGTATGATAAATATAACAAATATAACAAATAATAAATGTTATTATTTCGCCCCACGTTTCGGGGGTGCCAATTTGTTATGTAATGATGAATTGAATAATAATAGTTGTTGTTATATAATGAGATTGCTAATAGTTTTCGCTATTCTTTGTGAGCCAAATTGATATGATATAGATGGATATTTTCGCCCTGTATATGTATTGTATGCTGTAATAATAATTGCTAGCGAACGTCACTGTTCTCTCGGCACGCTGCTGCCAATTGTTATCACTTTTCTCACCACGGCTAAGCAACAGTCGGTACGCCTCTTATCTCAGATAGCCGGTTCAGGCAATAGAGCCACTAACCACTGCTGTCTAATTTCAATTTATTCAATGGTCATCGGTATGATTGTTTATCATTGTAAGAAAACAAACAACAAAGTATCAAAAAGCAATTATTTCCTTTATTCAGGAAGACTTAATTTTACCTGGCCTACGAGAAATAACTTATTCTAATGTGAATCTACAAATATTCACGGATAATCATAAAATCAAATCATGGATAGATAGACACAACCTCACTTTTCTTCGAGAGTGAAGTTTTCTTTTATTGTTCAAAATAAAGTGAAATAAAGTTCTTCAGATGTGGGATACGTTATTTGTGAAATTGTTCAGGACCGGATGTGCACTATTAAAAGTTTTTATACCTGGCTGGAAATGTCGGTGTTCAAGATATGCCCTGAAACTGGATCCCTTCTCACTCCAAGCGCTATCAGGAACTCCAATACCATAAATCAGGAACCATACATATGCAGAAATCAGCTTTGGACACTTGGATATGTTGTATAATTGAGATAATATTGGTTTTTTTCTTCAAATGTTGGAATTATATCATTTTTCTTTCTCTCAAAATGTTGCGTGGCATTCCCTTGTAAATTTATTTTCGATCTCCTTGTCGCTTTGTTTGTTGCTCCCTTGGATACCAATTTTCCTTCTTCTTTTTCATTTGAATTTTTGAATTCGCGCACCAAATTGTCACATTTCACTGTTTGGGTTCATCTTATATAATTTATATATACAACTATTTTTCCATTCTTATTACTATGTATAAATTTCAATAATAATTGCTTATGACATCACCCCGTTGTTATTCTCTCACAATTTCCAAATCTCCATGTAACCGTCTATTCCCTGATTGGCTATTGTCATCAAGAAGTTTGCTGTTCTACCATTGGTTACTTTTAGTTATCTACAATTTCATATACTGTATGTTTCAAATTTATAAATGTGTTGATCACTTTTTATTCATGAAAATTTTGTAAATCCAGACTTTTTGTTGTCTTTTTACCAATTATGGGTTATAATCATTATGACAGTGTATGAAATTGATTGTGTTATAGTATTTTGACATTTTTATCTATCCATATTATACATAGGCTTATAAATAAATAGAACTTCCAAAATTATGTAAAAACAATCTCTTGAAACTAATAACTATTTAGTAATTATTCTTTTTGCGGGTTTTTTCCTTTTAAAACTTATAACTGGCATAACATAACATAACAATGTAATATATATATATATATGCACTCTTCTGTCTATACTTTCGTACACGTCATAGATGCGGGACTTTGTGAACACAACAGAGTGTATATATATATATATATACTCTCTTGACTTCGTAAACAGCGAATAGGTTAAACACGCACGGCTTGCTAAATACATACGCATTGATATTTAATATTAAAATTAATTTGCTTTTGAATTTATTGAAGTTATGACGCGTACACTTGCTAAACACACAATAATGGAGAGATTATAACGCGTATGACTTGGTTAGCACAATAGTAAAGAGAGGTTATAATGCGTACTTGCTAAAAATACATAAGCATTTATTATTGTCTGTATAAAATCTCTACTTACCTAACTCCATCAGCAATATCCGGAACTTGTGCAGAAACACTGTCATTATTGTTATAATTTTTTATTATTTATTATGTACAAAAAACCTGTATACACTCAACAAAAATAATCGTCGCGACACCACACTGTTCAATGTGAAATAGAAAGACGAAACGAAAATAACTGGCTTGCTTTCTATGAGAGAGAGAGAGAGAGACAGACAGAGAAACACGCGCACGCCGCACGGCTTATAACCATAGCGAAAGTCTCGTTACAACTTTTGGTCTTAATTTATTCCGTCTAGCCCTCTTTCGCAACGCGCGATAAGGAACTACGTTCCAATAATGTTTTTATTATATAAGATCGAAAGTCACCTCGCTGAGTCAAAAAAAAAATCTTTTTTCTCTGAAATAAATCATTTATGAAATATTTAACTCAGTACTACTAATTGTTCAACCCACCAATGAAATAAATTGTTACTGACGATGGATCCTTATACTCGAGATCTCGATGAAACTCAAATTGAAAGCAAAATTGTCAAAAGTATATATGAATTCAATAATGCTTACACTCAAATATCGTCTGATTTCGCACTGATCCAAATGAATATCAGAAGTATAAAAAAATTATAATGAATTGAGAATCTTTTTGGAATGCAATGACCTCTATCTCATAGTCCTCTCTGAAACGTTTCAGATTTATGATACTACTCCATATAACATTGAAGGTTATGATACAATAAACAATCAAGGATCTGTGAATAAAAACGACGGAATTTTAATCTTCATAAAATGCTCTTCGACATATACCTTCAAGATAATATATATCGGAAAAATAGAGGCCATACAACTGCAATTACTACTAAATAATGAAAAAATAACCATAACTGCTTCACAATACAGTATTTCTTGAGAAGGAATGGAATGAATTGAAGTTCAAATTATCGGATATCTTTCAAATTATACAGGGTGAGTCAGAAGTACTTTGATAAACTTCAGGAGGTGATTCCTCATAATATTCTAATATGAATTGTCCAAATAAATATATGTCCGGAAACGCTTGGTTTCCAAGATACAGGGCGTTAAAGTTTTATTTTAATGTTCTTTTTTTTTAAATAACTTTCGAAATACTGACCTTGTTGAAAAGGGAAACATTCTCAATTGAATATTGATAGAAAGATTTTTCAGTGAATTGAAAAATCCACGACTAAAATGAAGTTATTTTTTGTGAATGTCTAACAGAAAACAACTACTTTCCCGGCTAAAGCCACGCTGGACATTGAACTACATCTGATAGATATTCTGAGAAGGCCCTAACTCTAAAGAAAAAATCTGAAATTGAAAATTGGCATTTTCATTCAGATTAAACGAAAATTGGTATTGAGAGGTTTTTGAGGTGTCGAATTCGAACCTGATGTTATTATTGCTCCTATACGTAGGGAGCGCCACCTACACGTCCTTTTCTTATTTGAAGATTCATAACTTTTTTGAGTGTACTTCTAGCACATTTTTCAGTGAAAAAATCAATTCCTCTATCATATCTACGTAGAAAAGCTAGCCTTCTTACAAATCGCTATAAGCAACTGTTTTATATATATTTGGACTTGAAAATTTTAAGTCGATTATTTGATAATCGATGCGGAAGTTATTACCATTATTTTGCATTTTTTACAAGAATGCTTAGGAAATGCATTTGACGTTTAACTAAGTAGTTTTGGTTTTTTGTAGGGGGCGCCACCTATTCTATTTATTTTTGCTCGTTTGAAATAGTTATTTTTGTATCAAGAGTGCAAAATCTGCATTTGTTTTATACAAATTTGCAAGAAATATCAACATTTTATTTCAAGAAATTTTTAATATGTAGAATAAAATGAAATAAAGGAAACTGAATTGTATTCAAATAAATTGTTCAAAGTGTCAACCTTCAGCGAAGATACAGGCATTCAGTCTTCTAGTCATTGAATCTCGTACCCGCTCAAAAATTATTGGTGTGGTTCTCATTGTTTCACAGGCATCTTCCTCGTTCGCTACAGGAGTTTTATAAACTAGTGACTTCAAATGTCCCCAAAAATAAAAATCTAGCGGGCTTAGAACTGGGGACCTTGGTGCCCACGCCTGGTTAGGTTCTTCTACACCCTACCGATAAATCGATTTGGATAGACAGTGTTAGGGAATTCCCTGGCTATCGAATAATCATCAGTTATTGTCGCCCATACATTTACAGAAAATTAATACTGATAATGTCTTTCACTACCGCGTGCGGATTTTCCAGAGCCCAAATATGGTTGTTATGAAAGTTTGTGATAGCATTATGGGAGAAGCTTGCCTCGTCCGTGGAAAGTACATATCTTAAAAATTGAGGATTTCCAGCCAATTTTCTCAAAAACCACTGACACATAGTAATGCGTTGAGAAAAGTCTCGTGGCAAAAGAGCTTGTACCCTTTGAATATGGTATGGATGAAATTGTTGATCGTGGATAATTCTCCAAACTGTGGACTGAGTAGAATTGAGATCTTCAGCAATTATTCTTGTTATCTGGATTCTCCTCGAGAGCGTACAAAACAGCTTCTTCCAATTCTGGGGTTTGGACTGCTGGTGGTCTTCCAATAATATCAGCTGCCCTCTTGAAGCTACCTGTTCCTGCCAATCAACGGTGGAGACTGGTAAATGTTGGAACTGAAGGCAGTACTCGATTAGGAAATCGCTCCTGGCTTCGCGCGCATTGCCATACGCAAGGCCATAAACGAAATGCATATCGGCTAAATGAGCATTATTGTTCAAATAATCCATTTTTTCAAAATTACCGTTTTAAAACTTACAAAAACTTCAACAAAACAACAAAACGTTTAAGTGTCACATAATTACCAAAACTACTTACTTAAACGTCTAATTCATTTCCTAAGCATTCTTGTGAAGAATGCAAAATAATGGTAATAACTTCAACACGCATCGAATATCAAATAATCGACTTTTAAAGTCCAAATATCTAGAAAACGGTTGCTTATAGCGACTTGTAACAAGGGTAGCTTGTTTACGTAGATATGATAGAGGAATTGATTTTTCCACTGAAAAATGCGCTTGAAGTACGCTCAAAAGAGTTATAAATCTTCAAAAAAGAAAAAGACGTGTAGGTGGCGCAATAATAGCACCAGGTTCGAATTCGACACCTCAAAAAACCTCTCAATACCAATTTTCGTTTAATTAAGGTCAGTATTTCGAAAGTTATAAAAAAAAACGATAATAAAAATAAAACTTCAACACCCTGTATCTTGGAAACAGAGCGTTTCCGGAAATATATTTATTTGGACAATTCATATTAGAATATTGTGAAGAATCACCTCCTGAAGTTTGTCAAAGTACTTTTGAATCACCCTGTACTTATAAAGTATATGGAAATTACTTTTATTTCGATCTCGTACGCTAAACTTCTTGAACTTCTTGTTATTCAGTGCCTGTCCCGGCAAATAGCCAGAGGAATACCTGGGACAATCTAGAAAGTGTAGTTCAAACAGAAGACCTTGATGCCATACACAATGCTTTGTTCATGTCTAGGAATAGTACAGCAGTTTTTTTCGTTGAGTTTGGTTACTTCTGTGTTATTGGTAAGTATACATAGTGGGTGTACAGTTGATACTGACTTTTTGAATACAAACTGATATTTCGACTGAATTTTCAATTCTGTTCTCCATTAGAGTTTCCAAATTTATTCCTAAGACTGGTAGCAATGTGATGGGCCAGCATTTGTTTTGTTTATGCACAAAAAAATGATCGAGGGAAACTGCATAATTCTATTTCTTATTACAGCTAGTCGAATCATCATACAGAGTGGTCCAACGAAAAGTATGCACCTAGCTTTTCTCCTTTGTTTAGAATTGAAAGCAAAAATGCTCGGACACGTGGAGTTTGCTTTTGAGGGGGACACATTTTAGACATATTTTTCAACCTGTGCCTTTAACGCCCTAGCGAGGGGGTGTCACAACCCTAAAATTTTGAATGGAAAGTGGGGTCGAGTGATATATCATTTGAACGGGCACAAAATTATCTTTCTAATGATACCCTATTTATTGAAATTTATTCGAACAGTTAATGCGAAAACGGCTTTAAGAACAGTTACCCGATAATTTTGGTATTAATGAAAAATACAAATAAGTTTTGGTTATTAAGAATCAAAACATTTACAATTAGTAGTACTTACGTTTCAATGTTTGTTACTTGTAACAGTGCTTTGTAAGAAAAGTAAACAAGCTGTTAAATTGATTTATTAAAACGTTACTTCAACAAGTGTTGAAAATGTGACCCACTTGCTTCCATACAATAATACAGATTTTGTTCAAATCTATTTCTAACATTTTGTAGCATATCAGGTGTTATGCTTCTGCATTGTGCTGTAATCCGTTGGCGAAGATCTTCTATGGACTCGGGCTTCGTAGCAAAACATTTATTTTTCAAGTGTCCCCATAGAAAAAAGTCCAAAGGCGATAAATCAGGTGACCTGGCAGGCCATTCAATTGGGCCTCTCCTTCCAATCCACTGTCCTGGGAACCGGTTATCTAAAAATTCTCTTGCAGGAGCAGCATAGTGCGGAGGTGCTCCATCTTGCTGGAAATGAAGCCGATCGGCATCATGATTTTGGTCGTCTTCTATTATCTGTGTTATGAAAGGATCAATTGCATCGTCAAGCATGTTTAGGTAGACTTCACCAGTTGAATTTCCAGGAATGAAAAGTGGTCCTATGACTTCCTAATATGCCACCCCAGACGTTTATTTTTTGAGGGTATTGGGTATGAACCTCACGGAATAAATGTGGGTTACTGTCATCCCAGTAACGGCAATTATGCCTATTCACAGCTCCATTCAAATAAAATGTACACTCATCGGTAAAACAAATGTTAAACAATAAGTGCGGATCTTCAATTAAACGCTGGCTCATTTGTTCACAAAATTGCAGCCTTCGATCAGGATCATCCTCATTTAGTTCCTGTACTAATTTAATTTTGTACGGATGAAATTTGTACGCTTTTAAAATCCGTATTATGGATGAACGGGAGACTCCTGAGGCTTCAGCTAGTTGACGGGTACTTTGAGTATGATCCAATTGAACATGCCCCAAAACAGCGACTTCCACAGCTTCATTTCTGATGGGGTTCTGCGGCTGGTGTTTCACATTACAAACAGATCCGGTATCGACAAACTTTCTAACTAACTTGGCAACATACGAATCATTAACATTTTTATCGGGATGACTGTCCTTAAACAAGCGAGCAGTTAGTCTAGCACAACTATTATTTTGAAAATAAAGTTTAACAATTTCAACTCGTTCTGGAATGGAATAAACCATTTTGTACACTGAAATTAAAATAACCTCAAAAGCGACCAGACTGAATCAATGAAGGGACTAAAATAAAAGTTTGCCTGAATTCTTTTCCTACACTTATTTGCAATTTTTTTCGACAAAAAAACGCAAACGATAAATGGGGATTTTTTGTGATGAAAAAAAATTACATTGAAATGTTGCTTTCGGTAAAATGAAGTAATTTAGAAATGATTGTAGTTATTCTGATTCCTAATAACCAAAACTTATTTGTATGTTTCATTAATATCTAAATTATCGGGTAAATGTTCTTAAAGCCGTTTTCGCATTAACTGTTCGAATAAATTTCAATAAATAGGGTATCATTAGAAAGATAATTTTGTGCCCGTTCAAATGATATATCACTCGACCCCACTTTCCATTTAAAATTTTAGGGTTGTGACGCCCCCTCGCTAGGGCGTTAAAGGCACAGGTTGAAAAATATGTCTAAAATGTGTTCCCCTCAAAAGCAAACTCCACGTGTCCGAGCATTTTTGCTTTCAATTCTAAACAAAGGAGAAAAGCTAGGTGCATACTTTTCGTTGGACCACTCTGTATCTTATTTTCCAACCATATCAAGCATCCATACTCCGCATAGAAAACACCATTGCACAACCGAATAACGGACATATTCCGAAGCGATGGCATTTCAATCGAAATTTGCGCCCGTATTGCATTTGCTAATGTACAATTCTTGTTAGATTCAGCGAGCACATATTCAAAATAGCGATGGAGCAAGTTAATCCAATTAAGTGGAATAATTAAGGTGCGCGTGTTAAATAAATCGGAGGATTACACTGCAAACGGGCATAGAAGCGGCCTATTATAATGCTTGGAAGTCAAGAGAGAGTGTTGAGAAATGACCATAAGCGTATCGTGGAGAGGGGAGGTATAAAACTAATAACGAAAATGATAATTTATTCGAAATACAGGTTTTTACAATTTTTCCATCCGGCTCGAAAGACCAGTAACATAATGGTTATTTGTGCAACCAGTTGGGAAAAGCACTATTTTTGGTAATGAGCGATTTTCTGCGGAACAAGCGAAACAATAATTGTTTTTCTTCATCAAAAACATGTTTATTGGATAATATCTTCCTAGATAATTCAATCAGAAATGGCTTTGATAATTATACTCCAACATAAACTCCAACAAATTAAGAGTACCTATCTTCAGTTTTTCGCAAAAATTATTTCTGACCTTAACTCTTATCTAAGTGGAGTATTATAAATTTGAGGTTGGGTTTGTTTGTCAGTTGATCTGTCAAAACAATCATATGCAAGAAAGTATGGTAACATATCAGTGAATCCGCGACATCGATTCAATCAAATAATATGATGAATGAAAAAATGGAGTTATCGGTCTTATTCTGACTCACTTGTACTATGTTTCCCATTCTCCCAACATTAAAAAATGTTCAGGAGGTTGACACATATTCCGATATGTTGTGAAAAATTAGCATTATGGATTATTGCACATAGGAAATTATGTCCCTACTAAAGACATATATTCAGTTTTTCTCAATTATCTCAGAAACCTCCACTTTTAGGCACATTTATTTATTTATTCATTAATTTATTATTCAAACAGGCCAACAAGGCCTTATTACATGAATAAACAGATTTGAAATGAGAATTTACATGCGAATTGTAAGGCTTACAGTCTAATACATGAGATTAATTGAAATTTCTGATATACTGTGTAACGATCTCTTTGAAACCATTCAACGAAACTGTCCTCCAATCTATATCCATCAATATGTTGAATGTATTGGCTAGTCGCAACATGATTGTAAGCGGGGACCTTGCAGTAGTGCAAACTAGGATTATATTGAACATAAGAGAATTTCTCATTCTTCTTGCAGGTACATTAAATCTGATCCGTGAAAGGAGTTCACATGGAATATTATGACTTTTAGGTTGAGTATCGATGAGTCGAACTGATAAAAAACGCTCATTTGTCCATTCACCTGCCACTGGTTTATGAAAATAAAAGATTTTAACTTCAAATTAGCCCGTTAATAAACCTTGATTAGTGTACCAAGTTTCAAATTTTTTCCCGTTTAACCGTAGACACGTGTTTCGTGCTCTCGGCCCTCATCAGTACGGTAAAGAAGTGCAAAGATGAACAACACTTGGTAGTAAACAACAATTCAAAGGAGTCAACAAAAAGAAGCCAGCCGAACATCTCTAATATATAAAATTCTCGTGAAACGGTGTTTGTAATTAAACTCCTCCGAAATGGCTCGACCGATTCTCATGAAATTTTGTGTGCATATCGGTTAGGTCTGCGAATCGGACGACATCTATTTTTCATCCCCCTAAATGTTAAGGATGGTCCACCCCTAAATTTTTTATTTTATTTTTTAGATAAAAATAGGTTTTTTTATTTTTTTATGATACAGCATTCAAAAATACATACAACCCTGAATTTTCACCCTTCTACGATCAACCCCTTTTTTTCCATCGCGATTTTTTATTTTTTATTTCATCCACAGATCCGCAATAGGGTTGCAAGATCTCAATCGAATATAATAATTGTAGTACGATAAATTGAGAACGGGATAACGGAATAAAGAAAAAACGGGATAAGAGGAAAATGGGAATAACGGGATAACAAAAAACGGGATAATGGGATGACAGGATAAGGGGATAACGGGATAAAGAAAAAACGGTATTACAGGAAAACGGGATAACGGGACAACAGGAAGCAGAAGGAGTCAAAAGCATAGCCTAGATGGAACAACATAAAGGAAAACATAGAAGAAGGAAATTCTATATATATTTATATATATATATATATATATATATATACTAGCTGATCTGACAGACGTTGTCCTGTCCAAATTTCTATGTTCCCTAAAATGTTTTTCCCGAAAACTCTCATCCGCGTAGACTCCTTCCGCTTCATGTTGTCCCATTATCCCGTTTTCCTGTTATCCCGTTTTGTCTCTATCCCGTTTTCCCGTTATCCCCTTATCCTGACATCCCATTATCCCGTTTTTTGTTATTCCGTTATTCCCGTTATCCGTTATCCCATTTTCCTGTTATCCCGTTTTTTCTTTTCCCTTTTCCCGTTATCCCGTTTTCCTATAATCCCTTTTTTCATTATCCCGTTATCCCGTTTTCTCCTTATCCTCTCATCCTGTCATCCCGCTTTCCCGTTTTTTCGTTATCCCGTTATTCCCGTTATCCCGTTTTTCTGTTATCCCGTTTTTCATTTATCCCGTTATTCCGTTTTCCCGTTATTCCTTTATCCTGTCATCCCGTTTTCCCGTTTTTTCGTTATCCCGTTATTCCCGTTATCCCGTTTTCCTGTAATTCCGTTTTTTCTTCATCTCGTTATCCCGTTCTCAATTTATCGTACTACAATTGCGGATCTGTGGATAAAATAAAAAAAAATAAAAATCGCGATGGAAAAATAGGGGTTGATCGTAGAAGGGTGAAAATTTAGGGTTGTATGTATTTTTGAATGCTGTATCATAAAAAAAACGATTTTTACCTAAAAAATAAAAAAAAAAACAAGGGGTGGACCACCCTTGACATTTAGGGGGATAAAAAATACCTAACCGATATGCACGGAAAATTTCATAAGAATCGGTCGAGCCATTTCGGAGGAGTTTAATTACAAACACCGTTTCACGAGAACTTTATATATTAGAGATATTTCTCATATCACGAACTTTGAAATGAAGG
Organism: Gonioctena quinquepunctata; assembly: GCA_018342105.1. Taxonomy (NCBI): domain Eukaryota; kingdom Metazoa; phylum Arthropoda; class Insecta; order Coleoptera; family Chrysomelidae; genus Gonioctena; species Gonioctena quinquepunctata. Next base: position 16,357 of record JAFIRS010001002.1, read on the forward strand.
CAGAATTTCACACAGCATCTGATCTGGAGACATAAATGAATAAAAAAAAATATCACCCACGCATTTATCTGCCGATCGAGTTATATGGCAATACATTAAACCTGTTTTACCCTATTCTGCGGCCCTGTTGCATGACGGAAATGCAAGTTTAGCTAGTGTAATCAGCAGGCCATGAAGAATACCATGCTATTTACACTATTACTCGCTTTTTATTTCACATAATTAGCTGCCTTCCACACTCGATGGGCATGAGTCTTTTGTACTCGATTATTCTTTGCTCATGGATGAATTGATTGGAACTGCCTCTCGTAATTAATGATAATTCAGCAGCAGCCACAATAATGATGAATGGTAACTTCATTATAATAGTTTTTCTATGAATCAGAACTTCTCGGAATTGAAATACTTGAGCCAGGAAGATTATGGAGTTGGCATAAGTCAAGAACTACGGAATTGTACATTTTGGAAGGTGCCGTTATAGCCCTGGATATCACATGCATTTTTGGGGAGTCATTTTTCAAAACCTGGAATAATATTTATTCCTTAGTTTACCTTGTGCTGTAAATGAAACGGCGATTCTGGCACCTGTCTGAAGGTCGCTACGGCGTCTTGTAAGGTAAACAATGATGTTGAAGTTATTTTTTAAAAGCTATTACCTCATTTTCATCTTTTATATACTATTTTAAGTATATTAAAATAATTCTGGCAGGTTATAACCGGTCGCAAATCAATCTGGCCAATTTTTGAAATTAAAAAAAATCGATTTTTGTAGTTATTTTTTAAAGTTAGTTACTCTAGGAAATGTTGATATGAACATCAATAAATATTACAAAATTGGGCTGGCACTTATTTGTCGGTATTAACATTGTCTGGCAAGTTAATCAAGCAACGCGACGCCATAGCGACCGCAAAGCCACGGCCAGAATCATCATTTTTTTTAGCACAACTCAAACTAACGAATAAATATTATTCCAATTTTTAACCGACGAAACCAAAAAGGAGGAGGTTCTCTAGTCGACGCGTATATTTTTTTTAACCGACGAAACCAAAAAGAGGAGGTTTTCTAGTCGACGCGTATATTTATTTTTTTTTAACCGACGAAACCAAAATGGAAGAAATTTTTATGTAAGACTACGCATAACTTTTTACTGAGACGTCCGATTCCGATAATTCTTTCTTCAGTGGATAGGGTGTACTCCCATTTGAATATAAAGAATGAAATCCACCCCTAAAGATAGCAAAATGAAGGATATTGATCACTCACCCTCTGGAGTCTGGTCCGTTAACCGATTCTATCAGGCATAACTTTGTACTGGGTTCTTCGATTTGGATGATTCTTCTTTCATTAGATAGAGTATACCTCAAAGTTGATCATATTTGGATTTCGAATGGAATTATCCACCCTTACGGGTAGAAAAATAGGGGATAATTGATTTTTCACTTGTGAACATTGGCACACATTGTAACGAATTTTTCGTTACTTCCTTATACATAATCAATTTCTCATAACTATTCCGGTTATCTTACGGTGGAACGGGTCATTAGTCACGGCCGATCGTGAACTATGGGACAGCGCCATCATCATGAGTTCGTATTCTGTCAAGTTGAACGAGTTTTGTTATCGTGACAGTTGTATTCATGTCGTCGAGCTGTGTTTTTTCCAAGTGTTTTTCAATAGATAAAAACCAAGAACAGTTTGTGAAAAAACCCAGGTAGAATTGGTGATTTGTTCGAACCGAAGGAAGAATCGATCTCTTTCTTGATTGGAACGTCGAGATAGGCAGGTCGACTGAGAGAATTGATTTTGGTAAGATCTATAAATTAAATAAGTTTCACTGCTGGAGTTTAGTTGAGTAATATTATTCTCTTTATCTTTCAATTAATGTTGTAGCTGATTAGCATTTTCTTCTTTTTCCTTATACTTGTAATATTAGAATTCTTGGATATACCGCATGGTAATTTTTGAAGGTTAAATATAGATATTTCGGCCATTTTGACAAAGCATTCATAGTACATATTGTGGCTAACGTAACATCTGTTCCGAATATTGGGAACTGATTTTTTTTCATTGGAAATCAGTTCTACGCTATTGCATTTTTTAGGTACCATTTGGTAATTTCGAATGGTCTAGAGCTTACTCCCCTCATACTACCAGTGGATTGTTCCAAGGATTCTGATTGAAGCGAAGGCCGTATTCGATTGTTCTGGGACAAAAGTGACTAATAGGATGGCTCTCTGGTAAGCAATTTTCTTTATTTCATAACTATATGTTTATGAGAGTAATTTTCTTTTCTCTTGAGAAAGAATTGCTTATGGAGAGAGTTGTACCTCTGGCCTAACGGTCCCAGAACACTCGATTCAATATATGCCTCAAGCGTAAAGTTGATTTCCGTTTAATAAATTTCTTATATCTATTACTCCATTCAATTCCCAGTGTAGCTTATTTGATTTTGATTCGTTGCAGAGTCAATTCACTTCAGTTACTACCTTGTCGCCAAGAGCAGGGCGATTCACAAATTTTTTTAGAATTACCTGTTTATCGATTTGAAAAGGGAATTGCCGCCCTATTTCAAAATTATCTTTATCTAAGAGAATTGTGCCCACGGAAAGACGTGAGGTCTCCCTCTCCAGTTATCTGTAAAAATTATTGAATTAAAAGAATTATTTAACATTATCTTTTCCAAAGAGAGTTGTGCCCACTGAAAGACGTGTGGTCTCCCTCTTCGGTTTATCTCTGGAAATTCTTCAATAAAAGGAATTATTTCACTTTATCTCCATCTAAGAGAGTCGTGCTCACTGAAAGACGTGTGTCTCTCTCTTCTTATCTTGGCTGAAGAGTATACTTTTACTCTGATTATTATCTTGGTTCAGAAACCCTATATTTTTTGTAGCTTACTAGAGTATTTTGGTTATAACGCTATATTTTCCTTTGGCACTTGCTTTAAAATAGTATATTTTTGCACTGGCAACCTTTAAATATTTTGCTTTAAAATAGTAGATTTGTTCTCTGGTAAAATTTGAAGGAAATTTTTATATTTCTTTTGGAATATCTTTCCTCATTAATTTTTTTTTTACCCTTCTGGTACATAGAATCACCTTATCAAAACTTATCTGTTTCAAAATTTAACTGAATTTGAACATCACGTTTTGGGTGAGGTTGTTTTGTTTGGTTTTAAATTTTGTTCATTTTTAATATTTTTTTCTATTATTAAAATTAACTTATAAATTTTACTCCAGAATAGCAGATTGGATTGCTATTTATTATCTTTGTTCTTTTACTGTAACTTTCCAGTCTTTTATATAGACTGAGATTTTTATTGTATGCTATCATTTGCATCTATCTTTTGACTCTCGATTAAAATTTGAAACATAAAACTTGAGGTTCAAAGGATATCCTTCGTTCTCCCCTTTTTGTACATATTTTGATTCCTATCATCTTCTTCGCATGATATATACCACGGAGGGAACCCATCTACGGAGACGGAAGGACTAGTAGCCTGGGAGGTCTTACAGCACATCAATATCAGCACTGGTCCGTGAAGATCAACTAAATTCACGCCGATAAGGGGGTCTGAAATCAACTATCGAACCACCCCAGACCATCTTCATCGTAACCGCTGAAACCAAGTTCCTCCTAGAACCGGTGGGACCAGCTTCAAGAAACTAGCCTTCCTCTATCTCGCTCAAGATCTCCGAAGGTATATTCGTGACCAACAACTGGAGGAATCATAGGTGTAAATGTTCGAATTTTGATCAGAGTCAAAATTACTGGTTTCTTTTTATGTAATTTTTCCATTCTTTTAAGAGAAGTTCAATACTCTTCTAGTATTTGTTAATTTTTTTATATCTTGTTCAATAATTTTAATTCCAACTGGAATAAATTTGTTAAGTTGATTTATTGCATATTTATTTGCCTTCCCATACAAGCTAGGTAACATTTATTTAATTTTATTTATCTTTGACTTTTGTCTTTAGCAAGTCTGGCGCCCAACTCTGGAACTAGTCAAGTTAATTAATGTATAATTTTTTTTAGTGGACAAATTTGATTAACTAGGAAAAGTCATTAATTGAAGCTTACTCACGGCCTAACCGTATCCATCTGAGCAGCCTATCGGCAAAGTGATTTCACCTCCTTGAATTTGAATCATATAATTTAAAATCTGGGGTTCAAAAGTAAGGGGTGTTGCAACATATGTAGTTGACAATGACAGATCGCTACTGTCATTACTTTTGTTCTCCTACATCCGTCACAATCATAATATTCTATGAGAGGATGGAGTGATATACAAAGTAATGAAATAAACTAAACAGAACAACTAAAATCATTTATATTACAACAAATACTAAAAGTAGATAATCATATTATTTAACTGGTAATAGTTGAAGTAAGGTGGGTAAGTAAGTATTTTGGAAATAATCAAAAAACAAGTAGGTAGTAATTAGTAGATTCCAGCCACAAAAAATTGAAAAATAAAAACTTTTCAACAAAAATTAAACCGACGAAATACGGAACTGAAAAGTGAAAAATAGAATAAAACTTCTTAGTCTCAATAACTAAGCTCCTAAACTAATGTAAGTAACTAATTTTGAGTCATCGACAATGTACAATCAACGAAGATCATTGAATTTCTTCAAATAAATTATCAGAATGTCACCGCGCAACTCGGTGCCATCATTTTACGCCTTCCCTAATTAATTTGCTTGTTTGTTTGGCGCTGACTGAAAATTAGTTACTTACATTAGTTTAGGAGTTTAGTTATTGAGACTAAGGTTTGTTTTATTTTTTACTTTTCAGGTCCGTATTTCGTCGGTTTAATTTTTTGTTAAAAAGTTTTTATTTAAAAATCACATCTAAAAAATGCGTGTGATCTCCAGTGCTATTAGTGAACTTGATCGTTTTAGTTGCACATTCTGCGTCCCGTATTAGTAGTTTATGTTACAAGTTCGCAGAATATTTGAACGTACTGTAAAATATTAAAAAACGTGTAATATCCAAATCGATAGCCCAAAGTATCTTCGATTCGAACGGTTAGAGTAGTGTTTCATTTTATGAAATACAAGCTGTTCAATTAGAGAAAACAACTTTTTGTTATATCACACTTTTTTGGCAAATGCAGATTTTTTCATTGTCCTGCCTACTTATTGAATTATTACCAGACATTTCGTAAATTTCTTAAATTTTTAATAGCATGGCACCATAAATCAAAAAATACCATATTGATTGTATCTGAATGAAAGCTTGTTATGGAATTTGAGATTTTTTGCATTCTTTCATCGATCAGGTTGAACTGTTTTCTGCATAAATATGAAATAATCAAAACGAGATAAAAAAGTTTAGACTAGAAATCTCCCTCGACAAAACAAGTTCTCTCGTTCGAAAGTGTCACAATTACATATCAATTATCGTTATTTTTATAATGCGAAGAAATGAACAGAATTTTTCCTTGATCAATATTCATGACATGCTTCTCGAAATGTCTTTTATGTTCACCTTGTGTGAAGGAGTATGGGCAGCTATTAAGATAAGTCTCAAGCTGTTTTTCAATATGAAATACTGCTGGCACTAACTGAACCATTTTAATTATTATTATTACGCCGTAAAAAACTCGATCTATAAAAATTATCCCAGTTTGCACCTCATGAACGGGGTTTCAAAATTATGCATTATTCATGTTTTTTTTTTGTTTTTATGCTCGAACGACGGTGAAGAACGGGGAATGCGGTTATCACTATGAAACATGTGACATTGCCTTTCGTAATGAATTCAAATATGTTCTTTATATAGTCGCCAGTGGGAACGTTTTTTGCCTGTGAAATGAAATGTTTTTACACTTTTCTAGTTAAGAAGTTGAATGGACATAGATATCTCAGAAAATTTCAGCAGTACTGGTAACCTGGAAAACCTGCAGTGTTGTCGCATTACTCCAGTTGTCAAATCCATGACCTAATTGGCAAATATCAGAAACATGATTTATATATTTCTTTGTGCAAAGCGAGTTTTTTCGTTGTGCAAGTTCCTTATGAATTTAAATATCCATAATATAAACACGAGTCAAAAACTCAACTTCCATATTCCGTACTGTAAGTATAAAATTTCATCAAATTTACCATCTGAGAGGGGACAAGTTATTTTTAATAAACTGCCAAAACATATAAAAGATTCCAGCAATAGGGAGTTGAAAAGGTTTTTAATTCAAGGATGTTTTTATAATTGGGGGGAATTTTTGAATTCTTGACGTCTGTAAATATCTTCATCTGAATGTTTTTTTGTACTTTTATTTACATTTCAATATATATATATATATATATATATATATATAGGGGAAATGAATTTTATTTGGGAAGCAGTCAGGTATGTTCGATTCAATGAATGTTCTTCGTTTTTTCAGTCAAGCTTTCGATAATGTTTATTATCTTTATCTAGACTTCTCTACAATATGAGTGATTAATAACAGAATAATATTATCAACAACTATACTATACATGAAAATATTAAAAATTAGTCGTGAAGAGTGACATTAGAAGTTTCTTTCATGAAGGAAGAATTTTTAGACAGGTTCAATTGACTTTTTACAAATTGTCAAAATATATATATAGATGGAAAAAAATATTAAAGATTATTATTTGAATTCAGTTCATTTTGTTTGTGAACTGAATTCAAATAATAATCTTTAATATTTTTTTCTTAATCACTCATATTGTAGAGAAGTCTAGATAAAGATAATAAAAAAAAAAAAAAACATTATCGAAAGCTTGACTGAAAAAACGAAGAACATTCATTGAATCGAACATACCTGACTGCTTCCCAAATAAAATTCATTTCCCTTGATATTTCACAGTCAATAAATATTCATACCTATATATATATATATATATATATATAGTAAGACCCATTTAAAATGGAACCACCCTTGTAAAATACGCATTTTTCAATCATTCTCAAAAAAAAAAAAATTTAATATCAAGCATCAAAAACTGTATCTTGACACAAATTTGTAGTCGTTATAAATGAAAACCATGAAAATTTCATGAAAAAATATTGATTAACAACGAAGTTACAACATCTTTGATTTTGGAAACAATGTATTTGATTATAATTTTTATTTAGATTATAGACATATTAAAAATCTGGCAACACTGCCGATACAAAGTAGAACACCAGTGAATTTGTACAGCGGAAATCCGAAGTCAATAGCTCATTCCGTTCTACAGTTATAACTCCTGAAAGTATGGTTATGTGAGCGATTTGTGGTGGAATCGATTTTGTAAAAAATTCTGACTACGCCACTGGATTTGTCAATTATATTCCTTTGAAATAATCTATTTAAGTTTAGGTTATGAGTGTATTCGAAAATAACAGAAAATTAAAAATTCATTTTCAAGTTATGCAGTCTTTCATAGCCGATAAAAACGAAATGAACCGAATCAAGTTTTAAAGTATCAAAATTATTTATTGAATAATAAAACAGAAAGCAGGACAAAAAATGTTCCTTTTAAACTCTGCAAAACTCAATTGAAACAAGCTTTTAGAAACGGTATCAATAATTTGAAGAAAGCTGAACTAATACATTAGGCATAGGTATTGTACTAAATCAATAGTAGGTTGTGATTTACTACACCACAAATCGCTCACATTACCATACTTCCAGGAGTTCTAACTGTAGAACGGGATGAGCTATTGACTTTGGATTTTTGCTGTACAAATTCACTGGTGTTCTACTTTGTATCGGCAGTGTTGCCAGATTTTAAATGTCTATAATCTAAATAAAAATTATAATCAAATACTTTGTTTCCAAAATTAAAGTTGTTGTAACTTCGTTGTTAACCAATATTTTTTTATGAAATTTTGATGGTTTTCATTTATAACGACTACAAATTCAGTGGTGTAGTCGAATTTGAAAACAAGTGCCTTGGAAATAAAACTAAAGTTATGAAAATTTGTGTCAAGATACAGTTTTTGATGCTTGATATTAAAAAACAATATTTTTGAGATTGACTGACAAATTCGTATTCTACAGTGGTGGTTCCATTTTAAATGGGTCATATATATATATATATATATGTATGTATATATATATATATCTATGTATATTTACATAACATATAACTTATGTCTGTATAACTGTTTCCTGTATGTGTTTTATTTTTTGTGTGTGCGTGTGTAACATTTGACAAACTCAATACATTAATATATGTCTACTGGAAAAAAAAGATTATTAATATTATTATTATCTTGAATTTTCACAATAAATTCATAATCTCTGACCCCGTAAACCCCCACATACCAATGTTGAATCGAATCAGACCATGAACACAAATCTCGTCCACCATCTTTGAGCCGCAATTTTGTTTTTTTCTCCAACAAAATTCCCACAATAACGGCAACCATCAACACCTGCCAAATTTCATGTTAATCGGGCAACTAGAAGTGGGTCAAATTAATCTTGCAAGATTTGATCACAGGCATAATCCCAAAACTCATCCGCCATCTTGAATTCATGAATTTTTAATAAAAATTCATAATCTCCGACCTCGAAAACCCCCACATATTGAATAAAATCAGACCATAATCACAGAGATCGTCGGCCATCTTGCTGCCGCCATTTCAAATTTATGAATTTAAAAAAAAAATCATTATCTCCGAACCTGAAAACCCCCACATACCAATTTTGAGTCGAATCGGAACACAAATCTCGTCCATCATCTTAGAGCCGCAATTTTGTTATTTTTCTCTTACAGAATTTCCACAAAAACGGGAACCATGAACACCTGCCAAATTTCATGTTAATCGGGCAACTAGAAGTGGGTTAAATTAAACTTGCAAGATTCGATCACAGACATACAAACAGACACCGGGACAGGTGAAACTAAATATGAAGGAGTAGATAGTTCTGTAGCCAGTGAGTGGAAGAAACAGTCAACATTTGTCCTCAATACTTCAGCTGATGTAATTAGGGATACGAACACGGCCATGGTTGATTCTTTGATTATAATTCAAATAAACAGGGTGTTACCAAATAAGAGCGAAAGTTTGTAGGAGGTGATTCCTTTAAAGTGGTCTTTCTTGTAAACAAAAGCTCTTAGGCCTTTCTTTGAAAAGTTACACGCTTCCAAAAATGAGAAAAAAATATATAATTTTTTTTTTGAAATTGCTGGAATTGGAATTGCTGCCATTAAATTACAATATTTTTTTATTTCATTTACAATCGTTGTATTTACTGTTACAGTGTTTTTGCCATTTGAAGAATAAAATAATTTGTACATTCGATTTGATCTGCAAATATTCATAAGAAAATATAATATCGGGAAACAAATTCTTGTTGGGATAACTTCCTTATACAGGGTGCTAAAGTTTTTAGGGGGTGATTCCTTGTCAAAAACTCTTAGGCCTCTTCTTGAAAAGTTACACGCTTCCAAAAATGAGTAAAAAATAACTTTTTTTTAAATTGCTGAAGAGTTGAAGAAATGGCATTTTGTGGGCATGTTCTACCAATAAAAAGGCTACCTATGAATATTTTTTTAATTTTGTTGTTATATTTTAAAGGGGTGAAACATGCAATCCCTATTCTTTTTTTACCAGAACTTTTCAACGAAACATAATTTCTCAATTAAAAAAGTATGTGTTGAAAAGAACGATTCATTGCAAAACTTCTTTGACTTCTGTGTTGTGTCCGCAAAGCAATAGTTTCCTATTAAAAAAATAAAATACTACATTGTGCCTGAACGGATCTGTAAATGGAATCCAAAAACTCTAGTAGGTGGGTGTCACGTTTTGTTTGCACAACTTGTGACTTCAATCGTAGTATTTAAAAATTATTTCGCGCGTTTTAACTTTTAATGTAGGCATGTACAAGTACCATGTTTTGTTTTAATAGAATATCAAATTAAAAATACAAACAAAACAAAATTATGTGTATTACAAGAAAGAAAAAGGCAACAAGATCAAATGGAAAGAAGTTATAAAAACTGCTCGAAATGACTATAGTTTTCCCAATATCAATTTAGACTAGGAGGAATCGGCGCATGAGTACCGAAAACTATTCCACCTCAATTTTTTTATGCGATCCTCTTCAAATTGCCCTACTGATGATACAAATGCATGTTGCCATGGGGCAACCCCGTGCCATATTGTTTAAACCGAAATTGTTTGAACAATTGCAAGGAATTGTTATTTTTCAAACGGACATTTTTTTTTATATTCTTTATTGAAATACAAATAAAAAAGGTCCTATGACTTTTCACGATAAAGTTCATATTTTTAGAGATATGAATTTTTAAAGGTTCAAAAAATCTCATATTTGGGTACTTTTGACCCATGAAAAATATATTAAAAAAAAAATCGAAATAATTTTTTTTTCAATTCTTTATGCAATAGTTAATAACATTCTTAATAGAGATTTAAAAAAAATTCATTAATTATACCTGTTTTTTAATTATCAATTTCGCGCGCTCACAAGTATGCATCGCTTACCTTTAAGTATCGCCGTCTCTCTCTGACTCATGCGCTGCATCGGCCTCTCTGTTTCCTGAATCATTATTTATCATTTATCTTAAAAACTATTAACTTTTTTAAGATTGTTAAAGAGAGCAATGTTATTAACAATTAAATTTGTTTGTTTGAATTTGTTTGTTTGTTTTTGACAAATTTTTTTCTGGAATCAATTTTACAAACGTTATTTAAGCATGAATCGGAACATGTAATTAAAATTTTACCTGCTTTACACGCATTTACGGGTTGTGATACAACTAGTAAAATTGGCACAAAAAAAAAGCTTTAGAACTGATACAAATAAAAGAAAATCGTGATGTCTTAGTCCCTCTTGGCAATGGCTTAGAATTAAGTACTAAGGAGTTGAAAGGCTTAGAAACATTGTATTTAAATATTTTGGGTAAAAAAGGTAACTCCGCGGATGAAGCTAGACAAATTATTTTTTCTCGTTGCTTTGGAACTAATATTAATTTATCGAAAATTCCGTGCACATCAGATGCCTTGCATTTGCATGCACTTAGAGCTTGTGCTCAAACATACATTTGGAAAAAAGCGTTGAATCCCCAATATAAAACATTAGATTTTACGAATTTCGGATACAAACTGGAGAATAGTACTTTGCTACCTTTATTTATGAACAAAAGCCCATTTCCAACTGATCTTAAAAAACCGTGCAATTGTAAGAAAGCCTGTAAAACCAAAGCTTGTTACTCTAAAAAAAATAATATTAGTTGCATACTTCTATGTGGCTGTGATTCAGAAGACTGTAAGAATATAATATATAAAAATGATATTGATAATAAATACCTTTTTTGTAAGTCTTGTTTTATTATTTCATACTTCTACATCTATAAACTTCGTTTGAAGAAGTTATTCAATGTAATTACTTTCTGTTTTAATGACGAAAAAATAATATAAACTGATAAAAAAGTAATTTTAATTACATGTTCGATTCATGCTTAAATAACGTTTGTAAAATTGATTCCAGAAAAAAATTTGTCAAAAACAAATTGTAGACAATTTAATTGTTAATAACATTGCTCTCTTTAACAATCTTAAAAAAGTCAATAGTTTTTAAGATAAATGATAAATAATGATTCAGGAAACAGAGAGGCCGATGCAGCGCATGAGTCAGAGAGAGACGGCGATACTTAAAGGTAAGCGATGCATACTTGTGAGCGCGCGAAATTGATAATTAAAAAACAGGTATAATCAATGAAATTTTTTTAAATCTCTATTATAAATGTTATTAACTATTGTATAAAGAATTTAAAAAAAAATAATATTTCGATTTTTTTTTTATATATTTTTCATGGGTCAAAAGTACCCAAATATGAGATTTTTTGAACCTTTAAAAATTCATATCTCTAAAAATATTAACTTTATCGTGAAAAGTCATGGGACCTTTTTTATTTGTATTTTGATAAAGAATATAAAAAAAACAATATGGCACGGGGTTGCCCCATGGCAACATGCATTTGTATCATCAGTAGGGCAATTTGAAGAGGATCGCATAAAAAAATTGAGGTGGAATAGTTTTCGGTACTCATGCGCCGATTCCTCCTAGTCTAATTGCAGAAGCATAAAAAAGTCTTGCGGCGAAATCGTGTGAGCAGCAGTGGCGGAGATAACTAATATTATTTAGATATTTTAAGATTTAAAAATACTTCATAAATAATGAAAAAATGAAAAAAAATTAAAGACAAGCTTTTATTTATACAAATACATTAAGAAAGGAAAATAATTTCTTTCATTGTTTGATGTAGGTTATTATTATATCCTGAAACGTATTTCGATCGGCACACACCAAGACCATAGACGCTACTGGTTTTTAATCTTTCAGAGCTATTAAAACACAAATATAACGCGTGATTTATGACCTCCCATCGTAGAGACACAGCTGCCAGCATTATGTCCCACTCGATTGGTCCAGACGAATCGGTTGTACAACTAACAGCCCTCACTCGAGTCCACGTTGACTATCGGCTCTTTTGATCTACCGTTTGCCGACGGAAAATGTTTACGAGTAGTACAGATTATTTTTCGTTCCGTTTCTTCGCATATACGCTCGTGTTAGCGAAGTGAGTTTTCATTTGCTCCCTATAGAAACAGCTTCTGCAATTGATATTGGATGGACTATACTTCTAACCATCAGACAGGAATCAAGTCTTCGTCTCATAGACTGGCGCAAACGTTGAAATATTCCTGGTGTGTTTTGGATTATCTCGCAGGCTGCAATGATGCGATCACTCAAATCATTCACACATTCGATGGACTTCAGATGACCCCAGATGCAAAAGTCCAAGGGGTTTAAGTCTGGAGATCTGGGAGGCCAAGGTTGAGGTCCTGCTCTGCCTATCCAACGATTTGGATACACGTGATCCAAGTACTGACGAACAGTTATGCTGAAATGGACAGGCGCACTATCGTGCATAAACCACATTCGTGGTCGAATAGCCAGTGGAACATTTTCAAGTAAAATGGGAAGCTGCTCCTGGAGAAAATTTGTATAGTTGCACCAGTTCGCCTCAACGGTAGGAGATACGGTCCAATAATATGTTCGCCAATAATTCCGACCCACACGTTAAGTGAAAATTCATATTGATACCGACCTCCTTGAATTGCATGTGGGTTATCTTCGGCCCATATGATTGTGATGATTGTTATGGAAATGTATAATCCCTCGACTTGAAAAGTTGAATTCGTCAGTGAATATTATGTTTTCTAAAAATTGAGTATTTTGGGTAATAATATGAGACTCCATTGACAAAAGTTTACTGGATGGGGAAAATATCGCGGCCAAAGTGCCTGCACTCGTTGAATATGGTAAGGATACAATTGATGATCCTTTAAGTTTATTGCAACATTAAGTGTGTTAGCAATTTGTCTTCAATCATATTGAGAACCTCTTCTTCCATTGCCACCTTCTTATTACTCGTGGACGATCACAATCAGTTGTACGTTTTTGAAAAGTCCTCTTTGGTGAAGATGTGCAAAAGTTGTGTGATGAGGTATCACGCGCTGAGGATACATCTCTGCATAGAGCTGTCTAGCTTCCAAAGAATTTCCATTGGCACGACTATACATAAAATGCATATCGGCCATTTCAGCGTTAGTGTAATTATTCATATTGTAGATTGAAAAGACACAACTGAACTTTCAACTACCACATAGAAATCAAAGCGACTTGAAAGCCACCTACTATATTTTTTGGATTTTAAAATACTACGATTGAAGTCACAAGTTGTGCAAACAAAACGTGGCAGCCACCTACAAGATTTTTTGATTCCATTTACAGAAGATCCATTCATGCACAATGTTCCATTTTTTTATTATGAAACTATTACTTTTACGGACACAACATAGGAGTTAAAAAAGTTTTGCAATGTTTTCAACAAATATTTTTTAATTGAGAACTTTTGTTTCGTTAAAAAGTTCTGGTAAAAAATGGAATAGGGGTTGCATGTTTCACCACTTTAAAAGATCACAAAAAAAAATATTCATAGGTAGCCTTTTTATTAGTAGAACATGCCCACAAAATACCATTTCTTCAACTCTTCAGCAATTAAAAAAAAAACTATTTTTTTTCTCATTTTTGGAAGCGTGTAACTTTTCAAGAAAAGGCCTAAGAGCTTTTGTTTAAATGAAAGACCCCCTTTAATTTTTGACAAGGAATCACCCCCTGAAAACTTTAGCACTTATTTGGTAACACCCTGTTTAAGGAAGTTATCCCAACAGGAATTTGTTTCCCGATATTATATTGTCATATGAATATTTGCAGATTAAATCGAATGTATAAATTATTTTATTCTTCAAATGGCAAAAACACTGTAACAGTAAATACGATTGTAAATGAAACAAAAAAATATTGTTATTTAATGGCTAAAAATTGAAAATGTTTCCTTCTCTTTAAAAAATATCGAAGTTATATACATAGATACACAGAAATCCATAGCATCTTCAACATCAGTTGTTCACCGACCTAATATATTCCTCCCATTTCATATCTTCTTACAGAAAAAAAAATGAGACTCAGTGGTTCGTCTTACACCAACAATGATAAAGCGAAAATTTCCAATTTGTTATTCACAAGCCAAAGTGGAACTGAAGACGAATTGTATTTCTTTCATGTCATTGTCCCCTGGGCTAGTCAAGTGCGAATAGAGGAGGTTTCATATTAAATGAGATTAAAATACAGATCCGGGCTATGCCACTAAAGGCACCCAATTTTTAACCGACGATACCAAAAAGGAGGATGTTCTCTAGTCGACGCTTTTTTTTTAATGTATGACTTCGCATAACTTTTTACTGAGACGTCCGATTCCGATGATTCTTTCTTCAGTGAATAGGGTGTACTTCGAAGTTGGTCCCATTTGAATTTGAAAAATAAAATCCACCCCTAGGAGTAGCAAAATGAAGGATATTGATCACTCACCCTCTGAATTCTGGTCCGTTAACCGATTCTATCAGGCACAACTTTGTACTGGGTTCTTCGATTTGGATGTTTTTTTTTTATTAGATAAGGTATACCTCGTTGTTGATCATATTTTGATTTCGAATGAAATTATTCACCCTTACGGGTAGAAAAATAGGGGATAATTCATTTTTCACATTGGAACACATATGTAGTTGACAATGACAGATTGCTATTGTCATTATTTTTGTTCTCCTATATCCCTCACAATCATTATATTTTATGAGAGGATGGAGTGATATACAAAGTTATGAAATAAACTAACCAGAACAACAAAAATAATTTATATTATAACAAATAATAAAAGTAGAAAATTATATTAATTAACTGGTAGTAGTTGTAGTAAGGTGGGTGAGTAAGTATTTTGGGAGTAATCGAAAAACAAGTAGGTAGTAATTAGTAGGTTTTAGCCACAAAAACTTGAAATATAAAAACTTTTTAACAAAAAATAAAACCGACGAAATACGGAACTGAAAAGTAAAAAATAAAATAAACCTTCTTAGTCTCGATAACTAAGCTCCTAAACTAATGTAACTAACTAATTTTGAGTCGGCGCCAAACGAACAATCAACGAAAATCATTAAATTACTTTAAAAAAATTATCAGAATGTCATCGCGCAACTCGATGCCATCATTTTACGCCTTACCTAATTCATTTGCTTGTTTGTTTGACGCCGACTCAAAATTAGTTACTCACATTAGATCAGCTATTGAGACTAAGAAGATTTATTTAATTTTTTACTTTACAGTTCCGTATTTCGTCGGTTTAATTTTTTTGTTAAAAAGTTTTTTGTCTTTTCTGGACTGTATCACAAATGTTTTTCTGTATCAGAAAAATGAGAAAGGTTTAGTTAATTATCTTCTGCCCTATTCCAGGATAAAAACAGAAACCAATTCGTATTTCTGTTTTGATTTTTGTTACTCAATAGTGGGGATGTTCCAATAAGAGCTACATTGTTTCATCAATGACAATAGATGACATAAGTTTAATTGTGCTCTATTTCCTTTTAGGACCGATTGTTCAATGCGAGTTTGAACCGCTGATTATCTAAACTCGGATTGTTAATTAACTATGGATTAGAACGGTATGCATTTTGCAATGAAAAACTAATCCTGGATTTCTTAATTCGTTGTTTTCATATGTTGGCAACGCATTTTTTCGCTTGTATCATCATTCGGACCATTCAGAAACATCATAGTGAATCAAACTTAACCTAATTCATAGTTTTGTCAAAAGAATACAGAAAAATTCATCGAAAGAAAGCCAAGTGTATTCTGTAAGAGGAAAATGATATTTTTTGTAGTTAGTTATCAACTCGTATGATTTTGAAAAATAATTCCTCGTACTGATGTTTTTTTTTCCTTTTCCTTTAATGTAGGGAAACACTGTAAAACGTTAAAAAACGGGAACCGACATTTTTTAAATTGTCATGTTCTTGGTTTGGAACTATGAATATGCATTTCTTTGAACGAAAGATATATTTTTTCAATTGATATTGAGTTTAGAATATTGTGCATGCGTTTGAATTCAAAGAAATTCACATTAAATTCATGACTGAACAACAATGGATTGATTTGTTGAAAATATAAACAGGATGCTCATAAAATAACTTCATTTTAATCGTGGATTTTTCAATTCACAGAAAAATATTTTATCAATATTCAATTGAGAATGTTTCCCTTTTCAACATGAACAGGATGTTCATAAAATCAGATGTGGAATCATCTGTGACTGAAAGATAAACTTTAGTCACTATCTTCCATCGTTCAAGATAACCTCTTGTGGGGTATTCATGTTGAAAAAAGGAAACATTCTCAGTTGAATATTGAATAGAAAGATTTTTCTGTGAATTGAAAAATCCACGATAAAAATGAAGTTATTTTTTGTGAATGTCTAACAGAAAACTACTACTTCCCCGGCTAAAGCCTACTACATCTGATAGATATTCTGAAAGGACCCTAAGTCAAAAAAAAATCTGAAATTGAAAATTTGCATTTTCATTCAGATAGTTATTTGATTTTCTATTTCAGTCCTAATTAAGAACTCATATAGATGAATGAGTCAAAGAAGAATGTTTTCCAAAAAAGAGTTCTCACCAGAAATCATTTGTAACATTTACGTGAGATTGCTTCTAGAAAATGTGTTTCCCATTTCTTCCGGTCTTCCTGATGATCGTGGAAGCGTGAAATAGATTTTCGTCGACAAAAATGTATTGAAGACCTAGTGAATGTGATGCCTCTCTTGAGTCAATGTTACAAATGATTTCTGGTGAGTACTCTTTTTTGGAAAAATTTCTTCTTTGACTCGTCCATCTATATGAGTTCTTATTAGGACTGGAATAGAAAATCAAATAACTATCTGAATAAAAATATAAATTTTCAATTTCAGATGTTTTCTTTTGAGTTAGGGTCCTTTCAGAATATCTATCAGATGTAGTTCAATGTCCAGCGTGGCTTCAGCCGGAGAAGTAGTTGTTTTCTGTAAGACATTCACAAAAAATAACTTCTTTTTTATCGTGGATTTTTCAATTCACAGAAAAATCTTTCTATTCAATATTCAATTGAGAATGTTTCCCTTTTCAGAGTGACATATCTATTATTTTTTTGTTTAAAAGGTGTGTTCATTCCAAAACCAATGAAATATTTTCTTGATTCAGATCGAAAAACTGAATTGTTCCTTTAAAAGTTGTTTTGTTTTTATTTCTCTGTGATCTCAAAGTATTAAATAACAGTTTTAATTTTTTCTTCAAATTCACTAAATAAAAATATTGTATCATACGTAATTGTATTTTTTAGTTGTTTTATGGCAGAATTTTGTTTTTATACTATTATGTTCATTGAAACTTTTTCATGATACTCCTGTTCAAAAGTCATTTTGAAAACTACAATTTGAATTATTACGCATTATGTCCCTGTTTGAATATGATCTTCAGAAGATCAGCTCGATTTTGATATTTCTGTTATTTCTTCACAATGATTTGTCATGGATATTTTCCAGCACCAATATTTCTGACAACTACACAAATAACTTTTGTTTACTACTTGTATAACCACGACATATATGTTAATGTTGATAGAAAATATTCATATGTAATTTTTCCACAGCAAGTATAATGGAAATTTAGTGTTTCAAATCAGTCTATTCTTAAGACTGAGAGTTATTGTACAAGGGGAATAATGTATTTCTCCACCTAAGCAAACGATGAAAATGATTTCTTTGAAGTAACAATATGGATGCATTACCAATCAATAATATGAAATTATTCAATAAAAGTAAGGAATGTTTGACTTAAGCAAACTGGTAATGTTAAAGGGAGAAAACGAACATTTTATCATGCATAATTAATTTATTCATATAAACAATATTATTTTTTCTGATCCAGCTAATCAATGTTTTTACTCAAACAGATGGTTTTGATGAAGGGAATGGAAAAAAGTTCCATTATAAATAATTCATAGATTTGGATCATTAATATTACTTTTCCCATTCGAAGGATTCAATATTTAACACAAACTATTTTCCTTGTATTGAATAAATGCGCTTCTAATTGTGAGAAATTCATAGTTTCAAATCAAGAAAATTGAGTTATTCAATAAAATAAATAGATTGTTAACTGAAAGCAATACTTATATTGAAGTAAATGAATTATTTTCTCAAATTGAGTAAATTTCGTTATCAATGAATAACGTTTTCATTTATGCATATCTTCGTATTCTGTTAAGAAATATGTTGAATAAATGACTTTTTTGAAACAAAAAAATTATTTATTTCGTTATATGATAAACAAATTATTTACTTGAGTTAATGCAGTCATGCGCTGCTAGTGGGGTATTTTTCGTACTTGAGGAAGACTCATCTGTATCTTGTATTGGGCTTTCACCTGTGAAATAAATAACTAAATTTTGCTTATTAAAAACAAACCTTGGATGATTGTTTTACTAGGACCCATTTAAACCCATGTACAAATTTATAGAATGAGTTCGTTATTTTGTATTCTCATTCAGATATCTCGTTGATGTTTTAACTTTATAGTACCTGGTAATTTCTTGAGTATTCTACTGTGTCTGCAATGATGAAGAGTTGGATGGTCTCAACGATATCATTTTGGCTGAATCAATTACTATAAACTTTTTGCAAAATTTATAATATCAACATTTGCCTTATCTAAACCCACTTGGATATTTTTGTTTTTTATGGAACAAAGAACACCAACAGTGTAAGGATAAACTGGAGAGTCCTGAAATGAACAGACAAATTTTTTTCACTTGGCAAAGATTTGTCCATTGAATGTTTTTGATGACAAGCACAATATACTTGCTTATGATACCGGAAATCTCGATAAGATTTTTCAAGCCCCGGTGAAATTACTAACGTTTCCAAAGGGGCCAGTTCGCTACTGTTATAAGGAGCCACGCTTGGGAGGTGTTCTGGAGAATTAGATGGACGCAGCTTGAGATCAGTTTTTGATCCTTTGAATTTGTGTCGGGTATTCTCTGAATTCGAATGCACACTGTTATTTTTAACTGTTTAGATAGCGAATGGACGTACAGTTTCATGAAATTATATCGGTCATTTTTACCGAAATGGAAAAATGTATTTCAATGTTTGAATGAGAGTCAGGAATGGGATGAAATTTCATGGAACATTTCTGAGGATTCCGATCTTGGTGTTGGGAAACAAGAAATTGGTAAGTGGATGTGTTACTTACATCATATTCTGATGAGATGTGATAACTGTTTGATGAAAACTTCCTACGACAAAGAAAAATATAATGTTGAAGGGATGAAATGGATGAATCTCCAAAATGTTCATTAATCTGGAATGACCTTTGAAAAATGTTACTGATAGAAAATAATAAAAGAATAAGTAATTCCAGTGCCTGCTTTATTGGAATACTTCACTTATTTTTATTTTAGATTTTTGGATTAGTCTGTGGTTAAAATTCCAAAAATTCAAAAGATTTGCCCAATTCTGTATAATAATTTTTTTATTTTTTTTTTACAAAATTTTACACGGAATACAGAACTTCAATTTTCGAAATATTAATGGTTTCATATTGAAGAAGATCTTTACATACAGGGTGGCCCGTCGAAAACGTACCGCAAGGCATTACAGGGTGGGAAAAAATTCAAAAACACGTCAAGATTGTTTGTCAGGGGGACACATTTTGACGCAAAAAGCATAGGAAAACCTTCAACCCCCTAAGTAGGGGTGTCATCCCAAAAATGTATTCAAATGGGAATGGGGGTCAAGTGAAACCTCATTGGAAGGGGCTTGTCATTCCTTATACAGTGCTGCTTAGTTTTTGAAAATCGATCCACTCTTTTAGAAAATATGGAGCGTTCAATCTCCAATAATAATGTGTGACGAAAAATGCAAAAATCGATGCAATTGCACTTTAAAACTTATTTATTAGTCAAGTAAATGCTCGAATTGCTGTCCGCCAACCTGCATGCAGTGGTACAAGTTATTTTCAAATCGTTGTCGTACATTCTGGGGCATTTGCGGAGACATACGTTAATAATTATTCCTTACAACTCTTCTAATGTGTCTGGTGGTGTTTTGTAAACAAAGCTTTTTAGGTGTCCCCATAAAAAAAACTGAAGGAATTAAGTCGGGTGACCGAGGTGGCCATTCAATTGTGCCCCGTCGTCCTATCCATCATCCTGGAAACGTGTCATTCAAATGATGGCGCACATTTTGGGAGTAATGCGGAGGAGCTCCGTCTTGTTGGAACATCAGTTCATTGTATGCGGGATCGTTCTCAATGATATTTGTAAAAGCTGGGTCGATGGCATTTTGTAGTAAATCCAAGTACATATTGCCTGTTAAATTTCCAGGAAGGAAAAAAGGTCCTACAAAAAAAATTCCAAAAATACCAGCCCACACATTTAACTTCTGGGGGTGTTGCGTGCGTGACTCGTGGAAAGTCTTTGGATTGGTGTCAGCACAGTAACGGCAATTGTGGCGATTCACTGAACCATTTAGGAAGAAGGAACTTTCGTCCGAAAAACACACATCAAATAGGAAATTACCATTGTTTAACGCTCGCTCACTCATAACTTCGCAAAATTGCAAGCGACGATCAAAGTCGTTTTCATTCAGTTCATGCACTAAGCGAATTTTATAAGGATGAAACTTGTAGTTTTTTGGACAAAAGTACGAGACACACCCGTCGCAATAGCCAATTGTCTTGTACTCAGCGTACTATCTACTGCAACTTGCCCCAATGCTGCTATCTCCGTAGGTTCATTTAGTACTCGATTTTCAAGCTGCCTCTTTTTGTTATGAACCAAACCTGTTTCGCGAAATTTTGTCACCAATTCGCGAACAATTTTTCCAGAGGTATGTTTGTCAGGATGCCGTTGGTTAAACAACCCCGCGACCCGATTTCCACATTAATCGTTTTTGAAAAAAAGCTCTATAATTTCCACTCTTCCTGCAATTGAATACACCATATGCAATTGAATACACCATAATGATAAATTTTAAAGTCAACAATTTTTAAACACGTTAACCACGACAGGTATCTAGCAACTACTTGACCTAATTTAAACGTACAGAAAGAAACCCGATAATTTTTTACTCACTAAAATGAGTCAAAAAAATCTGCGAATCGGCAAAAACAGCGAATTCATTTGAAGGAATTTATTCCAATAATACCTACGATAAGTTTTAAAGTACAATTGTGTCGATTTTTGCATTTTTATTCACACATTGTTGGAGTTTCAACACTCCATATTTTCTAAAAGAGTGGATCGATTTTCAAAAACTAAGCAGCACTGTATAGGGAATGGAAAGTCCCTTCTAATGAAATATCACTTGACCTCCCTTCCCATTTGAAAATTTTTTTGGGATGGCACCCCTACTTAGGGGGTTGAAGGTTTTAGTATGCTTTTTGCGTCAAAATGTGTCCCCCTGACAAACAATCTTGACGTGTTTTTGGATTTTGTCAAAACTTTCTTTCCCACCCGGTAATGCCTTGCGGTACGTTTTCGATGGGCCACCCTGTATATTTTTTCAGTAACCAGGCAAAGGCTTTAACAGAAACCACATGTCTGTGAATAAAATGGATAAATAGCAATTCTAGTCGGTGTATATTTCAATGGTTTATTTATTTTATTGATACGGCTTACATTTTTTGCCAGCGCACATAAATAACAATCTAACATGCATTTCCCTATTTTCCGATGAAATAATGTGACAGAAGACCTTCTCGATTCTTGAAGCAATGATCATGATTTCAGATATGATTACATACGAGATTTTTACGAGATTGCACAAGGTGTGGTACTAATCTAGATAATCACATGAATGAAGCTAATTTTCCACCTCAATTTGATATCGCCTGTCCTTAGAACAATGAGTATAATACTGATGAATGTTCTATTTTATGCCGATGAAATGACTAGTGATTTTTATCCGTTCTAGGTGAATTGGATCTTCAGCCTTCATTGGCAGGATCGAGTAAAATTAACGTGGAGAAAAAAATGTAGTTGGAAATTGTAAATTTTTAACGAAATATGTTCCTAACGGGTATACAACACACACACACACACACACACAAAGGTTTACAACACGACAAAATTTACAAAAAAACGTGTGCGGTCGGGGACGATGTTCCTTTACTCCTTTTATCATCCTCCATATCACTCCTCATATTTTGATGTGTTGGACTCGCCATTTATTCTGCATTATTTTCTGACTTGTTTGGATTTTTCTTCACCTTGTTCGGAAAGTGTGGTGAACAAAATTTTTCTTATGGACAGAGGTTTTTTCGCGTATTTTCCTTACCCCCCTTTCCATTCCCCACTTTTTGATGGATTACACTCACCACTTTCTTGTCGTTTTCCGATTCACTTGGTGTTTTTGAACTTTTTTCAGTTTTTTCATACTCTGCGCTAACCTCGGCTCGGGCGGTCTTTTCGGCCTCGAACCCGGTAACTGGCTCTCCAGTGTCTTTATTAGGTTTAATATCACTCTTTTTTACACTTTCACTATGTTTAGAAATGAAATTATTGAGTTTTTTGAGTCTCTCGGCTCTACTTGGAGGAAAATGATACACTATTTCGCATCGTTCCTCGGATTCTAGTTCCGAACAGCTGGCGATTTCGCTGTTTTTCTATGTGAGTTTTGCCAACACACTGGTTTGGTGAAATAATGTTTTTTCACGACCCCATCGCTGGATTCTTCCATTGGGGGGGAAGGGGTCATTCATTGAACTTTTCCAGCGATTCAGCTGTGGTTGTTTGTGTCCTGTCACTTTTTATAAGCGAAATTGTTTTCACTTTCGTGGGATTTGAAATCCTAACCTCATTTTTTCACTCTGGCGATGCAATACGGTCGAAATTCCCATACCTGGCCCTATTAATGGTCACAATCGCCTACAGTTATCCAATGCCCAGATATCGTGTTAGACACTATGTTCACTCTTTTTAGGCATTTAGATCACTTTCAGCAGACTGTTTTATTGTTTTTAAGTTAACGAAGGAGTTTACAATTCGCTTTTTCAACACTTTGGGGTTTAAACGGCACTTTAAACTACTGAATTTCACGAAATTCGCGGAGCACATTGAAGCTCTACCAACTACAAATTGACACAATTGAATTATTCATTGCCTTACTTGAAAAACTGAGGCCTTCTAACATGCTGAAAAAGGTATATCTGAATTCAAATATCAAATCACTCTAGGTATCAATTTTGCATTTCCTATTTCCCTATACCGGGTGTCCACGGAAGGTGGCTCGCCCCTATAACATTTTTTGTTTTCGGAGATAATGGAATGAAATCTGGAGGATCTGTTTAATGCATAAAACTGCATTTTTGACAAGTAACTCAACTTCATGCAAGTTTGGGATTCACCGAAAGTGACATAAACTTTCGATTTTTAAATGGGACACCTGGTATATTTTCAGTTTTTTTGTCTCCGTATGACATTAAGAACACAACCTTTGTTTTCCAAAGAAGACTTGATAAAAATAACTGAAAAATATTATGCATCAAGGCTATCCATGACACACTTGACGAAAGTAAATAAATTATCATCCAGTATTTTCCTTAGTAATATTTAATTCATGTTCTTATTTTTAATCCAATCGCAAATAAATTAGTATCGTTAGATTCGTCAAATATCCTTTTTTCGGAAAGTGCTCGTCAAAAAATTGAAAAATAATTGTTAGACACGAAAATGTAATTTTGCCAAGTTGTCTTATTTGTATCTATCATACTACTCACTAAAACTTTACGATTGTAATTTTCTGACACCAACTGAGGTCCTCAGATTAGTTTACGTCCGATCATGGCCACCTAGATGCAATATTGAAAGTGACTCTAAAAAACTGAAGTAGGCGTAAAAACTTTTTAAAATGTCACATTCCAATCCAGAATTGTCTCAGAAATAAAAAAATGTTACAATATACAGGGTGTTTCATTTAAAAATTCAAAACCGGAGCCATTTCCGGTGAAAACGGAAGTGACCGGGAAATGGAAAATATGCGAAAACTGTCTTCTTAATATACCATTTACCTATACCAAATCTCATTTTGATACACCTAATATTCTAGAAGTTATGACTTGTCCAATAGATTCGTTGCCACCCGGTATATATGTATATATATATATATATATATATATATATATATATATATATATAATATATAATATATATATATATATATATATATATATATATATATATATATATATATATACAAGGTGTATTTTAACTTGTTGCACATCCGTGAATGGCGGGTGTATAAGCCACGAATTAAAAATTCGAAAAAAATTAAAAATAAAAATGTCAAATTCGTCCAAATTATGGACCGCGAAATAGCAAAGTTTTGGTGGGTAATACATATTTTTATTTTTCTTTCTGGCTTATTAAAATTTTTTAAATGAAAAAAATGTTTTGTTTATTGATGGACTAACAATTCTTAGGGGGTTATGCAAGAAGTTAGATTACACTACGTATATATATATATATATATATATATATATATATATAAAAAACTTGAGGATATTGCAGCAAAGGAAAAAGAAAACTGTCTTTAGATTATTCCAATCTTTCGGAAGTATTTATTCCCATTATCAGGGAGACTACAATAGGAGAACAATACAGGTGAGTCATTTTTTTGTAATTACAGTTCATATTGTAACTTACATCTATGTTGAGGTTGGTTTCCATGATGTTACACAAAATTTGTATTGTTCGTACATTGTGAGTCGAGGTAAAATGAAGAAGAAAGTTAAGTTAAAAGTTGTAAAACATATTTGTTAGTTTGTAACCGTTTTTTTATTTTGTTTTCAAAATAAATTTTTATTCTATAGGGCTATGTATACGTACAAATAACTAATTTCAGTCCTGAAATGTTTGTAAAAACTTTACTATTTTCGATCAGAATGTTTCAGCTATTTAATGTTTGATTTAAAAAAAATTATTACAATTTTTTTTCAAATGTCAACATGGTGGCTCGTCGGGTTAGAAAAAAAGAGCATTTTATTACGAATTTGATACCGCACTCTATTGGTTGTAAGAAAACTTTTGATAAAAATTGAAAATATAACGTTAGCACTTTTGTTAAATGAAGAATCATATTGAGATTAAAATTAGATTTGAAATCATCGAGTAGCCTGTGACCAACACAACTAAAACAAAATCACTAAATTGTTGCGGTAAAAATTGACGTGTCGATATATTATTTTACATCTCTTCTACAAAGTCAATTAGGTAGTTATTGTGTACCTCATTGTTTGAAAATCACGGAAAATAACAATATTTAAACAAGAACGGAAAAAGTTGATATGTTATTAGTTTTTGGAGAGTGTAGGCAAAATTCAACCGATGCTGCACGTCTCTACGCACAGACATATCCTGATCGGCATCACCCGATCCGGCACTATTTTCCAAAACTGGTTAAAAAAATGCAAAATGATCCTGAAAATGATGGGAACGATTCATTTGTTGTGGGTGAAGAAAAAGAAATAGATGTTCTGGCATACGTTCAAGTAAATATTAATATGTCACTTAGAGAGATCACAAGAGAATGTGACATTTTGAAGTCTTCTGCAGCTAACATTTTGAAAAAACATTGATATCATTCATTTAAATATCAACTATACCAGCACCTGTACCAAAACGATGATGCAAGGAGACTTGAGTATTGCAATTGGTTCTTTGGAAAATATTTGGAGGATGACACATTTCCATATGAAATTCTGTATACTGACGAAAGCCCAAATTAGTGAAACAATTTGGGACATTTCAACAGAAATAATAAGCGATATTGGTCCGATGCAAATTTACACTTGATGTAGGAAGGAAATTTCCAAGAGCGGTTTGGTTTCAATTGTTGGGTTGGGATTTTAGGGGACATAATTTTAGGCCCTATAATTTCTGACGGTGTCCTGACAGGGGCTAGATATCTGAGTTTCCTCACGCAGGAAATTGAGCATTTCTTGGACGAAGTTCCATCAATAAATCGAGTTGGATTATTTTATCAACAAGATGGTGCTCCACCACACAACCTGAGGGCGGTTACGGAAAATATTTGCCAGTTATCTTGAATTTTAGAATTTCTGAGGTTTGTTTTGCTCAGCCTTTGACAACTTCAAAGGTGTGACAATGAATTGACCCATGTGGTCAGATAGACAAGGATCATATACTGCTACGGTCCGATGTGGGGAAGTAGACATCCTCTAGAGGATATAGATTCAAACTATTTTTGGAATTCAAGACATTTTAGTGATTAACAAATTGATAAGATGGTACTGTGGAGGAGATATGTTATCTGTAGATGATTACAGAAATTTCAACAAAATGTGTTGGAGAGTGGAGAAACAAATTGGTTGCAAAATTCGAACACGAAATGCAAATGGAATTTCTACCCCGTTTAGAACTGGTCACACTAGTCCTCTCAGTTCAAGAAAGACTAAGGAGTACATTTAATATGAAAAATACGAATAATAATCACCCAATTTGTCTGTTTGCAAGCCAACTGCCATGAAAATCCATTCAACAAGTAGGCACGAGCAATTACCTCACGTAATGCCTTTGTAAATATGTTGTAACGTTTCGTAGCTAGCTAATTTCCGGTGTAATAAATTCGATTAACCGGAAATTTCTGTTTAATTCCCCAAAACGGTCGAGGATATCCCATGGCAATCAAGACTTCATTCCCATACGAGCTAACTTCACGCACGGGTGGGTATTCCAGTGGGGTTGAACAATTATCATATTTTATAATCGCTCCAATCATTCTTCACACAAAGAAGAGTCAGGGATTAATGAGCTTCCGAAGGAAATGACATATTATTCGGAATTATAAATGTTTTTATACGTTATGAGGAGAACGATTTTCAACAGAACAGAATTAATCCAATTATGAAATTTTATATCTTCTCGTGGAAGAATAGTATATCGGGTGTCTACGGAAGGAGGCTCGCCCCTATTACTTTTTTGTGACATGGTGGCTCGTCGGGTTAGACAAAAAGAGCATATTATTACGATTAATTTGATACCGCACTCTATTAGGTTGTAAGAAAACTTTCGATAAAAAACTGAAAATACCATAACGTTACAACTTTTCTAAAATGAAGCACCTGTTGAAAATTAAATAATTATATTGAAACTACCTATTTACATATCTTTAGGGTTCCAGATGTTCAAAGTAACGTCCATCTTGTTGCTAACAAAGGCTAACTTTTCTTATTGTTGCTCTTACAACGTTTCTCAACTGTCTTGGTGTACTTCTATGAATAGCTGCCCTTCCTTTGTCCTCTAATTCATGTCGTGTGGCAGGAGGTACATCATAAACCTTGTTTTAATTAGATTTCCATAAAAAAAATCTAGAGGCATAAGGTCGGGTGACCTGAAAAGTTCTTTTTAAAAGTAATAAATAAAGGTATAAATTGAAAACATCCCTATTTCACCTCGCCGGCCACCTAACTGGACCCATATATCCAAGCCAGTTTTCATTGTATGTTTCAGATATTCTGTTGTGTGGTGGAGCACCATCTTGTTGATAAAATAATCCAACTCGATTTATTAATGGAACTTCGTCCAAGAAATGCTCAATTTCCTGCGTGAGGAAACTTAGATATCTAGCTCCTGTCAGGACACCGTCAAAAATTTTAGGGCCTAAAATTCTGTCCCCTAAATTCCCAACCCAACAATTGAAACCAAACCGTTCTTGGAAATTTCCTTCCTCCATCAAGTGTAAATTTGCATCGAAACAATATCCCTTATTATTTCTGTTGGAATGTCCCAAATTAGTGAAACGTCTTTCGTCAGAATTTTATATGGAAATGTGTCATCCTCCAAATATTTTCCAAAGAACCAATTGCAGTTGATATTTAAATGTTTCTTCAAAATGTTAGCTGCAGTAGACCTCAAAATGTCACATTCTCTTGCGATCTCCCTGAGTGACGTATTAATATTTACTTGAACGTATGCCAGAACATCTATTCCTTTTTTTTCACTCACAACTCATTTTGCATTTTCTGAACAAGTTTTGGAAAATAGTGCCGGATCGGGTGATGCCGATCAGGATATCCCTGTGCGTAGAGACGTGCAGCATCGGTTGAATTTTGCCTACACTCTCCAAAAACTAATAACATATCAACTTTTTCAGCTCTTGTATAAGTATAGTTATTTTCAATGATTTTCAAACAATGAGGTACACAATAACTACCTAATTGACTTTGTAGAAGAGATGTAAAATAATATGTCGACACGTCAATTTTTACCACAACGATTTTGTTTCAGTTGTGTTGGTCACAGGCTACTCGATGATTTTAAATCTTATTTCGATATCAATAAGATTCTTCATTTAACGAATGTTCTAACGTTATATTTTCAGTTTTTTATCGAAAGTTTTCTCACAACCTAATAGAGTGCGGTATCACATTAATTGTAATAAAATGCTCTTTTTTCCTAACACGACGAGCCACCATGTTGCCATTTGAAAAAAAATTGTAATAACAAATTTAAAATCAAACTGAAAGCTGAAACATTTCGATCGAAAACAGTAAAGTTGTATTTCTTCAAACATTTTAGGACTGAAATTAGTTATTTGAACGTATCCATAGCCCTCTAGAATAAAAACTTATTTCGAAAAAAAAATAAAAAACGGTTACAAACAGTAACAAATGATACATGGTTGTATCCTAAATATACCAAGTGTCCTATTTAAAAATCGAAAGTTTATGTCACTTCCGGCGAATCCGGAATTTGCATGAAGTTGAGTTACTTGTCAGAAAATGCAGTTTTATGCATTAAACAGATCCTTCAAATTTCATTCAATTATCTCCGAAAACAAAAAAGTTATAGGAGCGAGCCACCTTCCGTGGACATCCGGTATACGAAAAATATTTTCTACGAAATAGCCACACAAAATTGAGCAAGAAAAAGTTGCCAGTTTATAATCATTGAAATTTTCATATGGTCTTCATTTTTTACGCATGGAATTTTTTTTTAAAGAAATGTCAAAAAAGTTTAATTTTATCTGAAATTTATTATAATAGTGTATTAATAAATTTTTGATACGGTTCCGTATCTTCACAGCCACCATCAAGTTTTGAAACTGACATTTTTCGACACAGTTATGTGTTTGTTTGATAGATAAGCTTAATTGTCTAAATGAAAACATTTGTCGACAAAGACAAAATTATCACAATGTGTTCTAATGATAATTAATATAAAATGTACATAGATATTTCAAAACATTACGATCACATGTAGATGAAAACACTAATTATAATAGTAATAATAATAGTGAATTGTAAAATTACAAAGAGCACATAAACAAAGTGAAATGTAAGATATATCACAGAATATAGAATGACTAGAATGCGTATGCAAGATATTCCTCCAAATTGTAGAAGCATTTTCCCATGAGAAGTGTTTTAAGTGACTTTCGGAAACCTTTCATATCGTTAATTTCTCTTATTTGATTCTGTAAATGATTATAAAGCTGCTTGCTTCTGTGAATCAAACACTGTTTCGTAAGAGTAGAAGTAAGTGGTAAATTAAGTTTTTTTTCTTGGCGTGTATATTGGTTAGAGTTGGAGTTAGTGAATTTTTCCCTGTATTCGTGTATCAAGCAAAATGAAAATTTCTTATAACGTCAGTAATTTGTTGTTTGAAAAAATTCGCCCTGCAATATTCACGCGTTTTTGCTTTGAAAATTAATTTCAAAGCTCGTTTCTGCAGGACAAATGTACTTTGGAATAGCTTTTCTAGTTGTGTGTGATATTTGTTCAGTAGATTTTTTTGGACTCATAATGATTTTGGTGATTTTTTCAGGATTTGAAGGTGTGAGAAACAGACTATGAGTTGTAGCACAAATAAAAAACAAACAGTATATGGGATCAAATCGAAATATTCACATATTGAGTTTCACTTATTCAGTCTCCGGTTATAATATTTTGTAATATACATTTCAAAATTGAATACCCATGAAAACACAAATAAATGTAATACTTTTGACTGATTCACTGACCGAAACACATTATTAAAAAAATATATTCGTGTTGTGAGTACCCTGTTATCTCATTACTTTCTTTCATGTCTGCCGAGTTTCCCGACTTGAGGTAAATATAATATGAACGATATGTCAAATTGCCCGGCGAGAGAAGGTGTTATTAAACGTTCACAAACAACAAGAATTTCTTGTAAATTTGGACATTTTGAGGCCATCCGTGTCTCGGCTAAGACTGCTCCATGCTGTTATTTACAGCCTTTCATCAATGATACATGAACATATTTCCCATGATTTATACGAGCATTTATTGCAGAATCTACATCTGACCTTGTTTCCAGTTCTTTAAAAAATTATAACATTTCTGTGAAGTGATGTATAATTAAAGACGAAGAAAATACTACATGGTAATCACGGCGATATTTCCATGCAGATCATTGATTGAAGACTCGAGGATATTTGCAATTTAATATACTTATTGAAATTGTTGATTTTGTGTAGGCTTACTCTGACGGGCTTGAAAACGAGTGGATTTGTTATGTTCCGCAGCTTAACTATTTTGTAATATAGCTCATCTTCTTTCATGCGTTTGATATAATTATATTATCGAGATGCAACAAAATGAATATTCTCTGAATTTTAATGATGATTCTGTGTTGACTTACACAAGGGATATATCCCATTAAAACCACTTATCTATAAAATAAGGCTAATATTATGTATGTAAGAGGTCAGACGTAAAAGATATGAAATCAACTGTTGATTCGCCAAGTTCAAGCTTGCCAATTGTTACAAACGGCCAGATATCTCAAGTTAAAGAACGAATAAAAAATTCAAAAAAAATATATGTCACGGGTGTCAGTTATAGCTTTCTACTGACTCAATTTTTAAAATGATTATTTTTTTAAATTAATTTATAGGTGTTCAAAGTAACCCCTCGATCGAAGTTACTTTGAACGCTTATAAAAACTAAAACTAGAAACTACCTGTTTCCGGGGAAAAACCAGTTATGGAACGGAAATATATAATTGACATAAAATAATGTATTTTTTATCATACACACATAAAAAGGATTTCTGTCTCTAATGAAATATACTTTGAATCAAGAGTAGGGCTTGTTTATACAGTGTGACCCGTTTAAAATGGAACCACCCCTGTAGAATATGCATTTTTCAGTCAATCTAAAAAATACAGCCTACTATGATTTAGTACAATACCTATGCCTAATGTATTAGTTCAGCTTTCCTCAAATTATTGATACCTTCTCTAAAAGCTTGTTTTAATTGAGTTTTTCGGAATTTAAAAGGAACTTTTTTGTCCTGCTTTCTTTTTATTATTCAATAAATAATTTTGATACTTTAAAACTTGATTCGGTTCATTTTGTTTTTATCGGCTATGGAAGACTGCATAACTTAAAAATGAATTTTTAATTTTCTGTTATTTTCGAATACACTTATAACCTTTACTCAAATAAATTATTTTAAGGAAATATAATTTACAAATCCAGTGGCGTAGTCAGATTTTTATTACAAAATCGCT
Organism: Gonioctena quinquepunctata; assembly: GCA_018342105.1. Taxonomy (NCBI): domain Eukaryota; kingdom Metazoa; phylum Arthropoda; class Insecta; order Coleoptera; family Chrysomelidae; genus Gonioctena; species Gonioctena quinquepunctata. Next base: position 48,337 of record JAFIRS010001002.1, read on the forward strand.
TCCACCACTTTCAGGAGTTATAACTGTAGAACGGAATGAGCTATTGACTTCGGATTTTTGCTGTACAAATTCACTGGTGTTCTACTTTGTATCGGCAGTGTTGCCAGATTTTAAATATGTCTATAATCTAAATAAAAATTATAATCAGATACTTTGTTTCCAAAATTAAAATTGTTGTAACTTCGTTGTTAACCAATATTTTTTTATGAAATTTCCATGGTTTCCATTTATAACGACTACAAATCCAGTGGTGTAGTCAAATTTCAAAATAAAAATTGCCTAATGAACTTTTGCCGTTTTTGACGAGTGCCTTGGGAATGAAACTAAAGTTAAGAAAATTCGTCCGATTCCGATCATTCTTTCTTCAGTTGATAGGGTGTACTTCGAAGTTGGTCCCATTTGAATATAAAGAATGAAATCCACCCTAAGACTAGCAAAATGAAGGATATTGATCACTCACCCTCTGAATTCTGGTCCGTTAACCGATTCTATCAGGCATAACTTTGTACTGGGTTCTTCGATTTGGATGATTATTTCTTTATTAGATAGGGTATACCTCAAGTTGATCATATTTGGATTTCGAATGAAATTATTCCCCTTACGGGTAGAAAAATTGGGGATAATTGATTTTTCACTTGTGAACATTGGCACACATATGTAGTTGACAATGACAGATCGGTACTGTCATTATTTTTGTTCTCCTACATCCTTCACAATCATTATATTCTATGAGAGGATGGAATGATATACAGAGTAATGGAATAAACTAACCAGAACAACAAAAATAATTTATATTACAACAAATAATAGAAGTAGATAATCATATTATTTAACTGGTAAAAGTTGAAGTAAGGTGGGTAAGTAAGTATTTTGGAAATGATCAAAAAACAAGTAAGTAGTAATTGGTAGATTTTAGCCACAAAAAATTGAAAAATAAAAACTTTTTGACAAAAAATTTAACCGACGAAATACGGAACTGAAAAGTAAAAAATAAAATAAAGCTTCTTAGCCTCAATAACTAGGCTCCTAAACTAATGTAAGTAACTTTTTTTGAGTCGGTGCCAAACGAACAATCAACGAAGATCATTAAATTATTTCAAAAAAAATTATGAGAATGTCACCGCATAACTCGATGCCATCATTTCACGCCTTATCTAATTCATTTGCTTGTTTATATGGCGCTGACTCAAAATTAGTTACTAACATTAGTTTAGGATCTTAGTTATTGAGACTAAAGAGGTTCATTTTATTTTTTAGTTTTCAGTTCCGTATCTCGTCGGTTTAATTTTTTGTTAAAAAGTTTTTATCAAACTGCGCAATGTTTTTTCCGGTCTTCGATAGGTAATAAAAAAAGGATTTTTTTTGTGTCTCTTTAACCTAACGGGAAACCCCACTCTCCCAGTAATAATTTCATCCTCTCCTGTGAATGCAAGGCGATGGCCAATCTTGTTAGCATGCTTTATTCGTAGTTTGTGACTTTGCGTCCCTAATAAAATTCCATATGTCTTAGATGTTTCACGTAAAGCACTGAAATTGGCTTATTTTCTTCCACCAGTTTTTCTTTCGTACGAACGGATCATTTTCTACAAGAAATACCTGGGGTTTCATTTAACGCGTTCGAAGTAACCCCAAAAATGATGTCTTAGATTGTTCTGATGAAACATGTATAAGCAAAAAGTGTATTGAAATATTTTAAATTTTTTCATTATAGCTTTGTTAGGATACCGTATTGTTATAGCAAATACATTTCGTAAACATGTGGGGCCAATAAAGCAACAGCAGCAAAAGTTTGCAGACCTCTTGGAACGTCTGTAGGTTAGAAGTTGCAAGACAAATTTGCCTACATCAAAAAAAAAAAATATTTTCAAACCAGTGTTGCCATATTGCCATATTGAATATGTGACGAATTGAGTGGTCGCTGAATTTAATAGTTATTTCACTATGAGTCAGTATAACCAAATTTATGTTTTGTTCAAAGTAGCCACGCAAAGGATTTCATCAAAAACTTGACTTATTTAAAAACTCTCTGTGAATAACAGAAGGAATGGACAATAAAAAAGGTTAGTTTTTGTTACGCCACTGTATAATTGCCTAAAGCACTTCACTATATAATTGCCAACGTGTCTTCTCAAATTAGAACTTTTACATTCTGCACACCTGGTTGAGAACAACTAACAGTACATATTCTTTCATATAGTTAATAACATGTATCGAAAGCCTTTGTAAATTGTTAATGGACATAGGCAATAAAGTTGATTTCGAAATCGCAGTTCATTGTCGATTCGGATTGGGATATAAAAATGGTGTTAAAAAATTACAAGGTGACGAATGCATTAAAAGCTCGATTTTGAAAGCTTTTACGTATCAAATTGGCGTATTATGTAAATATTTTGACACCATCTCCAATTTAAATAATTTCTTCAACCGCATTTTTATGGTTCTGTCTTATCATTTTGTGAGGCGGAACAGTTGGCGTAGTTCAGATTTCAGTCAGCTCAAAGTTGATAATGATTACAGTCTGACGCAATCAGAAGACCTAATCATTCGAATCAATACGGCAAACTGCAATTAGATGACAGAATTGAAATAATCCCTTCTCATGCAAGTGATACAATAATATAAATAAAAAAAAAATTAAATTCCCTGGTTATTTTTTTTTCATGTTGTTATCGCCAATTAAAATACTTCATACGAAATATTCCTATACTCTATGCGTGTCTATTTGGATGGAAAATCCTAGGAACTCTTGACCATATCGAGCCATTTTATTGGACTCAAAACTATAATATGTCATTAAAAATTGAAGACAAACGGAAAACTTCGAAATAGTTTTCCGAAGTAGACAGAATTTGAGAAATCTCAAAAATATCCTCTTTTCGACTGGATTTCAGAAAAACTGAAATATATTTAGATTATTAAACTGTCAAGTAGAATCCTAGGAACTCTTGACCATATCGAGCCATTTTATTGGACTCAAAACTATAATATGTCATTAAAAATTGAAGACAAACGGAAAACTTCAAACAGTTTTCCGATGTAGACAGAATTTGAGAAATCTCAAAAATATCCTCTTTTCGACTGGATTTCAGAAAACGGAAACATATTTAGATTTTTAAACTGTCAAGTAGACAAACTCAACACATACGATATTTTTTAATCAAATCAATAGTAAAAAAATGTAGAATATCAGTGGAATATCGTAAATCCAATATCACATCAAATAATATCAAACTCTTCAATCGAACTGTGTCATCATCTTGAATTCAGGAATAAAATTGCCGCGCCACTATTTCGGATTTTGCATCAAAATTACAATAAATATATCTTTTTATTATTACAGAGAGTAACACATGTTATATATTCAATTTGGGCGCATCCTTATGTTGTGGCTAATGGCGGTTGGAAACAGATGCATATTTACAAACTACGTATAAGGGGCTTCCAGTCTCATCTGAATCGTATAGTAGATTGGTCTCTTCTTGGGAGTGGTAGTGTTTTAGTTTGCAGCTGTTCTAACGTAGTAAGTTCTGCCTCATTTTATAAATATGCACCCAGATTGATGGATGCTTTATTATCACTGAAAGGCTTAACTTATTATTCAAACTTGAAACAAAAATGAATTCAAAAAAGGATACAGGTTTATAGTAAAGTAAGTTAACGAAAATACGAACCTTCTATACTGTTATTTGTCTTGTCATTTCCGGTACTGACAGCATCATGAACATTCCTTGTCTCTGCTGGGTATAAAGCCGGAATCCTCCTCAAGCAGGTGCCTTCCTTCTAATTGCCTACACTTCTGAAGGTCCCAGATACGCAGGTTTGGTCGAAATAATCCAATATATCCGATATACCATCAACCAAGAGCAGAAACGTTACTGCAGTGCATTGTCAGAGGCTAAGAAACAATATAATGATAAATTGATAATGGGAGCAAATAATAAATCGAAAACGGTTTGGACAATTATAAATAATCTGAGAGGAGGTGGTCATATAAATATGGATATCAACATTATTGATGGAAATTGAAATCGTTGACTGCCTTTGAAACGGCTGAGCATTAAATCCCCGAGAACCATTTCTCTAATCAGCATATTCAGATTATTAAAATTGAATTGCAGTGTCGAAAGATCTTTTTAACTCAAGTGATCTCATGAATATCTAATATCTTACTAAAAATATCGATTGTAAGTTTATGTGAACCACATGTTTTTCTCATCAATCTTTGTTATTCTGAAAGAATTTTCCCGGAAATGTTTGAAATTGGCAGTGGTTCTGTCATTATATAAAAAAGGTGATTCTGATGACTCAAATCTCTCTAAACTTATTGAATTGGACATCAATAATCAACTTTCTTCATTTTTGTGGCCGAAGGACTGGTATCCAGAAATCAGCATGGATTCTGTGAAAATATGGGCACTCTGTGTGATTTTCAAAAATGTCTTGTAGACAATCTTGATAAAGGAAAATATGCTCTTGGTCTCTTTTCAAGAGCTTTTGACTCAGTAAATCATAGTATCTTATGTAACAATTTAGAATGGAAAGGAGTTAGGGGGTACCTGGAATATTTGAACATTTTGAATGGAAGAAGTCAGATTGTTAGACTGAATAATGTTCTGAGTAGGCACCGTAGAATTAATCAAGGTGTACCATAAAGCTCTGTATTGGAACCCTTTTTCTTTCATATTTTTCAATGATCTAATCAGACTTATGGGGACGACACCAATTTATTAATTTTTGAAAAAAGCATAGACATGCCACTGGTTAAAACGGAAAGAGTTTATGATGATATTATTTGGTGGTCGGAAAAAACTTTCTATCATTAAATCTTGACAAAACAGTCACAGCCTTTTTTGGGCGCTCCAAACATATGCCACCCGTGCTATTCGAAAATACAGAAGAAGAAATAACTTGTAGAGATGAAGTAAAACTTTTAGGAGTAACTTTCGACATACATCGGCAATAGGCAGTTGCTACAGCATAAAATATATAAAAAACCTCTGCAGTAAACATGTTTTGCTTACTCTGTACTTTGCACACTTCCACTCACACATGAAGTACTGTATTTTGAATTGAAACGGTATGAAACGGTATGAAACGAATTTTTATTCTCCATAAGTACGCAGTTCGAATTATTGAAAGCATTGATATTGATGAATTTGCAGGAGCAGCATGAAGAAATTGACAAATATTTTTTTGTTGAATTATTTCATTTTAACTTCAAATAACTTCCAACTTTCACATCAACATTAACAATACACATTTGTCAGCCATTATGTTTTTTTCTACTACACCCGTTAACAGTGCTACCACCATAAACAAAAACAAAAAACTTAAATTTCACTGAAACTAAATAACATCTAACATAGGTGCCAGATTTACCATTGCTTTCTAACAGATATGAATACCAGCTATCGACAATACTTCACATCTCTTGGTATAGTAACAGTTTTCAGTTTATATATATACTGGAAGCTTGCACTTACATCTATAATAATAAACATAAGTTTGCAATAGGTAACACTCACTGTTATAGCACCCGTCACAGAAATCTCTTACAACCTGATTATCATCGCACATCGCTTCACCAAAAAAAAAACTCTAATGTACTGGTTGTAAGCTTAACAATATACTTGATAGATATATAGAATTATCCCCCAATTTTCATATTTTTAAATCTAAGCTGAAAAAATTCCTAACCAGAAACTGGCGTTACTCATAAGATTATTTCTTTTTGTCATAATAATTTTTTCTTCCACTTGTATGAACTGTTTAGTTAGTATTTTCATATATACATGTATAAGTAAATCTCTAATTGCCCCTTTTCCAATGTGACTGTAATTTTAACGTTTTAAATCATTTATGTAACCTGTGTGCATTTAAATGATGAAATAAATATTATTATTATTATCAGTTTCACTTTCACTGTCGTCATCCCAATTGATAATGAACTTTTCTTCGGGAATTTTTTCTATATCCATATATGATTTTTCCACCTTTTAAATATGGGAAACACACTTGGCCGAGCTGCTATCAGGAATGTTTGCAGTTTCTGTTTGGATAAGAGCTACCACAGTTGAACTTAAGGTTGGAGAAGTATTATTTCTTCGAACTGCTGATATAAGCTGATGCCATATATGTTCAATTGGGTTAAACATACAGTGATAAGGGGAAAGTCTGAGCACCGTATGTCCCAAGCTTTCAGCCAATGAATCACAAAATTGTTTCGTTTTTATCGAATAACTGCGTAACACTTCTAGTAACTGTTTCTTGTGTACTTTTCCTCATAGTACATATAATTTTTTAACATATATTCTTGTATAGTGGCTTTGGTGTCATTTGAACATGGTACTTTATCTAGTCTTCGGTAGCCATCCATGACGATAATACTGTTGGGTGGAATATTTGGTATGAGTTTATTTTGGAACCAGTCGTCAAATAATTCGGCTGTAGTATCATCATGATAATCGACTAAAGAGTCCTTAATATTCTTTGCCGATAAAGACAACGCATTTGGTATGAAACCATTTTCGGTTCCTGCGTGAATTATCGTAATGCGTTTCCTTCATTAGACGGCGCATTAGTTTGGCACAAGTCAGATGAGTCCCCACTTTTGTTTGGAATATCGTGTGTATCGAACCATGTTTCATCCAAATACACTACTCTTCTACCATCTCTGAATTCGTTTATTTCCAATTAATATTCAAATCTCCATTTTTCAAGACGCACATATTCCATTAAGATTTTTCTGCTACTAGTGAGTTTTTAAATTTGAATCCGTTTTGTAAAAGAGACTTCATACCAGTTCCATTCTTTTCAAGCCGTTGCATTAAAATATATAATGTAGGCACAATTTGCTCTTTATACAAGGCATATATTGTTCTTCGAATTATATCTACTCCCAGCCATCAAGTTTCCTTGAACCGCTAGAGTCTTTTCGTTTCTTTTTTATTGTAATAGGGTTACTTACTATTTTGAACACTGTGGAATACGGTGTTTTCGTTGAAGAAGCACTTTCTTGCACAGCTTGATCCTTGGACATTCCACGTTCCAGAAGGGAAGTATAAACATTTAATATACTTTGTTTCCCATGAGGGTGTAACATTTGTCGACTAGTGGTACTACGACCACCAGTTGGAGTACTAGCTTCAGGATGAGCCCATGGACGCCACATTTTTCACGACACAAAAATCGAATAGACATTTCAAAATAGACACAACTGACACAACGGAAAATTAGGTAGGTAATGACTAAATGTTGTTTTACTTTCCCCCTTTCATTTCTGAAATTGAAAAGCGGTCAGTTCTCAAAACAGTCTTGTTTTCCAAATCTTGTAGGTGATTTATTTTGTAACCGTAAACAGACCATTATCGCTATAATCTCGTTAATAACCATTAGTACTGAAAGTCTGGTGGCTAGGTAAGTAAATTTTATTATTTACACACATTCAAACATATCCTTACCAAGGGTTCTGAATCAACCTTGGGAGATTTTTTTCTATCAAATAAATTTAAATACAAAACTGATGAAGAGCCCACTATTAATAAAGTGCCAAACTATTTCATGAGATATTTTAATCCGGACCTGGGAGTCTTTTGAGGGACATACACTTTTATCGCTTATCTATATTTCGAACAATAGGTAATAATGAGGGTCGTCGGCTACTATTGATTTACGACCTTCTTAGATTTCTGGTGCGACCATCCCTATCAACTGTGTGGTTGTCGGTAAGTAGAAATCTTTCCCATGTTGGCCCTTCTGATGTGTACAGGGAGACAAGAAAAAATGACTACAGTAATCAATCGAATTACTATAAGGAAAAATAAAATTATGTAACCTACCTTCAATTTTTAAATCCTGTAACGAAGTTGGATTTCTCGGATTTCCACTGGCTTTGTGATTTTGTAACGTACGTTTGGTATATTCCTCTAATGACATTCTACTTCTTCTACTTTTCCTGCGAATATTTGAGATAGCGAGTACTCCCTTACACTAAAAGCAGAAAAGTGTTTGGAAAAACTGTACACCCAAAAACCTCCCGACGTGGTAAAGAGGTGCAATTTTAAAACACCATGTATATTATTATCCACTTCTCATAACTGGAGTTGCTCGCAAAAGCCTTCCACACTCTTGGATCCTAATGAAAGTGCACGCCAACTTCCAAAATTGTGAATTTTGTCGATATCAATTCAGGTGAGGTTGTGTACCCTTCTTTTAGGTGAGATATTGGTGGAATTTAATTTCGTGTAGACGAGACCAAGACATGTTCCGTGGTTTTCGTAACAGTATTTTATAGTGTAAAGTATCCCTTCAAAGAAACTATGCATTTCAATTGTGAATTTTGAAGTGAATAATTGTTTCTTATAGTGGAATTATTTTATCTCAGGGCATTCTGAAATGATTTGATGAGTGCAAAATATACGTATTTTCTATCAGAAATATTAATGGTTTCAGGCAAAAATCAATAAATACAACTCAATAATTTCCAACGACATAATTACGAATATAAACTGATATCACATAACCTACACCATAAGTGTCGATAATCGTGAAATACGATCGATGTATATAGTTTGTTAGAGGTAATAAATAACACAGGCTTAAGGAGCATCAGGTAAATAACGAGGTTTATTCAAGCTTAAAAATCCAAATCACACCTTATGAGGAATGTTGAAGTAATCCCCGTTTTAGTACCTGAAAAAATCGAGTCTAATATCTTCCGCTTATATATAACGGTTTGTGGTATGTACCTTTGTTGTAATCGAATCGTATTACAAGTATTGCACGGAAATTATACTGGTGCGGGTTCCACACATAGTTATTTTCACCTGCAGTAATCTAAAAACATATTTCTGGTTCTGGTGATTGAAATGAATAAACGTTATGCGATACCTCCTATAAATACAAAGAACCGATGTGAGATCAAGATAGGATCTTTGGGAGGCCATGAAACTGTATGTGGTAATGATTACTCGGCCATGGTATATCGTCAATGGGAGGAATGATGAAATAATCAGATTTTTTTTCTCGAACCTGAAGGGATAAACTTATTTTTTGAATGTGACCAAGATATTTTGGAGTTGATTTGTTGAAAATATAAACAGGATGTTCATAAAATCAGATGTGGAATCATCTGCGACTGAAAGATAAACTTTAGTCACTATCTTCCATCGTCAAGATAACCTCTTGTGGGGTATTCATGTTGAGAAAGGAAACATTCTCAATTGAATATTGATAGAAAGATTTATCTGTGAATTGAAAAATCCACGATTGAAATGAAGTTATTTTTTTAGTAGAATAACAAAAAACATTTACTTCCCCGTTTAAAGCCCGCTGACTAATTAAGAGAATTTGAAAGGCCCAAAAAAAAAAAAACTCATAAAATCTTTCTATCAATATTCAATTGAGAATGTTTCCCTTCTCAATATTTTGGAGTATTATAATGAAATGAAATATATTGGGATTGTGATTGTAAAATAAAGAATTAAATTTCGAGTGAAAACTTTCACAGACGTCGGCATCTTTGGAAATATATGTGTCCACCAAATAATCGACGAACTCGTGAAGTACTGGTCGATCGAATAAGTCACCCACTTCTGAGGGAACCAAAAATGAAAAGCCTAAGATATATCAACATCCGTATCTCAAATATACTCAGTTGACAATCCAATCTTTTGGATTTTCCTTCATCTATACAGGGACAAACAATGAAACAATTTTAATTAAATGTCAGTAATGTCATTGAATATTTCCATCGCATTTTGAAAATCCCATATGAAGCAGGACATTTTCGAATAATTACAGCGACATTATCCCATATGACTTATTCATGAAGCGGAACATATTCATGAAGCGGGACATATTCACTTATAATCTCCCTAGAGCATGAATTATTGTCGGAAATGTACATGAATTTTTTGTACATGAATTTTCTTTAAAAATTCATGTACGAGACAAATTTCCCGCAATTCATTCAAGCACGTGGGGGGTTCGGTAGGAACATTTTATACCGGAATTATATTTAAATAGAAAACATTATGTAAATATTTATTTTGACGTTATTCACAAATAAATAGAAGGCTGTGTGTAATGGGAATTTTTTTTCTGATTTTCCCCGTTCCCTAGTCAAATAATATCAGATAAACTATTATGTGAAATTAATTGATTTCATAAAATTTTCTTATTAGGTTTCAGGAAAATGTTAATATTGACTAAAAATGAAAGGGGACACGTTCGTATTGCGGGAGATATTTTTTGATTTTTCCCGTGCCCTAGAAAAATAAAATATACAATATCAGATACATTTTTATATAAAATTGATTGTTTTCATACAATTTTCATACTGGGTTTCAGGGAAATGTCAATATTGATTAAAAATGAAATTGGATGTTCGTATTGCGGAATATTTTTTTTTCCCATGCCCTAGTAAAATAAAATTTATAATATCAGATACATTATTATATAAAAAAATTGATTTCATATGATTTTCTTACTAGGTTTCAGGGAAATGTCAATATTGACTACAAACAAAGGTGATATACAGCAAAAAATATATAACTATACCTATACATATATACTTAAAATATTGTTCATATTCTTTTAGGTTTAATTCTAAGAAAAATTAATATTAGCGGTAATAATTTGTTTTTCAAATAATTCATGAAATCGGGATATTTTATTCTTTATTCTAAATAGAATGTTGTTGGCGTTGCCGGTTAAAAAAATATTTTGTAAAGTTAGCCATGGATTTGACATTCACTACTCCTGTCAATCAATATTTTATTTGTGGTATTATAAGTTCCTCAAAACATTGTATAAAATCATAAGTTAGTAAAAAAGTGATAATGAATGAACTTTCAATCGTATGAATTGTGTTCCTTCTGCAAAGAATCACAGTACATTAAAATGAACCATAAAAATGTAAAATATCTAACATACCTAGTGGAAGAATCTGGATTAAATCCTGAGCAAGAATTTAAAGAGATTGGCAACATTCTGCGTGATATTGTGCCTCATTTTGAACACAAATGTAATACCCATAGAAATAAACTGGTGTCTCAGTATTATTTTTATTCTATGAAACACAGGCATATTGTCAAAAAAACACCGGTTCTGTGTTTTATTCACCACTTGGGAAAGAGGAGGTAGAAGTGGAATTTTTGAAGAATTTAAAATGAATTAATGATATTATAGAATGTACACCTTAATAAATTGTTGTTATATTTCCAACTTATAAAGTATGTAAATGAAAAATATTGTCAATATTATTTCAATATTGTTTTTGTCTAATTATATGATAGCTGTCATATGCCGGGAAATTTCCACTTATTAATTTTACGTTAACATGCTAATGTGGATGAAAAATTTTCAGAAAATTTGCTGGTTACCATAGTAACAATGTCGAAATAAAGCATCTGATTGGTTGAAAATGACTGCTATAAAATTTTCAGCGATAATTGCCCGGTAGGTATCGAAAATTTCCCTTTAGGTCCGTTTCTATAGTAACGATTGTTAAAATGTGCATTTGTCATCTTGACATACATAAATATTGAATTTTAAAAGTCGTTGAAATGTCACGTTTCGGAAATGATTCTATAAGTTTAATTCAAGAAAAAGTGACCAAAAGTAAACCTGAAAATACAATACTGAACCATCGATATATATGGAAGCAGTTTATGGATTTCATTAAAGAAAGAAATTATTGTTTAAACGAAAACACTTCAATACCGTCGCTGGCAAATATTCTCACTGACTGGGCCTACAACATGAAAAAGAGAAATGGTGAGGATTATGAAGATTATACTGTGAAGACTATTTGGAATGTAACGTCAAAACTATTAATGGAAAAATACCAAGCCGATAATATAATATTAAATTCAATCTTTTCAATGACAGAATTTAAAAATGCTCGCGAGGCAAAAAATGTCAAAAGAAAGTTATTACAGACAGACCCCCGGAAAAGAAAACAAAGCGCTGTATCATTGAAATACGAAGGGTTCAAAGCCATGATACAGAACTGTGATGAAAAAACGCCTGATGACTTACAAAAAAGTTATTTGTTGTTTTATCGTACGAATTAGTATGGCGAGGGGGAGAAGGAGTAAAATGTTTAACTTCCTATTTCAATGAAGACATTAATAACGCCGGGGAAAAAACTAAAAGACTGGAATACAACATAATATTTGACAAAACAACGCAAGGAGGGGATTGACCTTCCGCTGCTTCCAAGTGGCTGGTTAGAAACATAGTTAACCCAGATTTGTGTCTGGTAAGGTTGTTCAGAAAGTTTATGGAGAAGAGAAATTATATAAATATTCCAAGATTCTTCCTAACTGCTAATCCTTTTTGGGAATTGGACAAGTGGTACAAGAACATTCCTGTCGGAAAAAACATGATCTCTCAGTGGACGCCAACGGAGGCAAAAAAGTCAGGTTTGGCGACTGAAAAAGTTGAAATAACGAATCATTCACTACGAGCAACAGCTGTTTCAAACTTAGCAAAGAAAGGGGTTCAAACCCAGAGTCCATAAAGCCATATCTCCAACTGGACGAGGAACACCATGCAAGCATAGTGGAGAAAATGAGAGATACTGCTAACCTTAATAAACAAAAACTAATGTAGCTAATGTGCCTACTATAAGTTCTTTAAGTTATGATTCAATAGCAAACTCGAATACATTAACAAGTAGTGCACCAGGCCCAAAAATACTAATTTTGTGTATTCCACTGCAATTCATGCAATTTCTGGGTTGTATTTAATTTGTTAATTTTTATATAATTTATATATACCTACCTGCATGTAAATTTGAATGAAATTTCAAACTTAGCACATACCTTTTTTCTTTTAACTCCGGAAATATTCTACCGAATTACACTCGTGCATCAAAATAAACCTGATAATTTTCCGTTCAAGGATGTTGTCAGTAAAAAACTGTATTCGGTTATTTTCATATTTTGTTATAACTGAGCTCCTAAACTAATGTAAGTAACTAATTTTGAGTCGGCGCCAAACAAACAAGCAAATGAATTAGGTAAGGCGTAAAATGATGGCATCGAGTTGCGCGGTGGCATTCTGATAATTTTTTTGAAGTAATTTAATGATGAAAGAAAAGTGCCATGTGAAGTGGATGAATGAAATGATTAACGGTTTTCATAAAGGATTCAATATAATTGAACCAGAAATGATTCGAAAATTCTTCCTGAAATCACAGAACTATATTCACCAAAATCAGCATATCCATAATATCATTGATCGCTTTCGATAAGCTCGATTATGTTTAATTTATGTCGTGTCACACTGCATCGGTTCTTCGGCTTGTCGATATCAGATGCGACTCTGGTGAAGTGGACAACGTAAACAAACCATCATCGATTCAGGACGCCGGAAAGATACTTAACTGCGGTACTTGCAGACAGAAACACTCGAATCTACCGATGGTTTCTAAAGATCCTTCCGAGGAGTCTACATTAGTGGAAGTCATGTGAAGTGGAATGAATGAAAATCGAATTAAACGGTTCTTCACAAGGATTCAATATACTGAACCGAAATGGTGATCTCGGTGAAAACAATTTTCTGGCAAATACGCAGAATCATTGAATGATATTCACCTGAATCATCTTCATAATATCATGGATTGAATGCAAATGTTTTCGATAAGCTCGATTATGTTTATTATGTCGTGTCATACAATCCGCATACCGGTTTCAGGTTTCTTCCCTCATAGGAAGTAATAACAGTGTGCAAGAATCTGGCTGAGGAACAACGTAAACAAACCATCATCGATCTGTAAACTATGTACGCCGGAAGATACTTTAACTGGCGGTACCAGGACAGAAAGAACATCGAAATTTCCACTCGATAGGTTTCAAACAAAAGATCCCTCTCAGCAGGAGTGGCGCAGAGTTGTTTTTCACCTGAGATCTACCATTTCTGGTTCAATTTTATATTGAATCCTTTGTGAAGAAACCGTTTAATCTGATTTTTCTATTCATTCCACTTCACATGGCACTTTCTTCACTATATGCTAGACGGGCTTGCCATCCTACCGAGAAGGATCTTTATTTAGAAACCTATCGAGGTGGGAGATTTTCGAGTGTTTTTCTGTCACTAGGTACCGCCAGTTAAAGTTTATCTTTCCGGCGTACCTATAGGTGCTTACAAGATCGATGATGGTTTGTTTACGTTGTGTCTCACTTCAGCCAGAGTTCTTGCACCTTTGGCTGGTTGACTACTCCGTACTGATGAGGCCAAGAAGCCTGAAACCGGTATGCGGATTGTTAGGTGAACACGACATAAATTAAACATAATCGAGCTTATCAGAAAGAAACATTTGCATTCAATGTCCATTGATATTTTATGGAAGTATGCATGGATTTTCAGGTGAATATCATTCAATGTTCTGCGTGGTATTTGCCAGGAAAGTAGTTGTTTTTCACCTGAGATCTACCATTTTCTGGTTCAATTTTATATTGAATCCTTTATGTGAAGAAAACCGTTTAATTCGATTTTTCTATTCATTCCACTTCACATGGCACTTTCTTCACTATATGCTAGACGGGCTCAATTCTACTGAGAAGGGATCTTTTATTTAGAAACCTATCGAGGTGGGAGATTTTCGGAGTGTTTCTTTCTGTCACTAGGTACCGCCAGTTAAAGTTTATCTTTTCCGGCGTACCTATAGGTGTTACAAGATCGATGATGGTTTGTTTACGTTGTGTCTCACTTCAGCCAGAGTTCTTTGCACCTTTGGCTGGTTGACTACTCCGTACTGATGAGGGCCAAGAAGCCTGAAACCGGTATGCGGATTGTTAGGTGAACACGACATAAATTAAACATAATCGAGCTTATCAGAAAGAAACATTTGCATTCAATGTCCATTGATATTTTATGGAAGTATGCATGGATTTTCAGGTGAATATCATTCAATGTTCTGCGTGGTATTTGCCAGGAAAGTAGTTGTTTTTCACCTGAGATCTACCATTTTCTGGTTCAATTTTATATTGAATCCTTTATGTGAAGAAAACCGTTTAATTCGATTTTTCTAATTTAATGATCTTCGTTGATTGTTCGTTTGGCGCCAACTCAAAATTAGTTACTTACATTAGTTTAGGAGCTTAGTTATTGAGACTAAGAAGGTTTATTTTATTTTTTACTTTTCAGTTCCGTATTTCGTCGGTATAATTTTTTGTTACAAAGTTTTTATTTTTCAATTTTTTATAGCTGAAATCTACTTATACTTACTTACCCACCCTACTCCAACTATAACCAGTTAAATAATATGATTATCTACTTTTACTATTTGTTGTAATATAAATTATTTTTGTTGTTCTGGTTAGTTTATTTCATTACTTTGTATATCATTCCATCCTCTCATAGAATATTATTATTGTGACGGATGTAGGAGAACAAAAATAATGACAGTAGCGATCTGTCATTGTCAACTACATATGTGTGCCAATGTCCATAAGTGAAAAATCAATTATCCCCTGTTTTTCTACCCGTAAGGGTGGATCATTCCATTCGAAATCCGAATTTGATCAACTATGAGGTATACTCTATCTAATAAAAAAAGAATCATCCAAATCGAAGAACCCAGTACAAAGATATGCCTGATAGAATCGGTTAACGGACCAGAATTCAGAGGGTGAGTGATCAATATCCTTCATTTTGCTACCCTTAGGGGCGGATTTCATCTTTTATATACAAATGGGACCAATTTCGGAGTACTCTCTATCCACTGAAGGAAGAATTATCAGAATCGGACGTCACAGTAAAAAGTTAAGCGTGGTCATACATAAAAAAAAATACGCGTCGACTAGAGAACCTCCTTCTTTTTGGTTGCGTCGCCGTCGGTTAAAAATAAACTCATGCAGTTTTTAGACAACATGCTTTTATGGAAAATTATCAGTAATTTATCATTATAACAACATCGCCATCGAAAAAAAAAAACTAAGAATGTAATACTCAAGATGTTTTATAATTTTTCATGAAGTACGATGTTTCTTTCAATTCAATTTTTTTCAACAATTAGTTGATGTTTGGTTATTATTTCCTTCAAGAGAAAACATAAGCTTCTTTACCAATCGCCAATAAACTCATTTTTTCATTTGAGCAATACATACTCTCGAATATTATCAACATATAATTATTCCAATTATCCACCGCACGTTTTTCGAAACATATCATTTGCATAATGTTTTTTGTTTATCGTGAATTATATTTCAATTTGGTAATTGCCACCATCAATCAATTCGGATAGTTTTGTGTTCGACTAATGATAACTCTAGGACATGAACCAATTTATCAGGGTATGCAAATCACTATCGAATTACTATGACAAAATATCACGTTTTGGTATGCAAGGAGATCAAGGTGCTTTGATTTTATCTTCATTGTTCATTTAGCATTTTCAGTCAACAGTTGCTGTGAGATTGAGTTGTCATGCAATTGAGGCTGTGTTTGCTTCCCACCCACATTCACAAGAACCGTATCAAGGTGGCCATTTTCTGGAACAGACCAAACCATCTTTTATTTTTTCGTTGTTCAAAGTCAACGGAAACTGTACCAAAATCTAACAAAAACAGCTGCATTGAAGCTTTCGAGATTTATTATCTCTTCTTTAGGAACTCTGAATTAACGATGACATTGATTAGTACTATGACAGAAAAAAATTGTTAATACGAACTGTGAGGTTATAAAAAGCTAAACATTACACTATAAAATCGAGGAAATTCTTCATTCTTGTACGGATTATTGTAAAAAACATGAATTAGGACTATCACATACATTAGATGAAAAAATTAAAAGGATGTTCTACTCAGCAGATCATTAAAAACATAAACAATCATGTGACAGGAACGTCTGTCACTCTTCATACTGATGTTGTACAGTGACATTGACTCTTGACATCTTACAGTAATGCCAATAGTTTTGGGAGGTGATGGGTCTATCGTCAATTGTTGGGAGTTAGTGTGTTAGAGTTTGATGGTTGTTGATTGTGGTTTTGTGTAGTGAATATGTGTGATTAATGTCGACTCCTTCTATTTCTTTCTTAGATTTCACTGACAGTGGTTGTTTAAATATGTTGGTCATTTCTAGGAATATTATTTTCTGTGAGTTCGTTTCTTTGTCTAATATTTTAACGTTTTCATATGAACAATTGTGAACGTTATGTTTAACCAAAGTACATGTTTGTTTATTTTTCCTCGCATCATTTTTATGTGAGGTGATTCTATCTTTGAGGCATCTGCTGGTTGCCCTATATATTTCTTGTCACAATGAGCACAGGGTATGGAATAGACCTCGTTCGACAGATGTAATAAATGGTCTTTGTCTTTTAATTTGGAGAAAAAATTGTTGGCTATTTCATAATTCCTAAAAGCTAATTCAATATTGTCATATTCGTAAAATATTTTGTTTTTATGAAAGATTTCCTAGGTAAGGTAATGAATAGTAGAAAGTGGATTTTTTTATGGGTACTTGATTATTGGTGGTGTTTGTATCCGTTAAAACTGAATGTGTTGGGGATCTGTGGAATAGTAGGTGATTCAATAATTTGAAATCTTTATTGAAATCTTTATTGAAATAGGAATTCCTAATATAAATACAATGGTTGTTCAGATTATACTAATTTGAATTAAAAAACAACATTAAAAAATAAAATTAAAATAAATACACAAAGTACAGTTGATTACATGACATGACATCACAGTTGAACACATTTTTGACCACATCTTGAGACATTTGAACACATTAAAACACATTACAGGCAGTTAAAAGAAGTTAAAAGAAAATATCTCATATAAAATGTATATCTAAAAACTGTATATCTAAAAACAAATATATCTCTAGAGAAAAAAAGTATATCTTAAAGACATTGAATATCAAATCTGCATCGAAATAAAACTACAATATGTTGATTCATGAGTTGAGTGACATAACATGGCTTTTTAGCTGGTTTTTAAAAGAATGTAACGTGGCTGAGTTCTTCATTGGTTTGGGAAGTTGATTGAAATCGTCCAATCCCTTGAAAAATAGCGAGTTCATTGAATTTTTTGTTCTTGTTCTAGATATGTGAAATAGATATGTGAAATTTGAAGGGATAACCACGGTTGTTGAATTATTTTGCTAGTTTTTTCAGGTTTTGTTCTCTTAAAGTTGTATGGGTGGTCTTCATGACTCTTTTTTCATGGCTAATACCAAGTTAATCTTTTGTTGTTTTTGGTGGAATTATTCATAATGTAGACATCTGTCTGAAGAGCCTGGTTTCGTATACCAGGTGGTGATTAACTTATTAACATATCTTCGTATTAATTTCATATCTAGAAAGGGAACACTGAAGTTGGAGTCTTCTATGGTGAAAAATATAAATTGGTTGTTGTTGTTAGAAACTTCCTTACCTAGGAAATCTTTCATATAAACTGAAGAAAATTTTTCATCAATATGACATATTAAATTAGCCTAAAGGTCACTTTAATTTGCATAACAATAGAAAGAGTAGTTTTGTGAATGAAATTTATGTGAAAGCGGCGAAACTACAGGTAGTTTATTAGAATAATAATTATAATAATAAATATACATGATTATAATTATAGAGATAGGCAGATGACTGAGATATTAATTATTCTAATATTAATTAGATGAAAATAATATGAAAATAGATAAATTGTAATAAATATTAATATTTATAAAAATCTACTATTTATACAACAACTTGATTTTTAAATATGAGCCATCATATTACGAGTAGTCCAATGAACTATCGTCGTTGGGGTCCAGAGAAATAATAAGGGGCTCTACAGTATTTTCTAGCATGTTATCAGCTTCCCACATTCTTTATTCTATTCCAATCACATGTTCGACGCACTTACTCCATTTTTCGCAATACACTGTATTTATTTCCTCTTGCAAGAGGTTTTAAACGTCTCTTATTTTGAAAGATGTGTTATGCATTGCTACAAAACCCTTTACTTGCGCCCATACCAATTCTATGGGGTTTAATTCACAGTGATATGGCGGAAGGCAAAGTACCATCATATTCTGTTTTGAAGCGATTTCGTCGATAACAAATTTCGTACAAAGAGGTTTATTCAGCTTTACAATCTCCAGTTCAGCATAAATTTGTGAAATGGCTTCTTATTCGAAGTAAGCCACTGAATGATGTCATTTTTTTTGCAAGAAGATGTTGGTATTTTTTCGGATTCTCTTGACTGGTAACAGACCCAGGATGAATAAGATCTAGCATTTGCTGGGAGAATTCTTCAAAAACATAAGCGTTCATGTCTTCATGATAGTCTCCAGTCCGTTTTGATTGAAATGCTAGTAAGCCACCATCGATAAATGCATTTTTTTTTTTTTTTATTGAGCATATACGCATCAGCCAATAGGCTATTAGCGGCAAAATATTTACAGTCATTACAATTTGTTATATTTTGTACAGGATGTTCGATTCTCGGAGGAATGTAATAATATTGTCTGTTGTGCATTCGTTGAAGATTTTGCTTAAATCACTGGGAAATCCGTTATTCAGTCTTTGAACTGCGAAACAAGGACACTCCACTAAGATGTGCTTTATTGTTAGTGGCACTTCACATAAAAAACATTCAGGTTGAGGTTCATTTGTAAGTAGGTGTTCATGTGTAAAGCGTGTGTGACCTAGGCGAAGTCGAGTGATGACTACTTCATGGAAGCGGTTGGATGACGTGTCGGACCATGCTTGAAAAGCTGGTTTGATCTCCTTTAGTTTTGAGACTTTTGTTTGCCAATAGTGGTTCCATGTGTCAGCTATTCTAGAATGAAAATAGGGTTTCAAGTCTGCTGCTAGTGTTCTCGTGTGGGGAATGAGTGCTGGATTCTCTAAGGCATCCTTCGCGTGTTTGTCAGCTAGGTCATTTCCTCTTATGCCAGTATGAGAGGGAACCCATAGAAAAGTTACTGATTGATTGGAGCTAAGTAGTTTCAATTCTTCTTTGATCAGTTTCCCTAGGGGATGATGGGTATATGTGTTGATATCAAGTGTAGAGAGTTCAGAGAGTCAGTTATGATCAGAAAGTTACTTCCAGATGCTGTTTTATGAAACGAGAGCTTTGTAGATTGCATGAAGTTCTCCAGTGAGGATGGTAGCGGTTTCAGGTAGTCTGCATTCTTTAGTGACTTCATCTGTGACGAATGCGTAAGGACACACCACTGTTTGTATTGGATGAGTCGGTGAAGATTTGTATATGTGAGGGATATTGGGAAATTATGGCTTGATATGATGCATGGAGCAATTGCGTATTTGTTTCTTTTTTGTTCAGAGAGAGTAATTGGGTATTTATGGATGGTGGGTAATGAGCCATGGTGGAGTTTTGTGAGTACTGGAAGCTTGGATTGGGGAATTTCCTGTAGTTGGATGAGAGCGAGAGATCGTTTTATCCTTTCGTAGAAAGGAAGATGTGTTTTGCGTGTTGACTGATTGGAAAGTATCTGATTTGGTGAATGTTCTGATCTTGACGTTTTGCTGCATAGGATAGACTCAGCTCTTGCCTTCTCAGGTGCAAAGGTAGCACACCGATTTCGCAGAGTAGACTATCGATGGGGTAGTTCTGTAAGCTCCGGAGATAGTGCGGAGTGCATTGTTATGAATTGTGTCCAAGACTTTGAGAGTAGTAGTGGAAGCTGATGAATAGGATATGCAGCCGTAATCTAACTTAGAGCGGATCAATGTTTTGTATAATGTAAGTAACGTCTTTCCATCTGTGCCCCATTGTTTGTTTGCAAGACATCTAAGGAGGTTCAATCTCTTTGGCATGTTACAGATAAGTATCGAATATGGGGTTTCCAGGTGAGGGCTTGGTCGAATATTAGACCTAAGTATTTTATTTCATTAGTATAGGACAATATTCGGTCGTTGAGTTTCAAAATTGGTAAGTCCTGAGTTGCTCTGGTCGTTTGGTGAAAACAATACATTTAGTTTTTCTGGGGGGAATTTGAGTCCGCTTCTTGAGGACCAGGAATCGAGATTATTCAGTTCATGTTGTAGCAGGCAGGCCATGCTTTGGATGCTTTTGCCTTTGTGAAAATAATGAGGTCATCAGCGAACAGTCTGGCTTGAACTGGTTTTGAAGAGTTTTGAGTATGTCATTGATTCCTATGAGGAATAAAGTAGGACTTATCACAGAACCTTGTGGAGTGCCGTTTTGTGGATGTTGAACGGTTGATAAAGTGCTATTTGTTTTCACTTGATAGTGTCTATTTGAAAGGAAGTTTTGGATGAAGGCTAAGATGTTGCCATGATATCCCCAGGATTCCAGGGTTTTAAGTATTTTGTGGTGCCACGCCATGTCAAATGCCTTATATAAGTCGAAGTAGATTGCCATACATTTCTGGTTGTTTGAAAAGGCTCCATTGATGTTGGTTTCAAGGTCTACGAGATTGTCTGTTGTAGATTTTAAGGGGCGAAAGCCCGCTTGTTCTGTGATTAATTGGTTATTCTCCTCTAAGTTCCACATGAGACGTTTGTTAATGATTTTCTCGAGCAGTTTGCATAAAGCACATGTGAGAGCTATCGGTCGGTAAGAATCAGCTTCGTTGGGGGGTTTGTTTGATTTCAATATTGGAATTATGTTAGCTGATTTCCATAATTCCGGAAATGTATGTTGTGTCCAAATTGTGTTGAAAAAATTCAAGTAAAAGTCGAGGGATTCTTCAGGTAGGTGCTTCAGAAAGGAAGCAGGTATGTCATCGGGTCCAGCGGATGAATCTTTCAACGTGGCTATTGCTTCGAGTAATTCGGCTTCAGAGATTAGTGTGTTGATGGGATCAGTATTTGGAACATTTGTAGGATTCTCTTCTTCTCTTCTTTATATGTCAAGAATTTGTGGTCGTAATTGTTATTTGCTGATATTTTGCTGAAGTTTGTGGCAAGTTCATTCGCTATGTCCGATGGGTTAGTGATTGTCTTCCCTTGTGCTTCTAGTTCTTGAATGCCATGATGAGCATTTGCGCCAGTAATTTTCTTGATTTTCCTCCAAACCTTGGTGAGTGGAGTGTTTATGTTAATACTTTGCACATATTTATGCCAAGAGTCTCTCTTAGCTTTGTTGGTTACTTGCTTAGCAATAGCTCTTTTCTCTTAAGTCAATCAGGTTGTATGTGGTGTTGTTACGTTTGAAGGTATTCAAGGATTTTTACTCTGCTTTATTGCACGATTACAATCAGCGTTCCACCATGGTACTATCTTGTCCTTGTCGATGTATTTCGTTTTTCCCACTGCCTGTGATGCAGATTGTATTATGATGTCATTGAATTGTGAGAGGATGTCATCAATGGAGTTGTTTATTGATATGGTCGATATTTTCGTTTTGATGAGTTCTTGAAAGAGATCCCAGTTTGCTGTGTCCAGTTTCCATTTTGGTTCAGGTGTATGGGGAGTTTTGGTGCTGCTGTTGTTGGTTATCATAATTGGAAAATGGTCGCTTCCATGCAAATCTTCGGCAACTCTCCATGTGTGGTCGATTAAGATAGAAGGACTACAAAGGGAAAGATCGATGGCTGACGAGCTTCCTGAGGCCAGATTAAAATGTGTGTTGGCACCGTTATTCAGAATTGCAAGGTTCGAGCTGTTGATTGTATTAGCAATTTTTCTCCCCAGAGGTGTTGTTTTCTGAGATCCCCAGATGATATTGTGTCCATTGAAATCTCCTAAGATCATTTTAGGTGAGGGAATTTGATCAATTAGGTTTCGGAGGTCATTTTCCTCTATATCACAGTTTGGAGGGATATATATACTACAAAGATGCATTTTTTGTGATGTGCCAATTTCTACGGGTTGTGTTGAGAGGAATTTGTTTTGAAATCAAATGAGATTTTAAGTAGATGGCGACCCCTCCCGAAGCGTGGTCTCTGTCTGTACGGTTTTTATGGTATATGTTGTATGATTTGAGGTTTAGGCAATGAGAGTTCTTGAAATTTGTCTCCTGTATACATATGGCATCTGGTGAATGTAGATTTATGAGAATTTGAAGCATTGGTAGTCGTGTTCGGAATCCGTTGAGATTCCATTGCATAATTGTTCTGTACATTTTATTGACTTGAGAAAAAGGATAGTGGTTAGTAAGTGGATGAATCGTAAGTGGATGAATCGCTTTCAGCATCGATGGTACCTGGAGTGATTAGTTTCAGAAGTTTGGTCTTCAACTTGGTGCATCTAGTTTTAATTTTTTTGTCTGTTAGTTGAGGACGAATCTCTTCTAGCATTGTGATGATTTTTTGGGGTTCATTGATGTAGTCGTTGGCGAGAGCTAGTAGGTTTTTGCATCCATAGGAATTTTCTATGAAATTTTCCAGTTGTTGACTGTTGAGAGGATATTGAGGGGAATGGTTATCTATGAGTTTCTTTACGCTTTCAGGGAATCTGTAGGTATGGTCTGTTTGGAGCTTTCCGCTTTTGTACTTTTTCGTGTGGTTGATTGATGGTGTTGCAAAAGTTTTGTCGGTGTCCTCAGGGGTGGTGGTAAGTATTTCTGAGACGCTCCGTTCCTGTGACGAAGTATTTGTTTGGTGATGATCTAGAGGGATATCGTTAATGTGGGTTCTTCCTCGAAGACAGTGGGTAGTTTTGGTATTGCTCTCAGATGTTAGTTGATTGTTTCTGTTGAGATAATATGTGGTGGATGTGGGGTGTGAATAACTTCTTGTGTGGTAGTTTTGGTATTGCTCTCAGATGTTAGTTGCTGCACTTGTGGGATGGATTGAGATTGTAGTGCTATAGGATGAGTATATTGAGGTGGATTTTGAGAATTAGGGGGTAGGGTTCGAGAGATGGGAGGGGGGGGTAGGGAGATTATTGGCTTGGTGCATTGTGATGCATTATGGCCGATTTGTTTGCATTTGAAGCAAGTGTGATTTTCTCTTGAAATAAAAATTCTATATGGTACTTCCTCGTAATCCAAGTCAATGTGTTCTGCTATTTGTATATTTTCAGGAGGAGAAATGTATATTTGCCTTCTGAAACTGAGGATATGACTATATGCCGGATCAGAGGCACCTATCTTTAGGGATGACATAGGAGACATAAGTTTCAATCCCATACTGAGGAGAGTATCTGTAAGGAGTTCATGTGGAATGGTGGGGCTAACATTTGACAGGAGAAGTCTTTCTGAAGGAGTGATTAATCGACGAGCTGGGATTACTGTACCATTGACTGTGATTTCTCCATGGTCATCCAGGAATTTATCCACTAGATCTTTGTTGGTTAGATATATACAAATCCTATTGTTTGAGATGCGTGAGCAGAAGGTTATGTTTTTGGGGTTCACAATTGGTCCGAGTTTTAGGAGGTAGTCTTGGATTTTGAGTCCGTCTAAGGAAGTAAAAACAATGGCTTGATCTTTGCTTGGAAGTTTGTTTGTTGTTTGGCTAAGAGCAGACGAGTATGTTTTTGAATTAGAGGTACTGTTTGTTTGGTGGTTTGCATAATTCATAGTTTCCAATGTAGTAGAGGTTATTCTGATGGGCATATACATAAATTCCTTTCCGAAAGCGCTCATTCCATGCGTGTTCTGAGTCCGCCCCTGGCGAAACTCAGATACACGAGATACGTAGCTGATAAGCGACTATAGGTAGTGATTGTTTGGAATATTTTGATTCTTTTGTAGATTTATGCTTTTTCTGGTGATGGTAAAGGTACTCACAAGTAAAGTTCGTATATCCAATTTCACGTTACACCACTCACAGTAATTAGTAAGCGTTTTCAATCGCGAATATCTTGGATAATTTCGGGACCGGCTTAGAGGTTATTAAGTCGACTAAGTGCAGGACCGAACTCTAAATGCATTTTTGCTACCAATGTTTAATCTTTTACGTTTTCCCGAGGATGCTTTTATTCCAGTGGAACATCCATCCATAAAAAATTGCCTCGCGCCTTTTATATTTTTATCCTGCCATATTTCACCAATGGTATATCCTTCATTTTCCCAAGATTCGTCCATATAATATTTATTCCTGTTTTCCCTTCGAAACTGTCTAACTGCCCTCAAATATCGCCTTCGCCAGCAGATGATTTGGTCTTTCTTCATTAAAAGTGATTTTCTGTTTTGAATTTTTTCAGAACTAAAATAAATTCTCTTCGAAGTTTTCCATACTTCCTTCCTACCCATGGGTGAAATGAAATCATCCTTTCCCATTTCAGACATAATTTTGTTCAAGGTTGGTATTTCTTTTTCAGGTGAAACGAGTGTTTGATTCTTCTGATGGCAGTCTTTTCATCATCATTTATTACAGTTTCTTTTCTTCCTGTACTTCTCTTTGGTGACCTGATGGGGCCGCGTTTATCCTCATGCACAAGTCGGTAGATTGTGGACAGTCCGACTCCGGTGATATTCGAACACATTTCAATTATTTTTGTAACTCGGAGTGTTGAGTTTTGGTGGCGAACAGCGTTGAACACATTGAAAATAACAATTTTCTCATTTTTAGAAAGCGCACTTTTACTAATCCGTCTCTCAGCAACAAATTCAGAAACACTAGTCATTTTCAAGAATGTACTTTTTCAACTACTGCCGGGAAGTGACTAAACATTTCAAATTTTTGAAACACTGAGGCACAGGTAGGTAAGCTACCTCTGCCTCTTCCTAAGCTTATAATAGTTTTCTTAGAAAAACCCTTTATTTTTGAAACAAATCCGACCATATTGTTATGTTTTATCGCAGGTGCGGATTTATATCTACATAATATTATTTGTTGAAAAAAACTTTCGAAGTGAGGAAAAGATAAACAGGTAGGTGATTGTGTAAATTTTTTAGATTATTGTACCTGGAACAGGAAATCACAGAGCATACTTAGGCGTTGTCCATTGTTGGGGACTAATCATATTAAGGTAGTTGTCGGGCTACAAACACTATCAAAAATAAGTCTCGATTGTAGCGCGATGCAATACATGTTCAAGCGCCGAATTGGGGGGATCTTTTTCAAGGGAACTGTACGCTGAGAAACGCAATTCGCATGCGTGATACAGCAAATAAGCCATGACTGGACTGTTGGCAAAGTCGCAATCCAACGATCGCTCGCATTTAGTTGTTCAAGATACTCTTATGAACAAGCAGTCAAAGCGATGGATTGATTTTAGCGCGAAAACTGGTAGGTTTGCTAAAGCAAAAGTTGAAAAGAGGAAACATAAATTGTCTGAATTGTGTAAGGCTCGAAATACGAACAAAAAACAGTCTAATGAAAATGATGTGTGTGAAGGAAATAGCCTAGTTAATCTCAAAGAACTTGGGAAAAATTTGAAGTATCGGAACTGCCACCAAGTTTTGAGTTAACTGTGGCGACAAAAATCACGGGATTGTGTACAATTTCTGGTCAATTAAATTTGAATGATGTACAAGTCGATTTCCAGAATGTAGTAGATTGTTTGGTAGTATTTAAATAATTTTTAAATTTATCTACAACTCCAAATTTACTCGTTGCGCATAATGCGAGATTCGATGTACCTAGATTATTAAGAGCAATCATTAATAATAATTCAATAGAAGATTTTATCATGATAGCAGGATTTGTGGATGGTTTAATTATTTTTTAAAAAACGTTTCCAGATCGAGAAGGGTCAGGAATGTTCTAGCTACCAAAATTAGCCAAAGATTCAATACCAAACGGAACATCAGATAATTTCCAATGAAGCGATGTATGATGTACACATTTTACAGAAATTAGTTCGTTTTATTGGTAAAGAGTCAGACTCATCAACATACATTAAATCATATAAAGAATGTATTTCAGAGCAACTTGAGAACA
Organism: Gonioctena quinquepunctata; assembly: GCA_018342105.1. Taxonomy (NCBI): domain Eukaryota; kingdom Metazoa; phylum Arthropoda; class Insecta; order Coleoptera; family Chrysomelidae; genus Gonioctena; species Gonioctena quinquepunctata. The sequence goes on from JAFIRS010001002.1 coordinate 75,103, forward strand.
AAAGAATATCTCGTAATTTACCCAATTTAAGTGCCTTAAAAAATGTTATATCACGGGATTTATTGAAAAAAATTGCGCAACAAAATATAACATACCATTTTCCGGAACAAATGTATCACGATGAAGAAGAAGAAGCTGTGGTTAATCACATGACTGAAAAATTGGATAATGGAAAACCTAGAGTTTCTAAAAATAGAAAAGCATTAACTAAAATCATTAATGAATTAAAAATAAATGTTCAGTCAATCAAGTGATTAGTTAGTATAATAGTTAAGTATAAATAATATTACATTCATTGTTGTTTATATTTTTTGTAGATTTATACGTTATATTTTATTAGCCTGTTAGAAATCTGAATAATTTTTGTTTATGTTTGAAAATATTCGAATTATGTTATACGTACATGTGTTGTTCAAATGTATGAATACAATAAAGTTTATGCACTGTTTTTTGCCGTTACTCGTTAAAACTACATTTTATTTTATATCTATTCCCATTGTAATATGTTTAAAATGCATCAGTATAAATTAATGCAATCATTCACAATTATTATTCATAAATATTTGCGTTCCAAAACACAGTTCAATTCGAAACAGCAAGACCCCCGCGCTCTCGTTTATTTGAATCACCAGCGATCGCTTGAGGTGTTGCCACGATTCTCAGCCTTCACCATCTTGCACTTCTCGTACGCAATAATTTAGAAAGTTCTTATAACAATAAATAAATAACTGTATGGCTACGCGTCTTAATTTTTTTTTATAATTTTTTTTACGTACCTTTCAATAATATACTAGTTTTTCAAAAAGATCTGAATGGAGGGTTTTTAGTTATGCCATAAAATGTGGTGTCCGCGGTAGCTCACTATAGGGATTACGTGTTAAACGTTGCAACTTTGAAGCCTCATATCTCGCTTTCGGTGTGGTAAATGATTCCAAAAATTCAATATGATACAGGTAATAATGTTAACTAAAAGTGGTATGAATATAAACGAAATCTGATTGGAAGAGGATTTCACGACAACTACCTTAACAGTCACTAAGCTGGCACGAAATATCTTTCAACCAACTTTCCTGGGTTATTGGTTATATTTGGACCAATAGATATCCTCCTTATTCGAAGAGCTAGAAAAATGGTTAAATCAGGAAAGTTATAGCATTTTTTCTGAACCGCCAGGAAATATAAATAGATAAACAATCGAACGTCGCATTAAAAAGTTATGATATACACTTTTTTTTTCTGATGGGACATTAAGTATATTATTGGATTTTTGGGTGCTCCGAAAAATTCTAGATAATTTTCATTCGTGATTTCCTACATCTACTTGCACATTCCTATCTTAGATTTTCATAAGCCATAAGTCATCAACTTTAGATTTAACCTCGTACGCCTATGGAATACGACGAAGACGACTCGGTTTCACAGTTCAATTAGGACACAGAGTATAGGTCAGTCAGATATCCTTCATTGAGTTTTAATTTGCAAATTTCAGAAGAACTATTCACCAATATATTCGTCCAAGAAGCCTCAAAATGTCTTACGATATCGTTCTTATAATAATTCTGCTAGATTTGTGTCCTCACTGGACCCCATCAATCATTTTAATTGGTATCAATGCAACTTCTGCAATATATCGAATGCCCAACACGTTTGATGATTTCGCTATCAGAAACAGATTAAATATATCAGCGGGCTACAACAAAAATGTCTGCGTAAATGATTGCTGTTAAATGATCGTCTCATAAATATTGATTTGAATTCAATATCTAATCGATACAACTATACGAAGATAAAGATTGGAATTGAGAACAAAAAGAAGTAGGCATCGAGGGAATGAGTGTATCGAATAATTCACTGGTGTTGATATCACTTGAGGGCTGATTTTAGTCGATAAATATTCATTTCTTACAAAACTTGGCTATTCACAGAATATGTGCAGCTATGAGGGTAAAGAAAACAGATGACGCTGCCAGTCGGAAAGGTAGATTTCAAAATTTATTTGTTGATTCTCGAATTATTAACAATTAAGTTGACCTAGCATGGGACATATTTTTCTATGGAAAACTCGAACGACATTTCTTTGTGTAAACCTCATCCTCTACGCATAAAAGTTGTAGGTTTCACATTTCCCTAAATCTAAATATTATTTCCATGTAATCTAACTCAAATCGAAAAAAAGGGTGTGACAAAACTATGTCACACATTATAACAAAGAGCGTAAAATTCAGATCTACAACACATAGAAATATTTTTCTGTGGATTGAAAAATCCAGGAAAAATGGAGCTATTTTTTGTGAATATCTAACAGAAAACAACTACTTCCCTGGCTAAAAACACGCTGGACATTGAACTACATCTGGTAGTGTCATTTGGATTAGGAGGAAATACTTTTAATCATCACATGCTTTTTCTGATCGTCAAAAATAGTCATTATTGAAGGAATAATTAGTGGTTTGAAAATTGTCACTTTTGAAGTACCACAAGGAACAGTAGTGGGTCCTCTATCATTCACTATTTATATGAAGAGTTTTTTTCATTCGAACACCACCAAACAAATACTTAGTTCTACTGATGATACGACAATAGCGCATTCCGCATGATTTTACGAATATAATTAACTGAATCCAATTCAATATGTTGACATTGAAAGTTAAAAAAACGAAATATCTACCGTTTTCCTCATATACTGATTGCCAAATATGGTTCGCTTAACCACTGGTCCAAATTCATATTGTACTTTATAGGCATTTGAGATGGGATATCCACGTTGAAAATATCACCAGAAAAGTTACAGGCTTACAGATTCGAACACCTTCTTCAAATAATTTCTAGATTTCAGTCATCTGAGAACCATTTATTTTGCAGTGGTACAATCGGAACTATCCTTTGGTATTATAGCTTAGGGAGGTATATATCATTGTTCTTCAGGAAAATTATATGTTTTGTAGTTGAGAACAAAAGCTACAATTCAAACCGCATCATCTGTACCTGTCATCTTCATATAACACCTCATCATGTATTGCTTTTTCTCACGTATAAGCACTATAAAACACTGCTTCTGCGATCTCTCCTATTCATTCCACCAATCCACGTAAAAAATGGACATCTAAGTCAATTTTATGTGAATGAACATCATTAATATTCTTTTACAGATAACATCATTTGATTCAATAAAATGATCTGCTGCTTGATGATTTCAAATAAAATTTGGTATCCCGATCTTGCAGTTATTATGAAATACAAAGTGGTAGTGATGTAAAATGTTTTCATTCTGATCTCGGGACGTTCATTTGGGAAGTTGATGGGAAGGAAATCCTCATGAATTGTATTTGTCCCTTTGCTGGCTTCCTTATATCTCATCACGATACAAAACTATTATTTTCATCAGTTAAAGGTTATAGATTGAATAGAACGATAGGCGATAACTACAGTGTATTTTTGTGATTTTGGTTATTGAAGATATATATTAAAATTCCTGGCATATTACGGAGAACTTTATTACAATGAAAACTCACAGATTGAAATTATCTTACCCAGAAGCTTGGAGATTGTCTCCTTATGGAGTAGTAGCATACCGACCAGGACTACGAATATTCAACTTTTTCTGTGTACACAAAATTTTTTAATATGTCTTCAAAAATAATATCCTGTTGGATCTTAAGATGATGATACCGCCCCACATATTTATCCATCCTTCCTACTTCTTTGGTACTACCCACTAGAACAACGTATATCTTTCCGTTCTCTAGGATGCGTGTGGCGATCATCAAATGAAGTAGAAATTTTTGTAGTGCTAAACTAGTAAAGAAAAAAAATCCATTTGAGAATTCGTCTCTGGTCATAATCGTAACGGAATGAACTGAGACAGGTTTGGAAGATCAAAGCTATTTGTGCATCAATTGGAATGCTTCGAAGTTTTGAATGTTTTAATAAATTATTCAGTTGTGTTTATAGAATCTGACAGTTTGGCCTCAAAATCAGACGGTTGTTTGAATTTTTGACCACCCAACTCGCTTTAACTGCCTAAATTGGTTATTGGTTCAATTATGATACGAGGGTGGGATGAAAAGTAGTCGACTTAGGCAAGAGATGGCGCTACCAGTATGAAAGTAATGTGGGTTTTCGTAAATACCATCCTTTTTTTTAGGGTAGGTTAGCATTAGCACTAAGTCTTTTTACCACAAAATATAATACTAAACTTAACATGTTTACTGTCGCATTTTCTGCTAGCTGCTTCATTGAAGTTGAACAGCTTTGGTTATGGAATGCCTGCCTGATTTCATTGTGACATCGAAGCTACGATATTCTAGAGGAGAATTGGTTTTGAATATATACATCTTGAAAACCTGGCGAAACTCACTATACTTTGGACATATGCATAGTAAAAAATTATTATAGATGAAGGGTTCTCTTGGAATGTTAACTCTTGCGTATAAGGAATCCCAACATGTTGCTGACTGAATTGTTTTCGAACCAACCCCGGTCTTTTAATTTCTGTTCTTAACTCATATCACATTGCTTTGTTCTGTACTTGAATGAGTTGAAGGGGCATTTTGCTGGGCTTAGGAAAAAAATGTTTTCCCCCCAATATTCAGCAAATCTGCCCAAATCTTCCTGTGCCTGAGAGCAGTCGTCCAGGTTTTTGATTTGAGGATATATTTCCAAATCATCTGGCCTACAGTAGGATTTTGGAGTATTTGAATCATTTTGATAATTAATGATATAAATAATGAGAAATAGTGGACCTAAGCGACTGCCTTGTGGTACTTCAGATGTACTAGGTTGCATCCTAGATTTCAATCAATTGACGGTGATGATCTGGGACCTTTTGTTAAAGATTGATAACATTTCGATGCAATCATTTGGGAAAAACACAAAAGTTATGCTGGAGTTTTTGCAAAAAAAACTAAAATATAACTTTTTTGCAAATAATCAAAGAATCACTGAATTGAACTTCATAAGTTGCCAGTACAATTCAGAAACTATGGCACCAACAAGCATACATTACTCGATAAAAATGTGCAATGCAACGCATTTGAGCACAAGTTAGCCATATTTTTAAGAACCAACTTCAATATTATATTCAACTGATATCTATTGAGGAATCGCCCAAATCAAAAGTGGTTTTCATTTAGTAGGATTTTTCCTTCAATTATATGAAAGATAACAGACAGGATTCGTATATGAGTTATCAAAAAATTTTTCAGCACCTCACATATATAGGAAAAATGCAATAACTCAACAACGCTTTGAACGAATTATAAAAACTAATCATGAAATGATATCAAAATTCAACGTAACATCTGAATATGCGATGAGGTATAGTGATCTATTGAAAAAAAAATATTTTGGTATGTAGCACCTACACGAAACATACTGTATATTTGAAAATTATACCAAAATTTAGCTCCCATGAACTCTTGAAACTTTTGTGGAAAACATTTTTGTCCTCCAACAAACAAGATATTGCCTGTCACACACATTTGGGACACCCGGTATTGTTTTACACTCTGCACTTTCATGGAATGATCGTTGTGCCAGGAATTGTACTTGTCTGCTTTGTGTTCATATACAAGTGAAAATGCCACTGATTAAATCGATTCAAGCATCAACTAATTATTAATAATACATACCCAGCATTTCTCTTACAATTCCGCAAATTGTTTGATAACCTAGATATTATCACTCGATTTTTTTATCAATCATATTGGAACAACATATTTTCAATCAAATTCAGTTTATTTTCTTCAAATGACAAATGACAAATTTGTATAGGAATTGTCAAGAAAATACTTAATGCTAGGGGGACAATGACAAACATATAAGACAAAATGTGAAATAAAAATAAAAATATACCAAGGAGATACAAGAAATGAAATGCATTTCATTCTGTGAGTTCATAGTGGATCATATAAAAACTCATCAAGTGTATAAAAACATTTATCAAGCAAAAAAGGCTTCAGACTTCTTTTGAATGTTATAAGATCATTTTTGGATTTTATTTCTTCCGGTAGACGATTGAAGATTTTTGGGCCCATGAAATTTGGAACATTTTGACTGATTTTATATTTTCGACGAGTATATTTATGGATATCACTGTTGAGTGTAAAGTCGTTTCTGTTGATAAAGATGTATATTAACAATTCATAAATGAATAGGCTGATAAGAGTAAACATTTTATGATTGGGAAAAAGCGTTCTGCAAGAGCTGCGTTTTGGGGTTTTGAATATGCATCTTGAGATGGCTTTTTGTTTGATGAAAACATTGTTGCTCAGTGATGAGTTGCTTCACAAACAAAACCGTATTTAGGTTTTTGAACATATAAATTATTGAGCTCAGCTTAGAAACTAACTGTTGACAAAGTGTTTTCCAGCTCAAATACTCGCCCATATAGATTCCGAGAAATTTCACTTCTCTGCAGGTGCTAACAATGCTATCATTAACATGTAGTTGGAGTGCATCAACTTTAGTTTGATAATTGTGGAAGCGAATCACCTGCGTTTTCCCGGTATTGAAATATCTGGTGGCTGAAGATAAGATTTCTTCACATTTACGCGATAATGAATGTATTTCGTTAGTTGATAGCAGAAAGCTGATATCATCTGCGTAGGCGATAAATAGAGGATATGCTATTTCTCTATCAATATTATTGATATACAAAAGAAACAGAACTGGTCCCAGGATGGATCCCTGAGGCACTCCCATTTGAACCAGTTCCATTTCAGATGTACAGAAAGATAGTGCATTACCATTATCAAATTTAAGAGATAGACATTGATATCGATCAATAAGAAACGAAGAAACCCAGGTCAGTGCCTTTCCTCTGAGACCATATCTCTCTAAATAATTTAGAAGTTTGGAGTGATTGACACAGTCGAATGCTCTGCTCAAGTCACACAAGATCGCAGCAGGGTATTCGACTGTGTCAATGAGATCTATCAGATTATTGAAAAAATTGAATATGGCAGTTTGTGTTTCCAAAGCGAAAATTATGCAAATCAATTAAATTCATTAGGCGTTCTAAAAATGCGTACTCGAAATTTTTTTAGAAACTTGGGGGTACGGTTACTGGCCTGAAGATATCAATTGAGCATATTTTTGATTTTTTTTAATAGGTACCTTTCCCAACTTCAAAGATTCTGGGAAGGTACCAGTTAAAAACTTACTAGGAAAGTAATTGGTTCAATAATTATGTGTAGGACTGACTCTCCTCACTATAAAAACCGGTACCTCGTCAATTCCTGATGGCGACAAAAAAAATACGAAGAGCGCAGAAAGACTTTCCGAACGAGAAAGCAAATGTATGCGGTTGTTTTTTTCGATGAGATATAATGAATGTGCAATGCGAATGAAAAAAATTAAGAACGTCTGGTTTCGATGCTGACAAAACAATCGAACAGGCTGCTTTTACAGTTAAGCAGGCGGTGGAAGATGCTGACGTTTTAATTGTTCTGCTGACAGCATTAGCATCATCCAAAATCAACATGTATTCCGCGAATAGTTTGAAAGTGAAAGAAGCAGCCGAAAACATCGTGGTTTTAACATCTATTCCACCGCGAAATCAATACATTCGCTATGGTGACGTGATTTTCTGGTAATTTCAATAAGACGAATATTAATGGAAAAGTGAAGAATAAAACTGTGTTTCAGGCATTCAACAATTTCAATCTCAGATTCAAGATCCATAGTGGTGTACTCTGGATCATTTCACAAAAGTCTCAAATAAAATTCAATCTCAAGTTTTTGGATTGAAAAAATTCAATAAAGTATGAACACGGAAGCCTCTCAAAAAATATTCCTATGAAATATTGAATGATCTTCAATACACCGGTAAAGTGCAGTTTTTTATTTCACTTTTCTGAAATCTCTGGAATTCCACAATCACCATTCTATATGAATTATGTAGAAAATCCCTATTTCATTGGAGTGATATTTATGAAGGTATCACATGCCTGGAATACTTGTATATATCAACACACAAACCATATAATTTATGGTATGCCGACTTTTTCATCTCCAATTTCACTTAATACATCATCAAATATTTAATATTTATTCAATAACATTGTCTTAAAGATTACAAAGATAATCAAGAGTTATTTTATGGATTACTCAAGTCAGAAATAAGTGTAAACCATGATGAGTTTGGACGTTGAAAACGGGAATATAGTTGAAAGATTGAGAAAAACATCAAATATGAAGCAGATATAGTGGAGGAGTGAGAGATATGAAAAGATGATATACAGCAAATGAAATCGTTCGTTTATGCTGAAATATGAGTGGAGATAAAACAGCAAAACAGATGGATTCATGAAGAGAATAAGAGTCCCTAATGACATTATGATACATTCATATAAAAAAAGCGTCAAATTCTAGGACACTGTACGATATTGGCGCTAAAAGTGCAGGTTGATAATTATTTATATAAATATATAAATATTGATAATATTCATATTTGCATAAAATTAAAAAAATGATGGCGCGGCCAATTGGGAAGGTAGATTTCCCAAGCTATTGATGAAGCCCTTTTCCTGAGAATAGTGTGCCCAATTTGTCGCGAGAGGCAGCACCATTTAAGATAGTGTTATTTAAGTGATACAGTTGAATTATTTAAAATAATGCTCATGCTCCCTGAAAATGGCTGTTCGACTTTTCTCACGTGTTTTTGCCTCCTGAACACGAATCCGAAGGAAGACGCGGCGGTCTCATACCGTTTCCGAGATATATTGACTTTCAGCGTCTTCAAGAGGTTATTTTCAGGCACCGTTTTCGCGCAAAAATATGGCGTACGAGTTTTGTGATTATGGTCCGATTCGCTTCAAAATTGGTATCTGAGGGTTTTCGTGGTCAGAGATTATGATTCTTTTGTCAAAACTGAGAAATTCAAGATGGCGGCTCCAAAATGGCGGACGAATTTTGTGATTATGGTCCAATTCTATTCAAAATTGGTATGTGGGGGTTTTTGGGGTCGGAGATCATGATTATTTTGTCAAAATTGAAGGATTCAAGATGGCGGCTCCAAAATGGCGGACGAGTTTTGTGATTATGGTCCGATTCTATTCAAAATTGGAGAATAATAGTTAAAAAAATTAAATAATAATAATAATAGTTTGAAAAACTAAAAAACACGCTTCAATAGAATACAAAACTAAAAAGTTGAAAAAAAATAATAGTTTAAAAACTAAAGAACACTCTTTAATAGAAAACTAAACTAAAAAGTAGAAAATAATTTTAAATGAGTTTGAAATAAGAATACAGTGGTTAACAACAAACTTATTTCATCGTAAAAAAGCGTGGGGTGCTTTTCAAGGTATTTTCATAATGATTCTACTTTTACCAATATCTGTCCATGAAATATTAACAACAATTGACTTCAAGCACCCCACGCTTTTTTACGATGAAATAAATTTGTTGTTAATTACTGTATTCTTATTTCAAACTTATTTAAAATTATTTTCTACTTTTTAGTTTAGTTTTCTATTAAAGAGTGTTCTTTAGTTTTTAAACTATTATTTATTTTCAACTTTTTAGTTTTGTTTTCTATTTAAGCGTGTTTTTTAGTTTTTCAAACTATTATTATTATTCATTCTGAAATCAATTCCAAATGTATAATCATTTTAAACGTCTGATATCAGAGTTCACAAATACCGCTGCATAATAACTAAACCTTGCGTAGTGTCCTGTCAATTAATTAATTTTTTTTTCCGGAAATTTTCAGATTTTTATTTTTAATTTGTCTCCTGGAACGTCGTCTTCTGTCGAAAACATTATTTTGGTGTTTATTTTTACATGTATTTCAATGTGAGTAAGGTAATGTTTGTCCCTACCGGACTACTCGCGCTGCTACTGGGTAATTTTTGGTACTTGAGGAAAAAGGCTCATTAAATATGCTATTATTATATAAAGCTTGTCTGAAACAATATTCACTGGAAAAGCAATAGTCAAAGGATTTTTTCATGCATTTGAATAGCAGAATATTAGGTTCAAGATTAGGATTGAGTTGAATAGCCTCTCTGGCTGAACTATATAATAATAATAATATATTTATTTTCATTAAGGTTACAGGCATGGACATGAATGATGGAAAAATGAAAATAAATCGGAGATATCCCACGAAAAAAACTTTTGGGCATTCCTAAATTATAAAATAATATCTTGCCAATAAATCGAAGCAAATGAATACATGCTGAAAGTTGAATGAATGAAGTGAGTATAAATATACAAATATATAAATTAAAGGAAAAATATATAAAATGTTAAATCCAAACATGTAAAATAAGTAGTAAAGATGTTAAATGTTAAAGATATGAAAATATAGAAATAAGAAATATGAAATAGAAAATGTACAAATGTAAAAAAGCAAAAATGTAAAAAATGAAGATGTAAAAATGTAAAAATATAAAAATGTAAAATTTTGAAATGTAAACATTTGAAAATGTAAAAATGTAAGAATGTAAAAATGAAAAATTTTTAAATGTGTAAATGTAAAAATGTATAGATACGAAATGCCACTACTATTAATAAATATAAAGTAATCCAATAATAAATGAAAATCGATTAAAATACAATAAAATACAAAAACAAAGTCAAATACAGAAAACGCAATAAACAATGTGGAATAGAAATCATGAAAAATAATAACCAAAAATTTTGATTAGTACCAATATAATTGACTTCGGCTATGATGAATGATGAATCATACGGAAATATTGATAATTTTCACCATGTTTTCGATAGACAAATCTTGCAACCAAACTTTAATTTTTTTCCGTAAAGAGAAGTATTATTTATATCTCTGATGGTCTGTGGAAGCTAACAAAACAGTTTTGGGGCTGTGTAGCAGAATGACTTCTAACCAATCGTTTTTTTAGTCTTTTCTATGAATAAACTCCTTCTCTTGTTTGTGTCTTGTGTTATGTTCATGTTTTATGTATGTTAATTCTTTTCTATTTTTATATTGTGAGCAGAGAATCTTATAAAAATAAAGTTTTTTCAGTTCGAGAATAGGTATATCGTTGAATAGTTTTTCTGTAGGATATGTGCGTTCTTTATTGTAGATAATCTTCAAAAAGTATTTCTGCACTACTTTCAATTGTTCTATATGACAGTTGTACACTCCTCCCCAGGCAGATATTCCATATCGAATATGAGATTCTACAAGTGAATGGTATAAAATTTTGAGTTCATGTATTTTGAGAATGTTTTTAAGATGCTTGAATGTGTACAGTATTGATCTAAGCTTTTTCAAAAGTTTATTCATGTGGATGTCCCATTTAAGGTGGTTATCAATTTCGATTCCAAGGTATGTTGCATACTTCACACATTTAATTGAATAAGTTGAATTTTCATCTTTCAATGTAATCTGATCAATATCGGGTTGGTTAGATTTATTGCAAGAGAGCGTTATACACTTTGTTTTTTCCAAATTCAGTGTTAGATCCATTTCGCTAAACCAACTTTTTTTTTAGTTTATGTTCCGCTTTGTACTTAGCTTCTTCCCAAGTAGCAGCAGTAAAGAGAACTACGGTATCGTCTGCAAAAGATGACATATTTGCATCTGCTTCGAGACAGAGTACTCCGTTGATGTAAATTAAAAAAAGCACTGGGCCTGAAACTGTTCTTTGCGGTACACCAGTTAATATTTTTTGAGGTTCACTTATTTCGTTTTCAATTTTAACATACTGTGTTCTATTATTAAGGTATGATCTTCGACATTTATATCAATTATATGTAGGTACATGGTACAATGAAAACAATATAATTATCAAATATGGGAAAATGATTGCAAATTCCTCTCCTCGATGACGAATGAGTATTTCTGTACTGTCTGTACAAGAGCATCTTTTTCCAGATAGCATGATTGGGAGTGCGCAAAAAGCACGCATACACAATGAGCTCGAGCTCGACATCTAATTTCCGTAATTCCCGCATAACGTATTGTACGGCGTTAATAAATGCTCTCCTGCAGTCTTTAGCACATATCTTAGCCCTGCGAAATCGCTTTATAGTTATGAGTTGGTTGCGTTCTTGTGTAATGAATGAACCGTGCATAGTTGAACTCTTACACCACACCACCGTTGCGAATTCCATGCGATACCGCCGCCGCGCCGTGGAAATAACTACTTTTAACGTAAAACCTAATAATTTGTATTATTCGTGGTCAGCTTGTATGCTGGAAGCACAAAGTTAGGATGGCAAAAGTCAGACGGAACTCTGCACTATAAAAAAATTACTACTCACAATAAACTTGAAAACTCAATACTATTCACCATCGTATGAACAACTCAATCAAAATTTGGGAAAAGCATTCATCATATTTTCTGTTTTGGTATATTTGAAATTAATTGGAAATAGGTAGGAGTGATGTAGCATTCCTTTTTCCCTTCGTGATATTTATTTGTGTTCTTCGAATTGGTGGACAGTAAGTCAATCCTGCATTGGTTCAATTTGGAGTAAAGTGGAACCAGAAATCTAAGAAGGTCGTAAATCAATATTAGCCGACGACCCTCATTATTACCTATTGTTCGAAATATAGATAAGCAATAAAAGTGTGTGTCCCTCCAAAGATTCCCATGTCCGGATTAAAATATCTCATGAAATAGTTTGGCATTTTATTAATAGTCGGCTCTCCATTATTTTTGGCTTTTGTTGACAGTTTTGTATTTAATTTTATTTGATAATAAAAAATCTCGAAAGGTTGATTTAGAACCCTTGGTAAGGATATGTTTAAATAATAAAATTTACTAACCTGGCCACCAGACTTCCAGTACTAATGGGCTATTAACGAGATTATAGCACAACTGATAGTCACCTGAACTCTCTGGAAGTAGTACAGAGAAGGATCCTTAGAATCATTACCTCAAGAGAACCAACATATCCAACTGATGAACTTTATAAAGATGCCAAAATATTCGATGTCCGACAGTTGAATTACTTCGCGGCTAACTTGAAATATCATCAAACCAAACATATAGCACAGATTCCATCACATAATTACAACACACGACCACGACATCACTTCCTTGTCCCACAAATGACAAAATCACTTTGCCAACGAGCATATCCCTACATTGCTCCCAAAATATATAATTCATTACCTGAGAATTTGAAAAATATTAGTTCTGTAGCAAATTTCAAACAACAACTCAAATCTCACAGATTCAGCAAACCTAGAAAGATTATACATATCACCATCGTTTCTTAAATATATTCAAAGTATACGCAAACTAAGACTTATTCACTGATTTCAACGTTGTCGATATAGAATAATTAGAGCGTATAAGTCATTCCAAATTTGTTTTCCTAAATCCACGGGTTGTAATTTTATTACTCCAACGATACTCTCTAGTAATGTACTTGTACTCTTATAATTTTATGTACTTCTATTATTCTTATGTACTTTTAGTATTTTAACGATTTCTTATCGAATTCTCTAAAACCACATGTTTTTAAAAAAAAAAAAAAAAAAAAAGGAAAAAAAAACTTATGTACCACTACTATTTTAACGATTTCTGCATATTATGTACTACGTATAATTTATTTGATATTTATTGTTTTCATCTCAAAACAAGTGTTAAATCACTTACTGAGTACTCACATTTATTCACAGTTAATTGTCATTTTATCTCTTGTAATCCACATTTTTAATTTACCTTTGAATAAATGTATTATTGTATTGTATAGCGATAATGGTCTATTTACGGTTACAAAATGAATTACCTACCAGATTCGGAAAACAAGACTGTTTTGAGAACTGACCGCTTTCCAATTTCAGAAATAAAAGGGGGAGAGTTAAACAACATTTAGTCATTATCTACCTAATATTCCGTTATGTCAATTGTGTCTATTTTGAAGTGTCTATTCGATTTTTGTGTCTTGAAAACTGTGGCGCCCATGGGCTCATCCTGAAGCTAGTACTTCAACTGGTGGTCGTAGTACCACTAGTCGAGAAATGTTACACCCTCATGAGAAACAAATTATATTAAATGTATATATTTCCCTTCTGGAACGTGGAATGTTCAAGGATCAAGCTGTGCAAGGAAGTGCTTCTTCAACAAAAATACGGTATTCCACAGTGTTTAACATAGTAAGTAAACCTATTTCAAAAAGAAAGAAACGCAAAGACTCTGACGGTTCAAGGAAACTAGATGGCTGTGATGTAGATATAATTCGAAGAACAATATATGCCTTGTATAAAGAACAATTTTTACCTAAATTCGATATTTTAAGGCAACGGCTCAAAAAGAATGAAACTGGTTTCCAGTATTGCAAAGAGACTTTAAGGAAGTCTCTTTTACAGAACGGATTTAAATTTAAAAAACTCACTAGTAGCAGAAAAATCATAATGGAATCTGTGCGCCTTGAGAAATGGAGATTTGAATATTTATTGGCCATAAACGAATTTAGAGAATATGGTAGAACACTAGTGTATTTGGATGAAACTTGGTTCGATACATACGATATTCCAAACAAAAGTTGGGTAGACTCATCTGACTTCTGCCAAACTAATGCGCCGTCTAACAAAGGAAAACGCATTACGCTAATTTACGCAGGAACCGAAAATGGTTTTATACCAAATGCGTTGTCTTTATCGGCAAAGAATATTGAGGACTCTTTAGTCGATTATCATGTTGATACTACAGCCGAATTACTTGAAGACTGGTTCCAAAATAAACTCATTCCAAATATTCCACCCAACAGTATTATCGTCATGGATAATGCCAGCTACCACAGTCGAAGACTAGATAAAGAACTATGTTCAAATAACACCAAAGCCACTATTCAAGAATATATGTTAAATAATGTTATGTACTATGAGGAAAAGTACACAAAAAACAGTTACTAGAAGTTTTACGCGGTTATTCGATGAAGAAAATATATTTTTGTGATTCATTGGCTGAAAGCTTGGGGACATACGGTGCTCAGACTGTATGTTTAACCCAATTGAAAATATATGGCATCAGCTTTAGTCAGCAGTTCGAATAGATAATACTTCTACAACCTTGAGTTCAACTGTGGTAGCTCTTATTCAAACAGAAACTGCAAACATTCCTGATAGCAGCTGGGCCAAGTGTGTTTCCCATATTGAAAAGGGTGAAAAAGTCATTCATATATGGACATAGAAAAAGTTCCCAGAGAAAGTTTATTATCAATTTAGATGACGACAGTGAAACTGATCTTCGTGAGAAATTTTGTTTATAAATACCTTTTATCGAGAAACTGAACTTTTTATAAAGTATAAAGTCTAACATTTCACATTAATTAGGTATATCATATATTATTATTATCATATATTATATATAAATAAACAATTCTCAATTATATTCAAGCGATTTTTCTTAATAATTTAACCCAATATCATTATGCCTACCTATAAAACAAAATTTAATGGCTAGGGCAGGTACGACTCTGCGTAGAATCCACCGCCTGCTGATAACTCAAGTGGTTGGTGATTTACGACCTTCTTAGATTTCTGGTTCTACCATACCAAGAGTTGAAGAATTCCACAGTCTGGTGGTATTTTCTTCTAATCCCCTTGCTTGTGACAGTGATTGGAATGCAGGAACAGTTTGGAATGATTGATGAGATTATATGTTTGGAGTATATCCCTATGACGGAATTTGAAGAGCCTTAGGAATGGACTTTGATTGACACTTCGTTCTTTTCTCAAATTTTCAATTTGCAGGTTCAAATGCATCTGAATTAATATTGAAAACAAAAAACCAAACTGACAAATTTCTTATTCAAATTCACTAACACAACTGTCAGTGACACTGATACAAGCCTACCTTGTTTCTGTAACACAAACAATAAATCAAAAATAGACCAGGGCGGGGCTCATACTTTATAACACCATTTTAACCATGTTTTAACATTATTGATACATTGCCACTGGAAATGCAAGGTGCATGTAAACCACATCAAAATCAAACTGTGATTTATAAAATGATATATTTAAGAGACTATTTCGAAACTGTTTATTCCTCGGTAGATATTATTTAGTGTTAAAACGTGGATTTCTGATCTGATGCTTAGTAAAATCTGGACAGAGTTTTAGCAACAGAGCTTCCAAACCGAAAAATTTATGAAAACACGTACACAAATCGTTTGCTGGTATGGAAACCACTAGCATGCTCTACCTATCGACTTAGTAGTACCACAGGGCTCTATATTGGGAGACCTTTTCTTTTCGTTGTATATAAGTGATTTCTACCAGCTAGTTAACCTGTTTTTGACTTTGAATTGATGCTGCCGAATAGGTTTACGCCTTCACCATACACTTTTGTGTGAATTCTGACTGCAAGTATCAGATAATTTCATACTTGCTGAAAGTCTTATGTATTTTTTTTTAATTCATTTATTACAAGTAGGGATACAAACAGACAGAATCCAACGAGAATCCTTGTTCTAGGTGAACATGTAGTGAGCTGATATAACTTACATAGTAGACGTTATAATTGATACATTATTAAAACAATAATATATCAACATTATTGACAATATGACAATACGAACAAGGTGAACAATTTGAACAAGATGAACAATATATGAACAATGCAATTAGAACATGATGTCTATATTGGAATTGAGAGTGAATCATTTTCTGGTCAAAGAAAGCAGAACAAGGATTTCACGTGATTCCTGAATTATAGAAATGGAAGCCTGAATATTGCAATTTCATTACAGCAGCTATTTAATGTTCTGACCATTCTGCAGATGGAAGAGTTCAATCCTGAATTCGTTTTTCTATAAGGCGCATGAAAGTTTCATAGCTTCTCAAACCTCTGTTGGGTATACTTGACAATATTTTGGACGATAGTCGAAACAATCAATACAGTTATTGAATTTTTTATAGATCATCAAAAAGTCTGACAGTTTTCTTCTATTGGTGAGAGACAATGGTATACTTTTTGAGGATTGGGCTGCAATAACCATTTAATCATGGGGATATCAGGTTCACGAGCTAGCTGTTTCACAAATTTGTTCTGGATGCTTTTGATTATGTGCTGATAAGTGAAATATTGGGGATTCCAAACAATCCATGCAGAATTTAATCTACTATATATGAATGCGTAATATAGGTTCAAGAGAAATTTGGCAATTCAAAATTGTCTGGAATACATTAATTGAATCCCAACAAGCGATTACAATTATTACCCATTTTTTTAATAGGAATCTTAAAAATCATTTTGATTCCAAGTACACCGTTTCATTATATGACCATCTATCCTGTACTGATGGTTAACTATATTCTTATTTCTTGTGAAGGTTATTATGAGGCATTTATCGTTATTTCGTTATTAATTTATAGTTCAAAAACAAACAGGAATTTATGCAAATTTCGACAAATGAATCTAGATCATCTTGTAGTTTGTTACAGCCAGCGGCATATTTTATAGTACGATATATGTACAATAAAAACTCAGACTTCTTGAAATTTTCACCAATATGGTTTATTATAAATTTTAAAGAGTAAGGGTCCCAAATGACCTCCTCGTGAAACCCCAGAGGTTACCACAAAGGAGTCAGATTTATAACCATTGACTTCTATGATTGGAGATCTTTGAGTAATATAGGACCATATCCATTCGTGAAGATTTGTGAATCTACACCGATTTTAGCAAATATTTCAATGAGCAATGCATGACTGATTAAGGCCTTACTGGAATCGGTGTATCCAACGTCCACTTACGTTTGATTATCCATCTGTTCTAAGATGTGATCTGTGAATTAAATCAAATTTGTGTCTATGGATCCACCGGAGAAAAAGCCATGTTGTTGAGGAATGATCTTATTCCTCGTGATATTTAGACTTATTTCATGAAAAGTTTTTCAGAGTTTGCTGATGGGTCTTTAATTTTTTATGTTGTCTCTGTTGCCCCCTTTGAAGAGAAGCATGATTGTGGAAGATTTCCATTTAGCCGGAAAAACTCCTGTGTGAAGTGAGAAACTGAAAATGCGAAGAAGGGGTGTTGTTAAATTGGGCTTACAGCTTTTAATGAATGTACTGGGTATATTATCCGGACTGGACTTTGTGAATCGAATTGTAATAGAACAGAAATACTTGAGTTGCAGTCGATCCTATCTTTTTTTGGGCAGTTGAAATATAATTCAGAATCATATGGTTTGCTATAGCTGAGTTTTTCCTGGGAATATTTTCAAATATTATATGATATATTATTTGCGGTGTAGACCGTTAAGATAATGGGACATGGTTGTTCCAGCTCCTAGTTCTTGTGAAATATTGCCTTTGGGCATTTTATTTGGCTTGGTTTTCATCACCATAAATAAGTCGGGTCAAAACTATATCAAAATCAAATAAGTATAGTCTTTCAAATGGCTGTTATTCACAAAAATACTTTTGAATTATCAGGAGCTATTTGAGAAGTTTATTTTGAATGATAGATTTTTTTTTTGTTAGCGTGCCATTTTTACTGGGAATTCAACGAACTTATCAATTGAGAGATTACATTTATTTATCAAAATCAGGTGCTTTCTCGGGAACACTTCTATTTGAAAATTCCATCATTTTCGTAGAAAGAGTAATTGAACTATGAATCAAATAAACTCTTATTGGAATGAGTTCCTGTGATAGTAGAGATCGAGCGTATTTATCAAAACACTCCAGAATTACAACGAATTTCATGAGAGTATTTCAAGAACAAATAAACACTGATAATGGAATTCCATGAAATATAAAATGAGTATTTGAACAGTTTTGATTGAATGGGTTCAAGAACAGTTTTGATTGAATGGGTTCAAGATGAATAATGATGATATATCCAAGACCTTGAGTATCCTCAGGATACCAGTTGACTCCAGAAAAGGTAAAAGGTGGTCGAGAAACACCAACTGGGTATTGTAAAAAAATTGAAACTGTTCAATAGAATTCATCACATTTCAAAATAACTTCAGTTATCAGTGTCGTACATTTTTATCGGGGGTTAATACATGAGATTATTTTTTTATCGATGAATACATGATTAATTGTATAAAAGTTTCATTGTCATGGCAAACAATCGAAATTCGAGATTTTTTGCCAAATGACAATAATATTTGAATACGATTTGAAATGTATTTATCTATAAAAAATGTATCGAATGTATTTCAGGGCGATTAATACACAATAACATTATGAAGACAATTTAGTTTGAAATAGGAAATTCAATTGAGAAGTAAGAATTTCAAATTAACAATAAACATTAAAATTGATAGAAAACATATTAAAATATTCACAAATTATTTAGTTTGACTGATCGTCAGTAACATACATATTGTGAACATTGAGGAAGTGCAATAGTTGTATGTTATATTAAGACCAGATTTTTTTTGGATATTAATAATGTTTTCCGTAGTAGAATTTTGTTGAATAATGTTTATATCTCTTGTAGTTTGGATCCCCGAAGGTTTAGGTCTCAGGTTGTTGATTAAATTAGCATGATGTTCCTCGTCTAACTGTAAATAGGGGCCTAATGACTTAGCATTTGCATGTCCAGTCATTTTGTTGAGCTGTTCTTCAGCGACACCTGACTAAGCAAGATTTGATACAGCACTTGATCGAATTGAGTGAATTGTGATCTTGTTTGTAACAGTATCAAGCCCTATTCTTTCCGCAGATTGTTTGGTCCATTTTCCAATCTCATTTATTCCAATAAACATATTTTCGTACCATCCATAATTGGTTTTATTCCAGTAAGGATTTACTGTCAGAAATAGACGGTCTGCCGTAATTCTAGTAGTGCGTTTGGACATAAGTTTTTAAATAACCTCACCGGGCACACATGAAGATTATTGTGATAAGGCACTCTCTTACTGTCCGATAATTTTTGAGCTCCACCCTGGCATGTTTTGGAAAAAATCGGGTTGTCTTCAATTCTTCCAGTTGGGTTACCATTCGATTTCTTTTCTCCATTGAAAAAGTGCACTTTGCATATTGCTGCTTCTCCCCCTCTCCAGGCTAGTTCGAGTGCCATTATATGATAAAGTTTTTTTTGAAGTCAATCTTCGTTCCACAAATTCATTATTTCATATATTTCTCCCTTACTTAGAGCAGCTGAACATTAGTTCCTCTTGTTGGGAATAGACTGAAGTTGCTTTCGTTTCGCATTTTTTGCCACCCTTGCTTCTTTGAATTCAATGTCTGCAAATGGATTTAATGTTCGGGTGAACTGTTTATAGTATTTTTCTTGAGGAAGTTTTGCCGTAACATTCCAAATAGTCTTTATAACGCAATCTTTATAATCTTTACCATCAGCTCTCTTCATATTAAAAGCCCAATCTTTAATGACTAATCCAAGCTCTTGATGTGAAGTAGTTTCTATAAGTTCATGATGTTTCTCTTTTAAAAATATTTCAAACTATTTCCATATTGACTTTTGGTTATTTACTGTACTTTTCAGGATAACATTCTGTACAGTTGTTTCGAGATTTTCTAAAGATTCTTGACAAAATCTTGCCATTTTGAAACGACGTTGTATTGAGAAAACTCGAAAATAATCTGACAGTGACAGTTGTCACAGTATAGAAATGTGAATGCTACCATTCACGGTATACTTGATCAAAAGCAACGTGCATATTTATCAGTTATTGGGAAAGCTAAGTAGCTTTTTATCATTAAAAATACGGAACTGAAAAGTACAAAATAAAATAAACCTTCTTAGTCTCAATAACTGAGCCCCTGAACTAATTTTAGTAACTAATTTTGAGTCTGCGCCAAACGAACAATCAACGAAGATCATTAAATTATCAGAATGCAACTCGATGCCATCATTTTACGCCTTACCTAAATCTTTTGCTTGTTTGTTTGGCGCCGACTCAAAATTAGTTACTTACATTAGTTTAGGAGCTTAGTTATTGAGACTGAGAAGGTTTATTTCATTTTTTACTTTTCAGTTCCGTATTTCGTCGGTTCTATTTTTTGTTAAAAAGTTATTACTTGTCAATTTTATGTGGCTAAAAAAGAATCATCCAAATCGGATAACCCAGTACAAAGTTATGCCTGATAGAAACGTTAATGGACCAAAATTCAGAGGGTGAACGATCGTTAATGGGCCAAAATTCAGAGGGTGAACGATCGATATCCTCCATTTTGCTACCCTTAGGGGTGGCATTTTTTTTTCAATTTGAGATGGGACTAACTTTGGAGTACACTTTATCCATTGAAAAAAAAAATAATCATCGAAATTGGACTACTCTATGGAAAGATATGCGTGGTATGTTGGCCGAAATCTACTAATTACTACCTACTTAATTTTTGATCACTTCCAAAATACTTACTTACCTAGCTTACTTCAACTATTGACTGTTGAATAATATGAATATCTACTTCAACTATTTATTGTTATATAATATAAATTATTTTTGAAAGTTCTGGTTAGTTGATTTCATTACTTTGTATATAATTCCATCCTTTCATAGAATGTAATTATTATTGTGACGGATGTAGGAGGATCTGTCAATGTCAACTACATATGTGTGCCACTGTTCACTAGTGAAAAATCAATCATCCTCTAGTTCTCTACCCATAAGGGTGGATCATTTCATTTCAAATAGGAATATGATCAACTATGAGGTATACCCTATCCGATAAAAAAAAATCATCCAAATCGAAGATCCCAGTACAAAGTTATGCCTGATAGAATCGGTTAACGGACCATAATTCAGAGGGTGAGTGATCAATATCCTTCATTTTGCTACCCTTAGGGCTGGTTTCATTTCAGAAATTCAAATGGGACCAACTTCAAAGTACACCCTATCCACTGAGAAAATAATTATCGGAATCGGACGTCTCAGTAAGAAGTTATGCGTGATCATACATAAAAAAAATGATTAAAAAAAAATAAATAAATATACGCGTCGACTAGAGAACCTCCTCCTTTTTGGTTTCGTCGGTTCAAAATGGCTGTTAATTGGTCGATTCTGAGAAATTGAAGAAATCTCATTGATTCTTAGAATATGCGTGTATTAATTGGTAAAATATCATTGTGATTCTCATCATACTATATAATACCACTAGATATTCCGATTGCCTATAATTCAAATTTGAAAGAATAGAAAAAAAATCATTTGAATTTTTGAAGAGCTAAAAAGAACCAGTAAGAAGATAAGGCTTGAAATATTTCTCATAAGGCTCAATGTTAAGTGTATGTTTCTTTTTAGGGTTAACTGTAGTTTTTTAATACTGGAAATACATTTTCTTCCCATCATAATCTACTACTGTACAGGATTCATTCTGGAATTAATTTTCAGTTCCATCAAATATCACGAGGTTGAAATGGTAGAGAGATATATGTTCTCATCTGACATAGATATATCTCCTTAGGCGAAAGAACTTTTTTTTTCAACCTATTTTTGTCTTCCAACATTCATTGAGACATAAATCAAATGTAGAAGTGATCACTTTGAATATTTTTCAAGTGAATCTAACATCGAAGCGTCAAGATTGCATTCATAAAATCAGAATTTCTAGATAGTTATATAATCGTAAAATTTATGGAGAATCGCTGACATTAATTACTAGAAAAATATATTTTGACTGAAATATGATTATGTGTCCTTTCCAACACAGTTGTGAAATTGATAAAATATTGAGAAGTGTCCTTCTGTCACACTACGACATTTTGGAAGTGAAAGCTATAATATGATTGCCGGTGCAGTAATAATCATCAAACGGTTACATATGAAGAAAAAAGTCAGTTTTGAATGTGTATCGTATTTTTTTACTTTTTTTACACTCCTCCTTTCTTGCAAGTTCTGCTGAATTAATTTCCTTCAAAATATCACCAAATGTCACCAATGGAGAGATATTTCTCCAGAATTAGATCAACCACTTCCATCATTATGGGAGAAAGAAACCGGATCTCTATAAGCGCTATGCTATGATAATGGAAAATATCTAGTTCTATTTGTAATTAATCAAGCTATAATTATCAAGTTATTATGCCATACTGAATCATTGAGTCTGAACATTACTTGCACAATAAAAACAAATTATATTATTTTCATTCACAATATTCCCATACATCTCGATTTTTATTAGTACACCTACAATCTCCAAGGTTTCTGTTGAATGCAGATTCAGTAACTAGATAACTAACATTTTTTACATCCAGGAAATATGGAAAGAAACTTGTATAAGTTTGAGATTTCCACATCTGAAAATGTTCTTCTAAATTTTCGATGATATTTATATATCTTTGATGAATAGCGATATTACGAATATTTCCCTCCTTTCCAAAATCCCATGTAAATGGAGTGCAATTATCGCAAAATTGCACTGTAGACCGATAATTGCACAGTTCATATCCATGGCAATTCCATTGTACACTTTGATAATACAGCGACAATTTATAAGTAACGTCAGGTTGACAAGTAATGTCAAAAATATTATTTATTAAAAATGTCTCGTTTCGGTCTGGCTTCATTACAAGCTATTGAAGAAAATGTGTTGGAAAACGAACCAAATAACACAAAACAGAACAGAAAATACGTGTGGCGTCAGTTTATGAGCTTCTGTGCTGAGAAAAACTATACTTTGGATGAAAAAACAAAAATTAATGTTCTGGCAAAAATATTAACGGACTGGGCATTCAATATGCGTAAGCAGAATTGCGATGAGTACAAATAATTTACTGTTAAAACGATTTGGAACGTAACCGATTTGGAACGTAACATCAATTTGAACCCTTTTACTAATATTGAGTTCAAAGCAGCCAGAGATGCGAAAAATGCCAAGAGAAAACAACTACAAACAGATCCAGAGAAGAGAAAGGAAAGTGCAGTTTTTCTGAAGTACGATGAATTCCAAAATATGGTTAGTGGTTGTGACGAAAACACCCCAGATGGTTTGCAGAAGAAGGTAATTTTTATTTTTGCTTTTGAATTAGCTTGGCGTGGTGGAGAAGGCCACAGTGCTCAATTTCGTACTTCAAAGAAGAAGAAAATAACGTAGGTGATAAAACAGGAAGGATTATTTACGATCCTGTGTTTACTAAGACGACGTAAGGAGGGGAAGAACCATGCGCTCATTGAAATGGCTAATAAACAATAAAATCAATCCTGATTTGTGTCCAATTCGACTGTACAAAAAATTCCTTGAAAAGCGGGTTGGAATAAAAACAAAACGACTCTTTCTCACTGTAAATCCCGCTTGGAAGTTGAACAGAAAATGGTATAAAGATATTCCTGCTGGACGAAATACAGTAAGCAAATGGACTGTTCTACAAGCCAGAGCTTCTGGTTTGAATACAGAGAATATCAAGCTTACTAACCATTCGTTACGAGCTACGTCCGTCTCCAATCACGCAAAAAGGGGGAGAGCGAGAAGCAACTTATAAAAATCACGGGCCATTCAAATTCAAAATCAATAAAGCCATATCTTCAAATGAATGAAAATCACCATAAAGAAATAGTCAAAAAAATGCGTGGCAATGACGTACCACAGGCACAGCATTCTCAAACATCCTCTTCAGCCGTTAATGCACCGATATCTGCATTGTCTAACCAGAATACGTATAATAAGTGTGTATTTTACTGCAGTTCCTGCAACTTTTGATTTAGTTTAACCTTGAATAAATAGTTTGATTATATTTTTACGTATACTTTCATAATATATAAATGAAAAAAATTAAAACAAACGTATTTCTGCGTCTCTTCTTTTTTTCCAGTTACGGGATGGTTATTGATGACAAGCTAGGAATTTATATATTAATAACGTCAGTTTGACAAGTTGACAGTTTATTCGGGAAATATTTCCCCGAATTACACTCGTGCACCAAAATAACCGGATAATTTCGCATTCCAGCGTGTTATCTTTGAAAAACTGCATTCGGTCATTTTCATATTTTGGAAAAAGAGCCCTCCACCTTCAGTGTCGGGCTCTTTCTCCAACAATGAAAATGAACTGATGCAGTTTTTTGACAACACGCTGTCATGCAAAATTATCGGTAATTTTGATGCACTTGCGGAATTACTTATGATAACAGTGCTCCATGAAATGAATGTAACCATTCAACAGGTAATCATTACGCTTGTACCATGATAAATCAACATAAAATATAAAACGGACACAAAAAAATTATAATGAGCTACGTTAGTTGAAAAGATATAAACTGTTGTCTGATAATAAAAAAGAACGAAACCAAAATAAAACGTTTGAAAATATAATAGCTTCATTTGTTTTTTGTACACATCTCAAACCACAATTCTCCGGGTAAAAGTTATGGGACTCTTTACTTCTTCATTTCATATGAAAAAAATGGCAAATCAAATCCTGCACCATTCATTATTAATAAAGTATTCAGAACTGAAGGATATTTAAAAACACTGAATCAATCCCGTTTGAATTATTAACACTGAGAACAAATCATTTTAGGTGTTATTTTTATTTTGGATTAGCACCTTCAAGGTTGTGCCAGTCTTCTACCTTTGGACTTTTGGCTTGGAGGTAAGTTCTCATTAGACTTCCACCCTTACTCAACATTCCCTAGTGGAAGCTGAACATAACTTTGTTCAGTTGGACATTTTTGATGACTAATTTTGGAAATTTCTGTCTTTCTTTTGTTAAACAAGTGCTGGTTTCTACTTCTTCCACTTCTTTTTTTGGTCTTCTTGATCGAAAACTTTGGGACTAACCTAGTTCTCACCAGACTTTGCCTTTGTACCAGAGTTCGATTATGATGGCTCAAAATTGGAGAGTTATACAACAATATTGATGAGTTTCCTTGGCATACTTTGTCATAGATCGGACAAATGTAGGTTCTCATCGAACTGCTCATTATCAGATCTGTGTTCCATTTGATATAGTGGCTTATTTCAAGGTTATTTCCATGTCACGAAATTCACTTGTTATATCAATTATCTTTCATTCTTGTCACATATTGTCAAGCTTCAAATTCACTTCATCAATGAATATTGGCCAGAGATATCAATTTCTAATAATTTGCAATCCACAATAATCCTGGAGCAGGATGTATTTTAACACGTTTGTACTCAGAACTTATTGATGTTTTATGCAGCAGAGATACTTTTTACGGTTTCCTGTAAACTTTATGAGTAAGTAACCACACTTTTATTTCATAATTTTTAATTCAAAATAAAATAATTTTCTATTAAAAAAAAATTAATGAGTACTTACTCAACAGTCAAAAGCGCTCTGCTATGATTTTCATAAATAATTTTTTTCTGGACGAAATACAAATTTATTTCTTTGAATATTATTTTTTTCAAATCGAAAAATGATCTAGTTCTACTACCTGCAGAAAATATCGCACTGCAATATGGGCAAAAATAGGACAATCATTTGGACTCGAAATTTTCAACATGGATGAAAGTGTAGAAGGATGGGCAATCAATTCCAGATAAAAAATGCTAGGTATTCCGTTAAAAAAAAAAAATAATAAAATTCCCCAAAATTCACCAAAATAGGAAATTAAATTTTCAGCACCTTGTAAAGACAATTTTGATTATACTCCCATTTTGAACTGCTATAAAGCAACCGGATGGAACAGTCACCAGCTCCATGTCTAATAGAAGAACGATTGTTGTTGAACATGGCGAAAAAGACAATAAATTCAATTATTTCAAGAGATAATCTGGAGGGCGTTAATTCTTCGGATGTATAAATGATCCCTCGAGGTATCCATGGGAAGATAATTGCCCAACTGTTTAGCATTCGCCTGTTAAATCATAGGCAATTGAGATTTTGCCATAAGCGCAGAGAGGCATTCTGTTAGGGGTAATTATTTTATAGAAAGATAAACGATGGTGTTAAATGTGAAGGTTTTTTCATGTCACACTTTTCATTCGTTGTAAATATATAATTAACACAAGGTTTTGAAAAATATGAATGAGTAAAAAAAGAGGATGATTTATTTTCTAATGATTGAAAGAAATAAAACAAGCAGGAGAGATCACGAGAGAGGGCAATATAACACTTGAATGATTCGGGGAAATGAATTGGGAGAAAAATAAGCAGCACAGAAAATAAATCAGAAATGAACAATTACTGGACGGTGGGATTCACAATTGGAGAAGTGACGGACATACATCAAGGTTAGAGAATTATGTCTCCTTCGACAGAAAACAATGAAAAATGAAAAATTCGGCAAACTAATTTCCGACATAATATATGGTCACGCATATACCATCCTAGAGAAACATTAGCACATCAAATGGGACGATTCAAAACGCCTTAATGAACCAGAAAAAAAAATTGACTCGCCACGTGGCTAGAGGCGAATATTTGTTAGAATTCTTAGTCGATCTGTTAGTTCTGTGTTGCACTTCAGAGGTGTGCTGAAAACAAGTAACATTTTTGCCGTTTTTGTACATTGCTGTTTTTTTTTATTGAGAGAAATGGCATCAACAATTTTGGTTATCAGCGAACATTAATATACACAACTTTATAGTTTGTTTCTAATGTCTATGGTGTTAAGGGAAGTTGTAACATTGTGGAGTATGCAATTGGGACCTAGGATTGTTTCCAAAGTTCCCTATATTTTGTTATCATTACCCTGTGGAGTGAAGAGTGGACATTCTACCAGGATATGTTTGATTGAAAATTTTTTGACGGTTCTAACAACCATTCAAATGTCGTCATTTTGTGTCATATGAAACAATTTCACCCAATCATGTCAACATTACACTGAAAATTTCATACCAGTCATCTTCAACCAATCAGATGCTTTATTTCGACATTGTTACTATGGTAACCAGCAAATTTTCTGAAAATTTTTCATCCACATTAGCATGTAGACGTGAAATTATCAGATGGTATTTTCCGGCACATGACAGCTACCATATAATTAGACAAAAATAATATTGTAATAATATTGACAATATTTTTTATTTACTAACTTTATAAGTTGGAAATATTACAATAATTTATTAAGGTGTACATTCTATAATATCATTAATTAATTTTAAATTCTTCAAAAATTCCACGTCTACCTCCTCTTTCCTAAGTGGTGAATGAAACACAGAACCGGTGTTTTTCTAACAATATGCCTGTATTTCATGAAATAAAAATAATACCGAGACACCAGTTTATTTCTTTGAGTATTAGATTTGTGTCCAAAAGAAGGCACAAATCACGCATAATGCTGCCAATCTTCTTCTTGCCCAGGATTTAATCCAGATTCTTCCACTAGGTATGTTAGATATTTTACATTTTTATGGTACATTTTAATGAGCTGTGATTCTTTGCAAAAGGAACACAATTCATACGATTGGAAGTTCATTTTATTATAACTTTTTTACTAACTTATGATTGTATACAATGTTATGAGGAACTTATAATGCCACAAATAAAATATTGATTGACAGGAGTAGTGAATGTCAAATCCATGGCAAACTTCACATAATATTTTTTTAATCGGCAACATACGCCAACAACATTCTATTTGGAATAAAGAATAAAATATCTCGATTTCCTGAATTATTTGAGAAACAAATTATTACCGCTAATATTAATTTTTCTTAGAATTAAACCTATAATAATATGAAAAATATTTAAGTATATATGTATAGGTATAGTTATATAGGTATAGTTATATATTTTTCGCTGTATAACACCTTTGTTTGTAGCCAATATTGACATTTCCCTGAAACCTAGTAAGAAAATAATTATATGTAATCAATTATTTTTTTATAATAATGTATCTGAAATCATGAATTTTATTTTACTAGGGCACGGGAAAAATAAAAAAAATATCCCGCAATACGAACATCCACTTTCATTTTTAATCAACATTGACATTTCCCTGAAACCCAGTAAGGAAATGTATGAAAACAATCAATTTTATATAAAAATGTATCTGATATTATATATTTTATTTTACTAGGAACGGGAAAAATCAGAAAAAAATCTCCCCCAAAACTCCCATTACACACAGCCTTCTATTTATTTATGAATAACGTCAAAATAAATGTTTTACCTAATGTTTTCTATTTAAATATAATTCCGGTATAAAATTTTCTTACCGAATCCCCCACGTGCTTGAATTAATTGCGGGAAATTTGTCTCGTACATGAATTTTTAAAGAAAATTATCCCTCGACGCTTCGCGACTCGTGATCATTTTCAAAAAATTCATGTACTCAAAAAATTTCCGGCAATAATCCATGCTCTAGGGAGATTATAAGTGATAACTTTTCGTTACACGTTTCGCACATGGGTTCATTTTTGTTATTTAGGAGGTGGTCGTGGGTGAGCCGAGTGTGTCCGACACGTAAACGGGTAAGAAGCACATGGTCGCTACGATATTTTGGTAGATATTGCCACGGTTTCACTTCACAAAGTTTGGATGTGGATTGTCGCCATCGGTTTTGCCACTCAGTTCCTATACTGTTTTTTATCGTGTAACGAAAGACGCCACCACTTGAGAATTTGTATGGGTTATGGCTTCTTTTGCTCTTCTATCCGCTTCTTCGTTTCCTAATATCCCAATGTGTGATGGGATCCAGATGAATTTCATGAGTTTCTCCTTCTGTTCTGCTAGGTGGAGCTGGTTTTTTGTTGCAACTGCGAATGGGTGGGAAGGGGAAATTTGTTGCAGAGTCTCCAGTGAACTCAGCGAGTCGGTCAGGATCAACAATTTCTGCTCTTCAGATGAGTTGATTAAGATGGTCGCACGATAAATGGCATATAGTTCACCAGTAAAAACAGTACTGGATTAGGATAATCTGAATTGAAGGCATGTTCTAGGACCCACTACTGCTGCACCAGTTCCTTCAGATGTTTTAGAGGCATCGGTATCGTCATGATTTTCTAGTATGGCTCCGAGGTTGTTTTTGATAACTGCTGGATTTGTTGATTGTTTAGGAAATTTGCTGAGGTTTATGAGATATATTGGTTTGGGTGAGGTCCATGGGGGAAAGGAGGTAAGAAGTGTGAAAAAACATTCTGGAAGGGTGATATTCAGTTTGCGGGTGAAAATTTTGATCCTCTTGTAAAAAGGTTTCGGGGATCTGGGTTTGTTGTCGTATGAGTTACTGAATTTGTTCGTGTGGGACGTTTTGGTTGGGACTTAAGTTTTGCGGTTTTCTTACATGGCTGTGTTCTGTAGATGGTAATTAGGAAAAATTAAATAAACAAGAAATGGTATTTCAAGGGGTAGGTCAGTGGTTCAGAAATTCAGTTCATTTATTATGTGTCACGTATTTCTCCCATGCATGTTTGACTAGAACATATTTGATTTATTCACTACATATAAAGAGACATTTTGAAAACATTTTGTTAGGATTTCAGAAATTTAAAAATATTGGAAATGACTCCATTTTGACGTTTTTGGGACGTTCATTACACGTTTCTATGCTGTCTGGGAACAACTTTCGGTGTACCTACGATCCATGTACGTCTGGAAGAAGACGCCACTGTTTCTGATTAGAGGATCGCTCTCACCTCAAAGCATTAATTGTTACTTATGACTTTGCTCCGTGGAACATGACAATGCTCTCACACGTCTCACGGAGTACTCTGTATTTGGTATCGCAATATATAAATAAATATTCATGTCAGGAGGAATGTATCTTCGAAAAAGAAAAAATCACACATCGTGATGATGACAAGATATGCATATTTTTATCGTGTACGAGATTTATGCCCGTATATTAACACTTGTTTGGACTGCACAGTCGTGTTTAAAAAATAATAGAAATGTTGGTCACAGTGAGCTTTGATAAATGGCTCTCCCGTTCTATTATATGCTAATGGTTGATATGTCAGCGTTGAATCTGTGGATGTGGGGATTCGGTTGTGACACTGAAATACATTCACAGGTGTTTACGGAAAATGGAAATTAGGCGAAAGTTTGTAGGAATTCACCATTTTTTCAAACGGAAATACTGAACCTACTTGTCACCAGCCATTCATGAAAATTTTGTATGACATATACCACTTTTTTTTTTTGTAAAATGAAGAACTGAAAATAAAGTTTATGGTGCTCGGGAAATTTCGAATATTTTAACAATATTACAAAAGGGGATTCATTTTATTGCGAAAGTCGTTTCATTGTGCACATTTCAATGATCAACAGCAAACTTCACCCAAAAACATTTGAAATTTATGGACTACATTGGATTCAACTTATAGGCCAATCGATAGAGAGAAAACCACCGACTCTGCCATCATACGGAAGATGGTCCGTAGTTACACCCTGTTATGTTTTCTACTCGTAACTATCATTTCTTGATTTTTATAAACATTTTAGAGCACAAAATCGTGTTTTGTTTTGTTTTTTCGCTTGTAACATGACAACTAATGAATCCAACTCGTGTCTGGTTTTGTGAACCAAAGTTAGTGAAAATCATTCAGTGAAGTGATTGACTTTTGTTTGCTTTATTCATAATATGCCGTATTGAAATGTACGATGAAAATTCAATAATTTTATAACTGAATGGTGGTTTGAAAACAGTGAAATAGCCACTTTGATTGTCAAACATCATTTGTTGGTTAATTGGTGTTTTTATTTTGACTTATTTGGGATTTTTGTTATTTTCATCCAAAATGTCATGATCTTATACAAGAGATGAAAAAATGGATATGTTGCAACCTTCATGTTGAAAAATAGCCAAGAAGACAATGTAATCCAGCTGAAATAAACAAAAAAATTGTGGTAGGTTTACAAATAATTCGCATAGAGCTGGAAATTGGTATAGGTCTCAGGTACACTATAACAAATAAGATTAAAAAAATCCTCACTCATCCTATGTCTGTTAACAAAATTTCTTCAAGGTCAAAAGTCAAAAGAATCGGACTATATTATGGCACGGAAAATGTACAAACGAGCTTCATGAAACTATCAGTTCAGATGCAAAAAAACTTGAAGATTGGTGCGATTCAAATCTCTTATCTCTCAACATCTAAAAAACCAATTCAATATCCTTCCGATGCAGTATCGACGACATACCTTTAGCTCCAAATAACTGCACGATAAAGAACAAAACCCACACCAAATTTCTGGGGGTATCAATAGATAACAAATTTAAATTTGA
The DNA here is from genome assembly GCA_018342105.1 of Gonioctena quinquepunctata. Taxonomy (NCBI): domain Eukaryota; kingdom Metazoa; phylum Arthropoda; class Insecta; order Coleoptera; family Chrysomelidae; genus Gonioctena; species Gonioctena quinquepunctata. The sequence goes on from JAFIRS010001002.1 coordinate 107,091, forward strand.
TGACCACATTGTTTCGCTCAAAAAAAAACTCTCGTTAGGGTATTACGCAGTAAGACTACCCTCCAATGGATTGGGATCTTCTGCAGCGAAAACCGCTTATTTCTCGCTGATAGAATCGCACTCGCGTTATGGAATTTCATTTTGGGGAGTATGTGCTAAAACTCGTTAACAGTCAGATTTCGTTTTATAAAAAACAGCAATTAGATATATTTTCAACGTCAAACGACGCGAGTCCTGCAGGCCCCTATTCGTTGAAAATAAAATCCTTACAGTACATGCCATTTTTATAATGGAAACGGTTTGCTTGATAAATAAACACAAATAAAAATAGTCAACAGCAACTCCTAATTATTCCACCCGTCAGACCGCTGATCTTAAACTCCCTATAGCAACATCTACTCTCGTTAAAGATTCAATTATTTACAACGGCCTCGAAATGTACAATCACCTACCAAATCATGTCAGGAACATTAATGAGCCCACTCATTTCAGAAAGGCCACCAGAGACCTTTTTGGTGAAAGACCCTATTATAGTTTGCAAGCATTTTACGAAGACATTTAAAAAAGAATTCTATGTTCTTTCAAATCTTGATATTTTATTATTATATTTTTCCACTTTGCGATGGGTTCTGAAATTGGACTGTTTGTGTTCAATTGTGTTATAATTTTTATTGTATTCACACGTAACTCATGTTCTTTATGTTTTTTATGTTTTTTATACATCTACATTCATAAAATTAATATTTACTTTGTCAATAAGATTTACTCTTTGGACAATAACGCATATTCATTATTATTATTATTTTTATAGTTATTATTATTATTATTATATTATTATCATTACTTATAATATTTTTTAAAAGCAATTGTTTCGAAATATAATAATGGAAAGAGCCTCTCCTGATATCACCATTATTCCTACACACTATGTATTTTTTGGGAATTTAAATATAAGACAGTTATTGAAAAAAAAATATTTATATTCTATCGATATGTGATCAATGGTACAAGACCATAATGTACCATGGATCACACCCCTGTGTATCTTGGATCATCAACGTTTGTATCTAATTGGTAGATAATATGTATTAAAAACAAAAATTTTATACAGAAATTACATTATATTATTTAATTACAAGAAGAAATGAGATTGTATTAAAGTATAACCTGATTTTTATTTGTATACATGTGTACAAAAAGTTACAATATGGAATTTATAACTTAAAGTTATTAGGCAAAAAAATTAGGTATGTGAATTTTATTTTACTCAATATTAGTTAACTTTCAACAATAATAGTTAACGTTAAAGCTAGAAAAGTCCACTTGGAACCACAACTGTCCATCAGTTCCAGCCGATCCAACGTACATGATGGTACATTTTCACATACTTATCTTTCTCAATATTCTAGGTTTTATTTGAAACTAAAATATGTTATAACAAATTACTCACCAATGTGCAATGATTCGCTAGAAATGCGGGCGATTACTCCACAGATCTTCGAAAACGTTAGAAATGAATTTTATAATAGGCTGGGTTGATGTCAAGAAGTGGAAGGAGTACATTTTGAACATCTTATTAATTAGTGTGTCAAAATTAAGTTGTTTTTATCGGAGTATTTTTAACTAAAGCATAAGGAACTGAAATTTCTTCCAAGCACAGCAAAATGCGACCCTTTCTGCTGATTTTACATGAAGCCAATCTGTAGGGAAGAGTACTAAGAGGGTATAAAGTTTTTGAGAAAAATAGATTTTTGGAAATACTTTTTTGAACTGAATTTTTGCAAATAAAATTTTTATTATTTGAAATGCTTTCACCTCGAACAGGCATCAGAGATATTGAAAAAGAAATAGATGGTTGAATTGAGAATTCAAAAACCTTTCAAACAAGGTACAACTCAACATCCCTTTTCGTTACAAAATTTTGAATGGGTCCTGTGGGTCAGGAGATTGAAGAGGGATTAAAAAATAAAAATCGACATGTCCGAGAATTTTTTAAAATATATTTCTGTTATGAAGATACGGATTTTATTCCATCATAGGTGTCTACACTGTATATGTGAATGAAACAATACCAACCAGCATGGCGTTCGAAACAAAATTTTTGAGTCACGGATTAACAAAGAAATAATGAGATAATGATTCCAATATCATTGATCTTCATTATTGAACTACTTGAGAAAACGTTAGTTGAAGTCAATGTCAAACCGATCATACCCGTCATGAATATCAGTAATAACTACCAGTACCAGCGACATTGGTCACGAAAAAATGCTAAAACGTTTCCAGAGGCTATACGTCAAGTATTCATCAATAAATTCGCGTGATCTGCTCCTATAACATCATCAGAATGATTTATTCTATCTTCGACTATGACTTAATACAATTAATTTCAGTGACATTCAGTGCGGCTTCGATTAATATCTGTTCTCATGACCTAATTGCAAATAAGTTAATTTATTCGCCTTGCATATATTGCGCCCGAGCCGGAGCGATTGCCACAGGGAAAAATTCCTTTCGAAAAAACGGGAATTGCAAAATTATTGGCATTCGGTAATGAGTCTCTTTATCTATGCAAGTATCTGGGCAGTATTTGTATTTTGCAACTTGATACTTCTGGGAAACTCGAATTGATTTATTAAAGGTTAAACATCTTTCATTTATCCATGCATGATATCAAGGTCTCGAGTTTAGCAATAAGTGTGCGATGCCACCTCACAGTATCACAAAATTAAAACGATATCAAAAATTTGGCATGTTCTTCGGCTGCTTGTCATTCTCTGGATCTCCACTGGAAGTGAAAATATCAAGCGAGCCCGAATACGTTGTAGAAATGAGTATATTAATCCTAATGGAAAACTCGTCAGTAATGTGTACTTTTTGAATAATTAATTCACAAAAAATCTCTTAATGATTGGTGGAGATATGTAGATGCCATTTACAAGGAACTCATGACCAAATTTCCCAAAAAAATCATTCCAAAGATCACCCAGGAATAAAATACATACTAATAGATATCTGATTCGAATCGCCCCCAAAGTATCAAAAGAGGTATCATGAAAATCTACAACATAGAATTCCCATGAACCCAATATTCAGAAGACCCAAATGTTGAGAATGATTCAATCTAGCCAAAAAATATTCCTGTTATCAAAGTAGAAATTGGCGTAAACATTCTGTGCAATTCAATTCACACAGTGAGGTAAGATTTTTAGGAATAATTCTAGATGAATACATCCTCTTATTGGAATCCTATTTCCAAAAACTCTCTTCTAAGAATTCTTTGAAATTAACGATCAGTTTGTGGATTGGATGATGAATGTTCATTACGCCCCATAGGCCAGTCAAAATAGACCGCCAATTCCCAATAATTACAAACATATCTTTAGCACTGCCGTATGTTGGGGCATCCAGTAAAAACTAAATATAAAAATTTGCACACTCGTCCGGTGACCGGAACTTCGCATAAAACGTTAATTAGCAATATCTCCTTGGACACAAATGCAATCATTGTGCAAATTGCAGGTATCTCCCTAACTTCTTTTGTACATCCCTTGTAAAACTTGCACACGCAATTTTCAACCGGAAATACAAATAATCCTTGATTACGTTGTACTTTGCGCTAATTCTGGTTACAAAATTGCAAACATTGTGCAAATTTGTGGTCAAATCATGGTTTCGTCACCCCTAGAATGCTCTAGATTTTCAAACTTGTCATGTGTACGGAACATCCAAAAATTATGGATAACGCTAAAAACAGTCTCAGGGGAAAAGTTTTAGGGGTCACGAAATTGCAAACAATGTTTTCGTGCTTTGCAAATTTTGGTGGCATAATTTTAAGTCGCCAATTGAGTTTGCACCTTTTTCAGTATCCCGGAAGATGGTGGAAATTAACATTATTGTTAGAAGCAATTTTCGCAAATCAATTAAGTCGATTTTCGCGGATAACACAAAATTCCAAACTTTGTGCAAATTTTTCTCAAAGTTCTGGAATGGCAAACAAGTCTATCTATGAATTTGCAACCCTATAAAACGTCGGGAAAACAGGGCAATAGAATATTATCAATTAAGACGATTTTCGCGGATGATGTTTTGAAATTAAATGTGAACTTTTTTATTTTCGGGCTATAAAACTCCTTTTCTTATTTGGTTGGTATTTCTAATCTTTCAAAAGCATTCTCGAAATTTTAAGTTTCTGGATGTGTTGTATTTGATTATGAATCCAAAATTCAGAAATGATATACAAAATTGGACAGTTCAAAACAATCCGTACGTAGATTGGAAAAAATTTTTAATTCCCGGATTTTTTCCAAATCATTCGACAATTCACAAAATTTTGTTGATTACGACAATTTTGTTAAATTCTGGAAGTTTGGCAAGTTTGAAAAAATGGATATTCTGAAAAATGTGATAATTTCAAAAAATTATATAGTTTTAAAAATCTAACGATTCATAAGCAATAAATTTCCGCACAGAATTATCATTCAAACGACAATATAAATAGTATTGGATCCGTAACCATTCAGGGGACCTGGCCTTCTGAAAACTAACCTTTCTATTGGAATCTTTCCTGAATCTTTCAATGCCCATTTCGGTCTTGAGCATCTATCCTTAACAACTCTCAAAATGTGAAACTTTGCAAAATGAACAGCATACGCACAAGACCACTCAACATAATAGCAAAAAAAAGAAACCGTCTTTTGGAAGCGGTTAAAAGGTAAGTAATTCACTAATTTACGTTGGAAAGTTTGTAACCATGAATAGAATATGCATTCTCAATATTCCGGTAGTGAAAGTCTATAATGTCAAATTGAGCCAGAGGGATGATTTGTAGGCGGATGTAATATAAGTCTTGACGTCAGTAGAGCGCGTAAAGTCATGACCATGCTTGATAACAGTTTAAAAGCAGAGTTAATGATCGTCATCCTACCATTATCATTGTGGTAATTTAATTCTGTTTTCTACGGTGATTTGGGATACTTTTGTCAATCCTTTTTTTCACAATATGCATTTTAAATTTTGTTATTCTTGACATTTCAAATGCATGATGTAAAAAAATGTATCGACGAAATTAAAAAAAAAACTAGATGGTTGAAAAGAGAAATGAGTTATTTTTTCAACGATGTGCCACTTGACCTCCAGGCTATTTGGAATTTTTAAGTTGATGTTCCCTCCGCGCCATCTATCGGGCAATCACAATGTCTTTCATTTCAGAAAGTATTATCGGTGATATCATTAAAAATGATTTTCGTCCCATTGTTCTACGTACGTCGCACTGTTCAAAAGTTAACAGGGGTGTGGGCCTATGAAAAGCCGCAGTCTATCAAGAATTGTTTTTTTTTCAAAAAGTCACATTATTTGTTTTATAATTTTAGCATCTGAAAAAAAAGAACGGATATTCACGAAACTAAATGTTTGATGATGTCATAAACTATGCCTTTGCTAATAACCATTTTTTAAATGATTAGAGTAAAAAATTAGAAGAGTTTTCAGTGATTATGAAATGAAACAATCAAAAAATTGCAAGAAAAAGGTAGCTCTCTATTTGGTTTCATTTTTTAAACTCTCAAATTTTTTATCAAAAAGTGAAAAATCTAAGTTTACAAAATGTATAAAAGATGATCTCTTTCAATCCTTGAAGAATAGATTCTAGAAGTGGGCAAAATTTCAGGTTTTCAATTTTAAAATTTCACAGGTTTCTACGTTGATCTACAAATTGTAAGAAATTCTCAATTAACAAAAGCATGTAATTGAAAATTTGCCGATTTTTTTTACGGATTATTGCTAATTCAGGTATCTAAATGATACCTAAAAAATTAAACCGACGAAATACGGAACTGAAAAGTAAGAAATGAAATAAACCTTCTTAGTCTCAATAACTAAGCTCCTAAACTAATGTAAGTAACTAATTTTGAGTCGGCGCCAAACAAACAAGCAAATGAATTAGGTAAGGCGTAAAATGATAGATTCGAGTTGCGCGGTGACATTCTGATAATTTTTTTGAAGTAATTTAATGATCTTCGTTGATTGTTTGTTAAGCGTCGACTCAAAGTTAGTTACATTAGTTTAGGAGCTTAGTTATTGAGACTGAGAAGGTTTATTTTATTTCTTACTTTTCAGTTCCGTATTTCGTCGGTTTAATCTTTTGTTAGAAAGTTTTTATTTTTAAATTTTTTGTGCCTGAAATCGACTAATTACTACCTACTTGTTTTTTGATTATTTCCAGAATACTTACTTACCCACCTTACTTCAACTATTACCAGTTAAATAATATGATTACCTACTTTTACTATTTGTTGTAATATAAATTATTTTTGTTGTTCTGGTTAGTTCATTTCATTACTTTGTATATCATTCCATCCTCTCATAGAATATAATGATTGTGACGGATGTAGGAGAACAAACATAATGACAATAGCGATCTGTCATTGTCAACTACATATGTGTGCCAATGTTCACAAGTGAAAAATCAATTATCCCCTATTTTTCTACCCTTAAGGATGGATAAATCCATTCGAAATCCAAATATGATCAACAATGAAGTATACCCTATTCAATAAAAAAAAATTCCGGGTTGCACTCCGGGAGTGCCGACAGAAGTGAAAACGTATTTTGGCGCGTTAGACATTTTTTAGATGGGTACTAGGGTTATTGGGTTATGAATTGCATTTTATTTATGAATTCTATTGTATTAATTATTAGAAACGTTAAAATACATTTAATATTCTTTTATGAATGTTATCTCTTGAATTCGAATGGGACCAACTTCGAAGTACGCCCTATCCACTGAAAAAATAATTATCGGAATCGGACCTCTCAGTAAAAAGTTAGGCATGGTCTTACATAAAAAAAAATATAAATACGCGTTGACTAGAGAACCTCCTCTTTTTTGGTTTCGTCGGTTAAAAATATGGTAAAAAAGCGATAATGACGTTCAAAAATTAACTTCTAATCAATTCTGATTGAAAACTCGCTGACATTACCTGTGGTTGTATTGAATTATTTTAATATATCCAATGGTTATGATTATAAAGTCCCGACCTTCGTCGACATGTTGAAAAGCTGCGAAACGTCAACGAGTTGCCATTCCGATACGTCGATCCACTTTCGGAAAAAAGCGGCACGTATACGCGGACAAGCTCGTTACATTAACGTTAATTAAAAAGTATAACGAAAACATGACAAATGTACATGTAAGCTCATGTCGAGGTGGGTGAAAATAAAGGTTGATTTATATAATCAGTCACGCTAGCCTGCGTCCCATGACTGCGTGTGTTCCGGACCTCAAAACGACCATGTCCTCTGTCTCTTTCCGACGTTTTTCCACATTGCTGCGGCTAATTTTTTGTTTCCGGCTGACATTTGGTGTGGGGTATTGTTCGAACTCGCTCATGAATTCTACTCGAAACTATCAAGATAGAAGTTCAATTCATTTATAACCATATATCTAATATTGACGCTCTTGACTCTTCAAAAGATTGATAATTTTTCCCAACCTCATTCTCCAACCTAGTTTCAGAACTTCATTCCGTTTTTCCCCGTTATTGAATTTTTCAATATAATAATAAAACCACTTATGATTTGATATAATTCAATAACAAAACTGAGCATCGGCATTTGTCAATGCGTATTAGATAGAGACATGTACGTTGCAGCACTGGAAAATAAGATTATTGTAACGTAAATAAACTTAACTTGGTTTAACTAATTTATTTAACACTTAATCTACAACTTAATTTATATTACTACGCTACTGAATAGCTCGATCGTATGGGCTCGTTCAGACTGTTCACTCCCTCTTGAGGGCGGTCTATTTATCTCCGATACAGCATTCTCGATGTTTCGAATTCTTCCAGTTGGCGACGGCATGTTCCAATTGTTTCCAATATTGACCGTTGCATTACGCGGAAGAGTGACTGGATGTTTCTCGAATATCTCCGGGGATGATCTCATCGCTGTCGATGGCAACGCATGAGGCGACAGGTCCGGCCTAGGTTCGTTACATTGCCCCCTTCTTAAAGACATTTCGTCCCGAAATTTCATCCTTGGAGTGTGACGATATCTGCATGACTCCCCATATCTGCACCGTGAAGTTCGATGGAAGTAACACTCCACGGTCTTCATGATCGGTCGTGGAAGAGGGTTACAGCAAACCAAAATCTTGACGCCGCTGGATCTGAATATCGCCTCCAGCATACTTCTTATGACTCTCCAGTCCAACCCATCCATACCACAGGATCATCCATACCACAGGATAATTTTGGAATTGCTAGATCCGCCAGATTCTGGTCCACCATAGTATCTCTTAGTTTGGTGAGGCTCTTCCAGACATCTTCATAGGACGGTTTATCTTGGGAATGCCTCTTGGTAACTAGGTAGTAGATGTTTCTCTGGCCTTTCTTCAACTGTAGCACCCCACCAACTTCTGGATTCTGCTCCCGCAGTGTTTGGAGTTGACCAAATTTCTTGGAGAACACTACGGCGATGCCCCTGGACATTCGAAGATCTTCTGCCACACAGTGCGCTAGTGCGTAGTCAGCAGGCACCTCGAAAAGGTCTCGTGACTCCTCTCTAGTAACCCCATGTAGAACTTTCTGCCCGTTTGAATACAAGGACATAAACTTCTCGAACGTCATATCATCCTCCGGTGGCTTGAGGGTGCGCACTTGGTCATGGTTTCCAGCGTAAGGGGCCAACCTGTTGAAATGGACGACCCTTGGTTTCCCTCGGGTGGCTTATGGATTCGGTACACAAGGTCGTTTATCCTTTTCATGATTTTATACGGGCCTTCCACGAGTTCCGCAACTTTGGTGATAGTCCACGACGACGTTTGGGGTTGTACAGCCAAACCAGGTCATCAACCTTAAATCCTCCAGCGTCGGCCTTGATGTCATAGGTCTTCTTCATTTTATCGCTGGCACTCTGGATGTTCAACCGGACTCGTTCGTGGATGTCGTCCATTCTCTGCCGAAGTTTGCTGACGTAGTCCTCTCCCGCAGTGTCTTGTCCTGGCGGTATCCCAAACTTCAGGTCACAAGGCAGTCGCAGTTCTCGGCCCATTATAATACTAGCAGGAGTTTGACCGGTTGACTCGTGTACTGCGGATCGATAGGCCATCAGGAACAAATGAAGATACTGGTCCCAGTCTCTTTGATGGTCAGAGACAACCTTGGACAAGTGGCGGTTGATCGTCCTGTTCATCCGTTCCACCATTCCATCAGACTGCGGATGTAGGGCCGTGGTTCTTGTCTTGCGGATGTTCAGCAGTAGACATATTTCTTGGAAAAGGTTGGATTCGAAATTTCTGCCTTGATCCGAGTGCAGCTCCATTGGAATACCGAATCGACATATCCATTCTTTCACCAAGACGTCGGCGACGGTGATGGCTTCCTGGTTGGGCAGGGCATAGGCTTCCGCCCACTTACTGAAGTAGTCCATTGCCACAAGGATGTATTTATTCCCGTGGTCGGATACGGGAAACGGGCCGGCGATGTCAATGGCGATTCTCTCGAACGGGCTGCCTACGTTGTACTGACGCATCGGGGCCTTGGGTCGTATTCGAGGTCCATTGCTAGCAGCGCATACAGCGCACTTTCTGCACCAGTCCTGGACGTCAGCTTGACAATTGGCCCAGTAAAACCGTTGCCTCACTTTCTGCAGGGTCTTCGTCACTCCCAGATGTCCTCCAGCGACTCCATCATGGATTTCCCGCAACACTTCCTCTCTTCTGTTCCTGGGAACAATTATTTGGCGTCTGTCTTCCCACCAATATCGGCCTCCAACACACGTTTCAGGATCCCATTGTCCAGAATAAGAGAGTTCCATTGTGCCCAATAGGACTTAACAGCCGGCGAGTAACCTGCGACTTCCTGCCATGATGGTCTTCGATTGCCCTTCTTCCAGCTGACGACTAAGCCAAGGTCGGGGTCTTTCTCTTGGTCTTTCTGGATCTTGCTGTCATTCCAGTTGTCATCCATTGCCGCGGTTCTACAAAGTGTTGCTTCTTTCTCTTCTGCTCGTCGGCAATGTGAGCAATCATCTGGACATGGTCTTCGCGACAAGGCATCTGCATTCTTATGGCTAGTTCCGGCTCGATGTTCGATCTCGAAATCGAATTCTTGGAGTCTCTCGATCCAACGTGCTACTTGTCCCTCAGGATTTTTGAACTGTAAGAGCCATTTGAGAGCTGCATGGTCAGTTTTCAACATGAATCTTCTTCCATACACGTACTTGTAGAAATGCTCCACTCCCTTTACAACAGCTAACAGCTCTCGCCTGGTGACACAGTAATTGCGCTCTGGTTTGCTAAGCGTCTTGCTGAAATAACCAATGACCTTCTCCTGTCCCTCCTGGATCTGAGATAGGACAGCTCCAAGTCCCACGTTGCTGGCGTCCGTATCCAAAATGAATTTCCCTTTGGGTAGGGGATAGCTCAGTATAGGTGCGTTGATCAAAGCTCCTTTCAGCTTCCGGAATGAATCTTGACATTCTTCGGACCACTGGAACTTTGTTTGGCCTTCCGTGAGCCTGGTCAGTGGTTTAGCGATGTTGGCGAATCCCAGCACATATCGGCGATAGTATGTGCATAAACCAAGGAAACTTCGAAGTTGGTGAATGTCTTTTGGGATGGGCCAATCCTTAACAGCTTTGATCTTCTGGTCATCCACTGCTACTCCTTCCCCAGAGACAACGTGGCCGAGGTATCGTACTTCTTTTTGGAACAGATGGCATTTCTTAGGGCTCAGCTTCAATCCGGAGTTCCTCAGTCGCAGGAATACTTCCTCCAAGTTTTTCACGTGGTCCTCGAACGATCTGCCGACCACAATTATGTCGTCGAGATACACTAGACACGTGTTCCATGAGAGTCCCTTCAGCACTGTCTCCATCAATCTTTCGAATGTGGCGGGAGCATTACAGAGCCCGAATGACATAACGGTGAACTGCCACAATCCTGAGCCGATGGTAAAGCAGTCTTTTCTCGATCTTCCTGAGCGAGTTCTACTTGCCAGTATCCACTCTTCAGATCAAGGGTCGAGAAAATCGTGGAACCAGCCAACGTGTCTAGGGTGTCATCTATTCTCGGGAGAGGGTAACTGTCCTTCTTCGTGACATTATTAAGTTGGCGATAGTCTACACAAAAGCGTGTCGATCCATCCTTTTTCTTCACCAGTACGACTGGAGGCCAGGGACTGTCAGATGGTTCGATAACTCCTTCTTTTCCCATATCGCTGACTATTTTGTCAGCCTCTGCCTTCTTGGCAAGAGGAAGTCTTCTTGCTGATTGCCGGATCGGTCGGGCACCCCAGTATCAATCTTGTGCTGGACCACATTAGTTCGACCCCTTTTCCTTGTCCGGTATCGAAGATGTCTTGGTACTTTTGACTAAATCTCTTAGTTTGGGCTGTTGAGCTGGTTTTATGTCTTTGGAAGAGATGGCAACTAATTTCTCTAGTTCTGTGGGCAAGTTGTTGGGTTGGCTAATCGTACCTCGTACGCCCCGGATCACGGATGAAACTGACGAGCAGTGCCCCAAAATTGTTCCTTTCTTCAAGGTCACTGGGAAATAATTGACATTCATGACCCTTACCGGCACAAATTTGTCAGCACGCAACAAGGTCTTCCCTGAGTGCAATCCCTCGTCAATTTTCTCATCATGAAGTTTGGGCTCGAACATCACCACGTCTCCACTGCTCGCACTCCCGTCCAGGCAAGCCTCAAGAATGGTTTCAGCCCTCCCAGGAACACTTATATCTCCAGCCAACAGCACACGGATCACACTCTTCACTTCTCCCATGAAGTACCAGCTCTTCTCCGTTGACACCTAGGACGCCGTCTTTGAAATCAATTCAAACCCTCTGGAATTCATGATGTCCATTCCGATGATTGCATCGTCTTCGATGTCCGCTACAAGTGCCTGATGTTTCACTTTAGTGTTGCCCAAAATTATTTCAATCGGTAGCTCGCCATATACAGTAGCTGGCTCCCTGTTGCTGTGCGTAGCTTCAAGTTGTCGGTTCAATCCGTTCCGGTGTTCTGGCAAAGGAAGGCCGAGAATTGTCCTAGTCGCACCTGTATCTAGCAGCATGGTGCAAGGCTAGAAATTGATGAGACCGTCTACCAAGAAACCCTTGTTCGGTCGTTGAAGCATAACGACAGATGCGATGGCAACCGGGGCTTGCCGGACACATGACGACGATTGCCTTCTCATCGACCTTTCTTAGTTTTCCTGCATCGGAGTCGATGAATGTTGGACATTTGCTACGCACATGTCAATTTTGCGACAATTCCGGCATCTTATATGTCTTTTCTCAGGCAACACTTCCTTCATCACTTTTCTTATGGCAGCTTCCAAGTTAGCAGGCTCCTGTGAGTCTTCCTCAATCGTTTGAACTTTACTTTGGCTTTTGCAGCATTGTTTTGCTGCCTCAAATTCCAAAGCTCGTGCCAGTGCGTCTACGAGATGTGTTGAACGAGCTAATATCAACGCTTGTCTGGTTTCTTGGTCACGGAGTCCATCCAAGAATGCTTGAACCGCTAGTCGCTCCATTACATTTTCTGGTGTGGCTGGATATGCGAGACGAACCAAGCGTGCAATGTCAGTTTCGAATTCTTGTAAGGATTCGCCCGATTTTTGGCAGCGATTTTTCAGCTGGGAGTGGTATACGTGTTCCAAATGGGCGTGGCCATATCGTAATTCTAGATGTTTAATCAGCTGATCATAGTCCTCCTGTTCTTGGGCGGTGAGAGTTTGTAGAATATTTGTCGCTTCTCCACGTAATGCAAGTGTCAGTGCTACAGCTCTTTCCCTGCATTCCATCCGTTTGCTTTGGCCGCTGCTTCAAACTGCCGGCGGTAATTTGCCCATGGAGTTTTTCCGTCGAACTGAGGCGGCTTCATGGAAAGCTTCCCTATTTCTGAAATGACCTTGACATCCTTTATACCCTCTTGAACTTTATCCACGTTCAAACTCAAGTCCAGCATTGCATTTTCGTTAACCATCTCTGTGGAGGACGCACTATTAATTTGTTTTCCAGCTTACTGATCGTTTCCTTTATTTTGTCCATTTCTGCCTCGATTCCGTCTTTGATTTCATCGCTGATTATTTCCTTCATCTTGTCCATCTCTGCCTCGACGGTTCCCATTCTTTTTCTAGACGATTCGCCACACCACAGAGTTCTTTTTTAGGCCTTCTGTGTTTTCTAGGAGCTTATCTTCCAGGCTCCTTGAATTTTCTCGAAGCTTCTCTTCAGATTTCTAGAAGCTTCTCTTCAGATTTATAGAATTTTCTTGAAGCTTCTCTTCCAGATTTCTAGAATTTTCTTCAAGCTTCTCTTCCAGATTTCTAGCATTCTCTTCCAGGCTTCTTGAATTTTCTAGAAGCTTCTCTTCAGATTTCTCGAATTTTGTTGCAGTTCTTCTTTTACGGATTTAGTAGTTTCTTCGAGTTTATTCATTACCAAACTTAAATCACCTCCGGGAACTTCGAATAAAAATGTTTCGGGGTCCTCACCTTCTTGTATAAGTCCTTCTGCAAGTCTTTCCTGGAGTACTTGCTTTTACCGTCTTTTCCCAGTTCCCTTTCCTCCAATTCCTGTTTCAATTCCGCTACCTTCAAATCCGCAAGGCGCACTTTTCTTGAACACATTTTGTCTTTGACGAGGTATCAGTCTGTTTCATACGAAAAGTTTATCAGTTTGTTAAAATTCACTTCGCGATTTCTTTTCCACGGGCCACCAGTCTATTGTCTGTTTCACGCGAACAGTGTATCAGTTTATATTCCCACGCACAATTGTCCACTTCGCGAAAACCGGGCCACTGTCTATTTTGGACGTACAAAAAGGTCTATCAATTTATTTTTCTGACTATCCACTCCACGATCACTTGTTTATTTTCAAAATCTCACTTCCGACACCAATTGTAACGTAAATAAACTTAACTTGGTTTAACTAATTTATTTAACACTTAATCTACAACTTAATTTATATTACTACGCTACTGAATAGCTCGATCGTATGGGCTCGTTCAGACTGTTCACTCCCTCTTGAGGGCGGTCTATTTATCTCCGATACAGCATTCTCGATGTTTCGAATTCTTCCAGTTGGCGACGGCATGTTCCAATTGTTTCCAATATTGACCGTTGCATTACGCGGAAGAGTGACTGGATGTTTCTCGAATATCTCCGGGGATGATCTCATCGCTGTCGATGGCAACGCATGAGGCGACAGGTCCGGCCTAGGTTCGTTACATTATCACTGATTTGTTGAAAATATGAACAGGATGTTCATAAAATCAGATGTGGAATCATCTGCGACTGAAAGATAAACCTTAGTCACTATCTTCCATCATCAAGATAACCTCTTGTGGGGTATTCATGTTGAGAAGGAAAACATTCTCAATTGAATATTGATAGAAAGATTTTTCTGTGAATTGAAACATCCACGATTGAAATGAAGTTATTTTTTGTGAATGTGTAACAGAAAACAACTACTTCCCCGGCTTAAGCCACGCTGGACATTGAACTACATCTGATAGATATTCTATTTTAATCGTGGATTTTTCAATTCACAGAAAAATCTTTCTATCAATATTCAATTGAGAATGTTTTCCTTCTCAAGATTATCACTCTTATTTTAAACCGACGAAACCAAAAAGGAGGAAGTTCTCTAGTCGACACGTATATTTTTTTTCAACCGACGAAACCAAAAAGGAGGAGGTTCTCTAATAGACACGTATAGTTTTTTTTTTATGTATGATCACGCATAACTTTGCACAGAGCCGTTCGATTCTGATGATTGTTTTTTCATTGGATAGGGTGTACTTCGAAGTTGGTCCTATTTGAAATTAAACAAAAAAATCCATCCCTAAGGGCACAAAATGGAGGATATTGATTGTTCACCCTCTGAATTTTGGTCCGTTAACCGATTCTATCAGGCATAACTTTGTAGTGGTTTTCTGAATTGGATGATTCTTTTTTTATTAGATAGGGTATACCTCATAGTTGATATATATGAGATAATCCAACCCTATGGGTAGACAAATAGGGTATGATTGATTTTTCACTTGTGAACATTGGCACACATACAGTGCTCGTGTAAAGTCCGTTCCCCCCTACTAATTTTTGAAATTCCTGGTATATCGCAACGAAATGTGGAGAGCTCAGGAGGGAGATAAAAATATACTTCTCCATGAAAAAATCACAGCTGGAATTTTCAAAATGGTGGCTGAGCGCCATCTTAAATAACTTTTTTAAATAGAACACTCCGTATATTATTTCATTTTCGAAATCTGCTCATAATTCTCGACAGTTTTCTCCGATACACTTTACTCCTAAATTCAATTGTTTTCGAAATATAAACGTTTGAAAAGTGACATTTTGGTCATTTCAAACCCGACCAAAAACACTAATGTTGCTTTCAATCAAGTTTGCATTGGAAAACATCGATGTCGCGGTAACATCTTGTTTACTGTCAAACTGAACTGCTACTGTCAAATAGCTCGTTGAGCGCCTAAATCCTTTTATGAAAAGTGTAATCTTGGCTCGAAGTTTAGACGATAAATTTGAGGCAGTTTTAATATATGGAGAAGCTGGAAGAAATTATTATCTAGCAGTCCGTATGTTTAATGATTGATTTCCCGAGAATCCTATTTCGAAGTCATATTTGCGCAAACTTTTAAATAAGCTCCAAGCAACTGGTACGCTGAAAGTTGCTCCAAGATCAGGAAGACCGCCTCTTTCAGAAGAAAAAATGGTAGAAATTGTTGCTGAAATGGTAATCAATCTGACTCAGTCGACGTCTGCAGTTGCTGAATCCTGTGGAGTAAGTTCAAAAAGTGTCCAAAGAGTCCTAGGAGAAAAAAAGTTTCATCCCTATAAAATGAAAATCCTGCATGCTCTCACGGAGGATGATCCAGACCGGAGGGTTGAATTCTGTGAGTGATTAACAAGAACAATTGAAGGAGAACGTGTATGTTTCGCAGACGAATGCACGTTTTTTCTTCATTGAATAGTCAACAAACAGAATGTATGATACTGCAGCGATACTAATCCGCATATTTTTAGAGAGGGACATACCCAGTTTCCTAAAAAGGTGATTGTTTGGGCGGAGATTTTGGGCAATCGCGTTGTTGGACCGATTTTCATCAGAGGCAATCTTCCATGAAATCTTTACAGAAATCTTTTAGGAACTGAAATTCAATTTCGAATAAGACAAATTGTATTAAACAATCAGAAAGAGTTTGAAAATCGTGAAATCATATTTCAGCAGGATGGGGGGAAAGGGGCATCTTCCCATTTCGATCGCAGGGCTAGAGAGATCCTCGATACAAACTTTCCTGGGCGATGGATAGGTCGCAAGGGAAGTACAGAATGGCCACCAAGATATCCGGATCTTACCCCTCTAGATTTTGACCTTCAGGGGTATATGAAGTCAAAAATCTACGCCACTGAGTGCCGAACAATAGAAGAGCGCAAAATAATAGATACATGTGAAGAAATAGATGAACAGACTTTCATCAACGTGAGGGAAGCTATTTATAATAGGGCACTTTATTGTCAAGATTTAGGAGGGGGCCACATTGAATACTTTGATGAAATAATTGTTGGGGTTGCATAAAAGTGTTATTCAAAAATAAATTTTAATTTTTTAGCTAACTAATTTGTTTTAATTGTGAATTTACAGAACACATTCGTAGGCTTCGAGATTAACCGGTAAGCGGTACTGTTCATCCTTAATAAACTCTCTTTACGCCTCTTATTAGTCGAATTCATCAAGAGATTTAACTACAAATTAATAACAACGTTTAGTTAGCAAAATGTTTTACCGGAAGTGACCAAAATCCATACTTCATTTTAAACCGGAATGCCATTTTTCAAACGTTGATATTTCGAAAACAATAGAATTTAGGAGTAAAGTGTATTAGAGAAAACTGTTGAGAAGTATGAGCAGATTTCAATAATGGAATAATATACGAGGTGTTCTATTTAAAAAATTATTGGAGATGGCGCTCAGCCGCCATTTTAAAACTTTTTGCTGTGATTTTTTCATAAAAAGGTAGGTTTTTATCTCCTTCTTAAGCCTTCCAAAATTATTAGGGGGGGAACGGACTTTAGACGTGCACTGTATATATACATCCTGAAGATGAAACAATATATGTAGTTTCGAAACGTCGACAATTTAAAATGTATTTTTCTTCTTCTTCAATCCGACCGAATTCTCACCAATTCAACACTTGAATTTATATTTGATGCTAAGTTTTTTCAGTCTGTAAATTTTCAAGTTGGTGCGAATAGTGACAACGAAAGAAGAAAACATCTCGATTTCACCACAACTTCCAGTTTCATTAAAAATTACGCAACAATAAAATGTCCGCCAACGAAACCAACCCGTAAATCCACATTCTCCACAATTATTCCTAGTACTCCAAAAGATAAATCCGTATCCGATAACTTGGCGTAACAATAAACCCGCAATATATACAGGACAATGTTCCCCTCAGATGTTCCACTGCCGGTGAACATAAGAGGAACTCGTGGGCCGTCACAGATACCAACATAAACATATTATTACACTAATTGTTCTCCATCGTAACTTAACACCTATGGTGTGAAGTCGGCGCAAAGACCGACATCGTATACATTGTTGCCTTCGACAGATATATTCTAGGTCTCGGAAGACAAATGCCTATCGATTTCGAAAAATACCGACGGGAGCTTCGGCCCACACTGTCCGTTGTCCAATCTTTCCACATCGAAAAGTAATAATGTTCATATCGACTGGTGTAACAAGCGGAATTTATTGGGATTCGATTCGCTACCGAGTGGCAATATGTCAGGGATTTACGTAGTCTGGTTTTCGATATGGTCATCAATTTAGGTATTTCGGCAATCTCGATATGAAGTATACGGGGTGACTCAGAAGTACTTTGACAAACTTCAGGAGGTGATTCCTCACAATATTCTGATATGAATTGTCCACATAAATATATGTCCGGGAACGCTTCGTTTCCAAGATAGAGGGTTCTTATTGAGAGGTTTTTTGAGGTGTCGAATTCGAACCTGATGTTATTATTGCTCTCACTCGTAGGGGGCGCCACCTACACTTTTTTTCTTTTTTGAAGATTCATAACTTTTTTGATCGTTTTTCTAGCATATTTTTCTGAAAAAAAAATCAATTCCTCTATCATATCTACGTAAAAAAGCTACCCCTGATACAAGTCGCTATAAGCAACCGTTTTCTAGATATTTGGATTTGGAAATTTCAAGTCGATTGATTGATTATCGATGCGTGTTGAAGTGATTACCATTATTTTGCATTTTCCACAAGATTGCTTAGGAAATGAATTTGACGTTTAAGTAAGTAGTTTTGGTAATTACATATTATGTGACGATTAAACGTTTTGTTGTTTTGTTGAAGTTTCTGTGAGTTTTAAAACACTAATTTTGAAAAAATGAATTATTTAAACAATAATGATCGTTTAGCCGATGTGCATTTCGTTTATGGCCTTGCGGATGGCAATGCGCGCGAAGCAAGAAGTATTCACCAGGAGCTATTTCCTAATCGAGTACTGCCTTCAGCTCCAACATTTACCAGTCTCCACCGTCGTTTGGCAGAAACAGGTAGCTTCAAAGGGCAGATGATATCATTGGAATACCACGAGCAGTCCGAACCCCAGAATTGGAAGAAGCTGTTTTGAACGCTCTCGAGGAGAATCCAGAAACGAGTACAATAATAATTGCTGAAGCTCTCAATTCTACTCAGGCCACAGTTTGGAGAATTATCCACGATCAACAATTGTATCCATACCATATTCAAAGGGTACAAGCTCTTTTGCCACGAGACTTTCCCCAACGCATTACTATGTGTCAGTGGGTTTTGAGAAAATTGGCTGGAAAATCTCAACTTTTAAGATATACACTCTTCACGGACGAGGCAAACTTCTCCCGAAATGCTATCACAAACTTTCATAGCAACCATGTTTGGGCTCTGGAAAATCCGCACGCAGTTAGTGAAAGACATTATCAGTATCAATTTTCTGTAAATGTATGGGCGGCAATAATTGATAATTACTTGATAGGTCCTTTCTTCCTTCCGTTCCGACTGAATGGCGCAACTTACAGAGACTTTTTAGGAAATGAATTGCCAGGACTACTTCAGAATGTACCATTAGAAATTCGTATCCGCATGTGGTTTATGCATGATGGGGCTCCGGCCCATTTTAGCGTTGTAGCCAGGGAATTCCTCAACAGTGTCTATCCAAATCGATGGATCGGTAGGGGTGTAGAAGAAGCTAACCAGGCGTGGGCACCAAGGTCCCCAGATCTAAGCCTGCTATATTTCTATTTTTGGGGACATTCAAAGTCATTAGTTTATAAAACTCCAGTAGCGAACGAGGAAGATCTGAGAAACTGAATAGTAGACGCCTGTGAAACTATAAGAAACACACCAATAATTTTTTAGCGGGTACGAGATTCAATAACTGAATGCCTGTATTTTCGATGAAGGTGGATACTTTGAACAATTAATTTGAATACAATTAAGTTTCCTTTATTTTAATTCATTCTACATATTCAAAATTTCTTGAAATAAAATGTTGATATTTCTTGCAAATTTTATTAAAACAAATACAGATTTGGCACCCTTGATACAAAAATAACTATTCCAAACGAGTAAAAATAAATAGAATGGGTGGCGCCCCCTACAGAAAAACAAAACTTCTTACTTAAACGTCAAATTTATTTCCCAAGCATTCTTGTGAAAAATGAAAAATAATGGTAATAACTTCAATATGCATCGGTTATCAAATAATCGACTTGAAATTTTCAAGTCCAAATATCTAGAAAACGGTTGCTTATATCGACTTGTAACAGGGGTAGCTTTTTCACGTAGATATGATAGAGGAATTGATTCTTTCACTGAAAATTGTGCTAGAAGGACGCTCAAAAAAGTTATGAATCTTCAAAAAAGATAAAGACGTGTAGGTGGCGCCCCCTACGAGTAAGAACAATGATAACAACAGGTTCGAATTCGGCACCTCAAAAACCTCTCAATACCAATTTTCGCTTTTTGAAAGTAAGTATTTCGAAAGTTATTTGTTAAACACGAAAATAAAAATAAAACTTCAACACCCTGTATCTTGGAAACGAAGCGTTTCCCGACATATATTTATTTAATTCATATAAGAATATTGTGAAAAATCACCTCCTGAAGTTTATCAAAGTACTTTTGAATCACGGTGTATAAGTGGAGATAAAACAGCAAAACAGATGGATTCATGGAGAGAATGAGAGTTCCTAATGACTTTATAATACATTTATATAAAAAAGCGTTCAATTCTAGGACACTGTACAATATTGGCGCTGAAAGTGGAGGATGATAATTATTTATATAAATACTAGCTGACCCGACAGACGTTGTCCTGTCCAAATTTCTATGTTCCCTAGAATGTTTTTCCCGAAAACTCTCGTCCGCGTAGAATTTCTTTTTTTCTATGTTTTCAAGACCAAATATTTAGAAAACGGTTGCTTATAGCGACTTGTAACATGTGTAGCTTCTTTACGTAGATATGATAGTGGAATTGTTTTTTTTACTGAAAAATATGCTAGAAGAAGTACGCTCAAAACACTTATGAATCTTCAAAAAAGAAAAAGACGTGTAGATGGCGCCCCCTACGAGTGAGAGCAATAATAACATCAGGTTCGAATTCGACACCTCAAAAAACCTCTCAATAAGAACCCTCTATCTTGGAAACGAAGGGTTCCCGGACATATATTTATTTGGACAATTCATATTAGAATATTGTGAGGAATCACCTCCTGAAGTTTGTCAAAGTACTTCTGACTCACCCTGTATACTTATTTATAGCATATGAATGTTATAGGCCATTGAAACCTAATAGCTTGATGAATGTTCGATTGTTCGCTGTTTCCTTTCAATTTCTGCTCCCTTCAGGTCTTCTGATAGGTCTCCTTCCATCTCTTTTTTTTATTACACGCTTTATATTAGCTTCACTTGTTTGTTTGTTTGTTTGTAACCGACTCCTTTGGGCGCGACTTTGACCCACTTCCAGACGTACGAATGATTTGAAATTTGGCAGGTGTACATAATTCCGATGACAATGCATTTTTGTTTGAAAAAAAAACAAATTGGCGGCTCCAATATGGCGTACGAGTTTTGTGATTAGGGTCCGATTCGCTTCAAAATTGGTATCTGAGGGTTTTCGTGGTCAGAGATTATGATTCTTTTGTCAAAACTGAAAAATTCAAGATGGCGGATCTAAAATGGCGGACGAGTTTGGTGATTATGGTCCAATTCTATTCAAAATTGGTATGTGGGGGTTTTTGGGGTCGGAGATTATGATTATTTTGTCAAAATTGAAGGATTCAAGATGGCGGCTTTAAAATGGCGGACGAGTTTTGTGATTATGGTCCGATTCCATTCAAAATTGGTATGTGGGGGTTTTTGGGGTCCAATATTATGATTCTTTTGTGAAAATTGAAAAATTCAAGAGGGCGGCACCAAAATGGTGGACGAGTTTTGTGATTATGGTCCAATTCTATTCTCAAAATTGGTATGTGGGGTTTTGGGGTCCAATATTATGATTCTTTTGTGAAAACTGAAAAATTCAAGAGGGCGGCACCAAAATGGTGGACGAGTTCTGTGATTATGGTCCAATTCTATTCAAAATTGGTATGTGGGGGTTTTTGGGGTCGGAGATTATGATTATTTTGTCAAAATTGAAGGATTCAAGATGGCGGCTCCAAAATTGTGGACGAGTTTTGTTATTCCGATTCAATTCAAAATTGAAGAATAATAGTTAAAAAAATTAAATAATAATAATAATAGTTTGAAAAACTAAAAAACACGCTTTAATAGAAAACAAAACTGAAAAGTTGAAAATAAATGATGGTTTAAAAACTAAAGAACACGCTTCAATAGAAAACTAAACTGAAAAGTAGAGAATAATTTTAAATTCGTTTGAAATAAGAATACCAGTGATTAACAACAAATTTATTTCATCGTAAAAAAGCGTGGGGTGCTTTTTAAGATATTTTCATAATGATTCTACTTCCACCAATATCTGTCCATGAAATATTAACAACAATTGACATCAAGCACCCCACGCTTTTTTACGATGAAATAAATTTGTTGTTAATCACTGTATTCTTATTTCAAACTCATTTAAAATTATTTTCTACTTTTTAGTTCAGGTTCCTATCAAAGCGTGTTCTTTAGTTTTTAAACTAATTTTTTTAAATTTTTTTTAAAAAAAAAATTATAAAGGTGTCGTGACTACTAATCACACTGGGAATGGTCACTGGTTTATAATTATCAAAGTGGTATCATTTTTCTTGAATAATGGAATGACATTTCCTATTTTGGGTAGATCTGAAAGAGATTTGTTAATCAAAAGATTCGTTAATTATACAGGGTGATTCTTAATGACATGCTAATATTTAAGAAGGTTATTCTTGGGTCCATTTTGAGAAAGGAACTTCATATGAACATACGTCCGAAATGCCTTAACTTTTGAACTACAGGGTGCCGAAGTTCTAAGAATTTTTTTTAATGATAACTAAGGTATGATCCAAGATATTTTTGTGAAACGTACTACGTATCCTGTATGCATCAAAAGCCATTTTCTGCTGTACATAATTGTTTATTCTTGCCAGTGGCATTCGCGCGGGATTCTGAATCATTTTTCTCAAATTAAAAATTATTTTTGAAATCCTCTTTCCTTTCTAAGTGAATATGGATTCCTGATTTTTGTTTGTTCGACATACGGTGTAAGTTTTGTAATAAAATAAAACCGATTTAAAAGCTTTTTCTGGTATTTTATTCCCAACTTGACGTCATCAATCAATCAAACTTAATAAAATTTTCGAAACTTCACTCATTGTCAAAAAACGTCAGAAAATTGAACAATTATACAGTGCGTCTTTAACATACGGTTTTCGCATGAAAAAAATTAATTCAATTGCATGTTGTTATGAAATTGGGTATCATCAAGGATTAAAAACGTATCTAGTAGGTAAGAAGCCGATTTTGTTTTGTGGACATAAACAGTTTTGATGGTTGTCTACCTAGTCTAGTTGTCACGTATTTCAGTCATAAAAATTAGCAATACTATCGAGAATTCTATTTGACGAATTCTGAAATTGCAGAAGTCAGGCGGTATAAATAAATATTCCGGATGCACGAACATTTTCAAACATTCATAGGTGGTTGTGCGGAAAGGGAAGTTTTGAACCAGACAATCATCTAAAAGGAGTACAATGTTCTGTAGGAACAACAGAAATTGCGATGAAGGTTTTGAATTCAATTGAGGAAGATCCCGGATTAAGTACACGAAAAATTGGGAACAATTTGAATATCTCACATATTCTTGTTTGGAAAATTATCCATGACTTTTTATTATATCCCTACCATATCCAACAGGATAAACTTTTGCCAATGGTTTTTTCAAACAGTGTATGAAAATCCATTATTTGATACTGAAATTTTTTTTCACCGATAAAGCCAATATTTCCAGAAACGCAATCCAAAACTTTCATAATAATCATTTTTGGTCTGAAGAAAACCTACATGCAATCTTGGAATCCCGTCACCAGGAGCAGTTTTCCGTTAACGTGTATGCTGGAATATGCGGTGATTATTTAATTGGACCCTATTTTCATCATGCGAGGTTGAATGTGTATAATTACCGGTAGTTTCCGAAGAAGAATTGCGTTCTTCGATGGAAGTTGTTCCCATTTTAGTAAGAAATCGACTGTGGCTTATGCACTTCCGTGCTATGGCGAGCGACTATTCAAACCAAAATTATAACAATCGCTGGATAGGTCGCGGATGACCACAAGCATGGCCACCTAGTTTCCCGGACCTCAATTTATTGGATAAATTATTCATATACGGAATCCGGGGCAAACTTCATGAATGGTTTTCGTCATATCTCAAAGGACGTCTTCAGAAAATCAAGATAAATCACTTGGCGAACAATGAAAAATTGGTATTTACTTCTAGTGAACTTCCGATAGGAATAGGAGTTCCTCAGGGCTCAGTATTGGGCCCTATTTTGTTTACACTTTACATCAATGAATTACCTCTAATCCTCCCGAATGCATTTACCTGTTTGTATCCAGATGATTATTATTCACAGGCAAATCTGAGGTACAAATACAAAACAACATTAACACTACTTTTCAGTCACTTAGTAAGTGGTTATACGATAATTCTCTATTTTTGAATAGTACTAAAACAAATCATATGAATTTGCACACCAGACAGAATAAAAATAACCCAGCAGTAGAAATAACTATAGATGATCAAATTATAGACAAGGTGGAATGCTCTACTTTTCTAGGTATTGGACTTGATCAGAATGTATCCTTCAATACTCACTGTAAAATTTTTGCCAATACACTGAGTATTAAATGTTCTCAACTGAGATCTCTCAAATCTATAATTGACATACAGGGACTCCTGCTCTTCTATTTCGGGGAAATACAATCCAGATTAACATACGGAATAACCATCTGGGGTAGTTCTTCTGCAGTTAATGAGGTTTTTCTGGTGCAAAAGAGGATTATGCGATGTCTTGCTAATGTTCCCAATGGTACCTCATGCAGGGATCTATTCAAACAATTTAAAATTCTTCCTCTCTATGGCCTACATATATTGGAACTTTTAACAAATATACACAAGCAACGCAAAACTTTGGTTAGGAATAACTCACTACATGATCATCATACAAGATCAAAAAATAATTTCCATCTGCCCAATGTTCGTTTAACAGTATCTCAGAAATCTGCAGATATACTGGGACTAAGATTATATAACGCCCTTCCTGAAGAACTAAAATTGATAGAAAGAGTGCACACATTCAAAAAAGAGATGAAAAGACTTCTCCTCGCCCTCTGCCCCTATAACATAAATGAATTTTTTGATAGTTTTAGATAAAATGTTTTGTTTGCCTATATTTTATATCTTATCTTTTACACTTTATTTTATATCTTATCTTATACACTTTATGTAAACCTTGTTTGTATCTGACTTGTCCGATAGCCTCACAGCTCTATGGATTAAATAAAAATTGAATTGAATTGAATAGTTTAGATTATTTCCTGTGGGTTCATCTTGAAACATTGGTTCACAACACACTAATTCATACTGAAGATCAGTTGGGAAATCGCATCATAGTTTCTTGCGAAGCTATCAGAAACAGTCCCGTTATTTTCCAAAGAGCACCTGACTCCACGAGGAAAACAGCAGAGGCATGCATATTTGCGGGAAGTTCACATTTTGATTTAATTTATTTTATTGTGCGTTCAGGTTAATTTTGTGTCAGCATTCCAAAATATATTCAGATTACTTTAATTTTACAATTTTACTGTTTGAAAATTATTCATCTTGATATATTTTTGTTTAAAGTTACATAAATTGATTTTTCTCGTGGTTTAGCAAGATACAACTGAATGAATTTAATTTTTTTATGAAAAAATCGTACGTCAAACGAAAAAAAAAACCAAGAAACCAGCTTTGCTCAGAAAGAAATGAGGATTTCAAAAGTACTATAAGAAAAAGCACTTATCTCTTTAAAATGGTTCCGTGCAAATCCCGCACAAACGCCAGTGGTAGGAATAAAAAATTATGTTATACAGCAGAAAACGGCTTTTGATGAATAGAAGGTACGTACTACGTTTCACAAATTTATCTAGGCTCATAACAAAGATATCATAAGAAAAATACTTTTTCCTAAAACTTTAGCACCATGTATTTCAAAAGTCAAGACCTTTAGGGAATATGATCATATGAAGTTTTTTTTTCTCAAAATGTACCATAGCAAAACCTTGAATATGCCAGCGATTCGGAAATATACTCAAATATTATGAAAAAACATTGCTGAAAAAGGTTTACTCAGTTCCTATAGAAAATCGATGATGCAATGCAGAATATTAACAATCAATATCACCAAATTTGGCATCATTTATACTCGATCATCAATTCCGAAACTCACGAAAACAACCGACAGAACGGAACCGCAGAGAATTATGATAGAGTTACCCTGACTGGTACGATTCGGTCACCACCCGCAGGTTTTTAATGGACATGGTACTTGAGGAATCCATGGAAACCCATTGAACGCTTTTGCCGCTCGCACCGCCGCCAGTAGTAAAGAAAAAACGAGAATAATTTGTAGCCTAAAAGCCACATAAATTCATATAAATACCGCCAGGTGTCATTATTAACGGCGCTAGAGATATTAGATTAATATCGAATGGACGGGTTGTACCTATGGGTTCTTTTCGAAGCTGGCCACCTGTGATGGGAGAGTATTGCCTAATGGTTATTTATTTTATTTCAGTTTTGTTAGTGGATATGTCGGAATATGTTCGGAATTAAATGGGATCTGAATAATTTACAGAGGAAACTGATATCTGCTGCCATTTCAGTGATTTCTCTTTGAATTTTCACTGAAAAAAGCGATCTCGAATGTGAAAGAAAAATATCACTGACTAACTTATGCCCGCGGCTTTGCCCGCATAGATTTCTGAGTCATAATTCTAAACGCTTTCTTTCCTTGACTCTAACTTAAAAATTAAGGGCACCTCCATACAAACTTTCACCCCTTTAGGGGTTGAATTTCTAAAAACACTGAAACGCGTATCACTTCATTTGTAAAAAAAACCCAAATACAAATTTCTATTACCCTAACTTCAGAACTTACGGTACTCCTATACAAACATTCAACCCCCATTTTACCCCCTTTGAGGTTGAATTTTCAAAAATCCTTTATTGGAAAATAAAAGCCTGAATACCAATTTCCATGACTCTAACTTCAACACTGAGGGAACCCGCATACAAATTTTCACCCCTTTAGGGATTGAATTTCCAAAAACACCAGAACTTTTTTTTTATTTGTAACAACCTCGATTACTAAGTTTTATGAATCTACTTCAAAACTAACGGTACTCTTATATACAGTGCTAGTCAAAAGTCCCCTCCCCCCTCGTATCTTTTGAACGGGTATACTTATAATAATGAAATTTGGAGGGTGGAAATAAACGGATGTAGGCTTCTCAACTGGTCATAACAGGTGACGCAATAGTCATAAATGACGTCACAAGGCCACTGTGACCAATAATTTTAAATGGGACCCTATGGCAAGTGACAGCTCGTTTGAAAGGTATTGAAAATACCTATTTAGTCATACCAATTTTGTTTGGGTTTCGGCTGATTTTGATTGATAAATTGAAGAAATACGAAAATTATAGTTTCGCATTTAATTAATAAAGATTTTAAAGTACGCCTCTGGTTAATTGTCAAAAAGGTTGACGTTTTTGAATTCTCTACTTGTCAAAAGTGTTTATACCTTGAAAATTTACCTAAGCTATTGTTTAACGAGACGTTTAAGTGTTTACATAGGCAAAATGGTACGTACTGTAGCCGACAAAGTAGCAGCTATCTTAATAATTGGTGAATGTAGAAACAATTTCCATGCAGCGGAACGACTGTTTAATGAGAGGTACCCCGATCGCCCTATATCGAGGGTTTATTTGAGGGAGCTTCTTCGGAAGTTTGAAGCATCAGGTAGTGTTCAAGATGCCAAACGATCTGGTCGACCAACAATTAGTGATGACAAAAAAATTGACATAATTGGAGAAATGGTAGTAAACCCTACTTCTTCCACAGCCCAAGTTGCGTCTATCTGTGAAGTCAGTCAAAGGACAGTACATAGGGTGTTGGCTAAAAACAAATTTCATCCATACAAATTAAAAATGGTGCACCAACTTTCAGATGATGACCCCGACCGAAAACTAGAATTCTGTGAAACTATGTCCAATAAAAAGAACCAACAATCAGGCTACATACAGACAATTTGTTTTAGTGACGAAAGTACTTTCTTTCTCAATGGAAATGTTAACACTCAAAATGTGAGGTATTGGAGTGACACAAATCCTCACATCTTTCGTGAAAAACATACTCAATTTCCAGAAAAAGTAAATGTTTGGGCAGGTATTTTGGGAAACCACATAGTTGGGCCTCTTTTTCTCAATGCTAACTTAACCGGTGAATTGTATCTGGAGATGTTACAAAATGATATTGAGGCGTTAATTCTTGAAATTCTAGAAGAATATCCAGATGAATTCGACAACTTGGAAATAACGTTTCAACAAGATGGTGCTCCTGTACACTATTACGGTGCAGTAAGACGTTACCTAGATGAAGAATATCGTGGTAGATGGATTGGACGACGAGGTTCGATCGAATGGCCAGCTCGGTCACCGGACCTTACACCATTAGATTTTTTTCTATGGGGGTACTTGAAATCTAAGGTTTACGCTACAGCACCTGACAGTATTGCCATTCTGAAACAACGAATTGTTGAAGAATGTAGGGCAATTTCCGCTGACACACTGGGACGAGTACGACAAGAGTTTAGCAATAGGATGCATTACTGCCAGGAAGTAGATGGAGCACATTTTGAACACTTATTATAAGAACTGGTTCTTAAATCTTTATTAATTAAATGCGAAACTATAATTTTCGTATTTCTTCAATTTATCAATCAAAATCAGCCGAAACCCAAACAAAATTTGTATGACTGAATAGGTATTTTCAATACCTTTCAAACGAGCTGTCACTTGCCATAGGGTCCTATTAAAAATTATTGGTCACAGTGGCCTTGTGACGTCATTTATGACTATTGCGTCACCTGTTATGACCAGTTGAGAAGCCTACATCCGTTTATTTCCACCCTCCAAATTTCATTATTATAAGTATACCCGTTCAAAAGATACGAGGGGGGGAGGGGACTTTTGACTAGCACTGTATACTATCAACCTCCATTTTGCCCGTTGAGGGATTGAATTCTCAAAAACCCTGAAATACGTGTTTCTTTATTGAAAATGAAAACTGAAAATCTATCACCGTTGCTGATATTCTCTTGCCTAGTGCTGGCCCATAAAGCAACCGAGCAGCACTTTTTTTTCCGACTAAAGGGTCTCCATCCCTGAAAAAAGGGAGTCATAAACTATTTCATTTTCTGATTGATGAAGGCATGTATGAGTGTATAAAGATACAAATGATAAAAACATATTCTATGAGTATTAAATGAATGAAAAAGATCTTTCCACTCATTTTTGGGCATTTTTGAACATGGCCACCATCAAAACGGAAGAATGTTTTGTATTGTTTCGTTTCAGTATTGGAGTCTACCATTCATTTAGTTAAACGTCATTCTAATTTTTATTTATGAAGTTTCCGTTTTTTTGTAAATAATTTAACAAGAATGTGTTGTTTTCGCGAAATGGATTTCCTTGCATTATTCCGTTCGAAATGGGAAATATCCAGTTTTATCCATGTCAACTAATAAAGGTTTGTTTTAGCCGTCGACTGGTGGAAATTAATTATTCCTTACAATTCTGGATTCCGACATGGAAATACAAATCAATTGACAATACTTGTTCTGTTGGACTACAGTAAGGCTTTCGATAGAGTCAATCACACTCTACTGTTAGCAATACTTGTAGTGAACATTCTCCAAATCTAATGCAAAGCTATTTGCAAGGGAGAACACAGAAAGTGAAATACAAAAATGAAATATCCAATTCATCATAAGTTGTATCTGGGGTACTTCAAGGGTCAATATTAGGTCCTCTATTATTTTCTTTATATACCTCATCTTTCAGAGAATCGCTGGTACACTTTCACTCAGATGCTACTCAAGTATATTACTCCTTCAGAGGTGAAGAAATTAACGTCACCAACACCATTATAAATGATGATATTTTCTCCTGATGTGAAATGTCCACAAAATTCTGCTTTGAAATCAATCCCGATAAGTCACAGGTAATGTTATTTGGCAGTCAACGTACTGAACAAAAATACTGTCAAGATGTGAATATCCAAATCCACGATATGAAGCTCACCCTAACTGATGTTTACAAAATCTTGGTTTGCAGATGGACTCTGAATTAAGATTTTTAAAACATGTCGGTCAAACTTTGAAAAAATGTATTACAAATATAAAAATGATTTATAGTAATAGATATGTTTGATTCAAAAACTAAAATGTTACTGTGTGAAACTTTGGTGTTCTCTCATATAAATTATTGCGATGCAGTTTATGGTCCATGCATAACCAATCTTATTAATAGTCGACTACAGCGAATACAGAATAGCTGTGTTAGGTTAGTTTATCACACGTATCGGCCAAAAGCAATTGGGCTGGCTTCCTGTCAATAAAAGGCGTTCCTTAACTATTTGTTAGCTATTTTCGAAAGTTATTAAATCTTAATCTCTCACATACCTATATCAAACAATTAAATTCAGAACTGACGTCCACACTGACATAGAAAAAAAAGTTGTGACTGTTCCAATTCACAAATCAACCTCTTATATTGTCTGAAAAGTTATGAATTCGGTACTCTCTGAACTCAGGAATCTTTCTATAAGTACTATGAAAAGGAAAATTTAAGTATTACTACTTGAGAATAAAATACATGTGCACTTTGAAATATAAAGTTATTTGTTTGTGAAAAATGATTTGTTTTGTTGTATCAACTATGGTGGGTGTGTGTGTAAATTGTTGTACTCTTGTTTTTTTTGTCATTACTTTTATTTGATTTAAAAAAAAATATTTTATGTAAATTATTTATTTTGACAGGCTATATTGAAAATCACTTATATTGTATCCCCGTGATTTATTGCAGTGAATATAGTTTTTTTCAATATTTTGTATATGATTATTTTTAACCGACGAAACCAAAAAGGAGGAGGTTCTCTAGTCGACCCGTATATTTTTTTTTCCATCATTTTTTTTATGTATGATCACGCACAACTTTCAACTGAGGTGTCCGATTCCGATAATTCTTTCTTCGGTGGATAGGGTGTACTTCGAAAGTGGTCCCATTTGAATTTTAAAGATGAAATCCACCCCTAAGGGTAGCAACATGAAGGATATTGATCACTCACCCTCTGAATTCTGGTCCGTTAACCGATTCTATCAGGCATAACTTTGTACTGGGTTCTTCGATTTGGATGATTCTTTTTTCAATAGATAGGGTATACCTTATATTTAGAATTCGAATGGAATCATATACCCTTACGGGTAGAAAAATAGGGGATAATTGATTTTTCACTTATTTACCTTTGGCACACACATACGTAGTTGACAATGACAGATCGCTACTGACATTATTTCTGTTCCACATCCGTCAAAACCATTATATTCTATGAGAGGATGGAACGATATACAAAGTAATGAAATAAACTAACCAGAACAACAAAAATAATTTATATTACAACAAATAGTAAAAGTAGATAATCATATTATTTAACGGGTAATAGTTGAAGTAAGGTGGGTGAGTAAGTATCTTGGAAGTAATAAAAAAACAAGTAGGTAGTAATTAGTATATTTTAGTTATAAAAAATTGGAAAATAAAAATTTTTTAACAAAAAATTAAACCGACGAAATATGGAACTGAAAAGTAAAAAACAAATAACATCTTATCTAGTAACTAAGCTCTTGAATTCGGTATCTGAACTCAACTTTTGAGTACGCCAAACAAACAATCAACGAACTACTTGAAATTACTTCACAAATATCAGAAGTATTGCTTGCTCGATGCCATCATTTTTGCTTTACACTAATTCATTTGTTGTTTGTTTGGCACACTGACTCAAAAATTCGTTTTTGTAAATTATTTAGAGCTTAGGTTACTATGACAAAAGGTCCTTCATTTTATTACTATTCCTATTTCAATGGCCATTTTTGTAAAGATTATTTTAGAAATATTACTTTATTTTCCAGTTGTGGAATGGCTTACTGAATAAATACTTATTATTATTATTATATAGCAACTCATTCAATTGAAAATGTGACACCCCAGTGAGGACTTCTCGGAACCTTCGCATAGGCATAATTGTATTCAAACGAATAAATATTATCACATGCTAAATTACAAGTTGCAGGCAAGACAGTGAGTGTATCATTACTGGTGATAATGTTTGATAATGAAGGTATCCCCCTAGAAGCGAACTGCAAGAACTGATTTCAGTCATAATTTATTGGGTAACTTGTACAGTTTCTCTTATAAGACACTAATAGCAAGATATTATATATTATCGCATGAGATCCAATGCGAACAAATTTTTCCTTCATCATGAAACTGATCGTAAAGTTCGTTTCATGAGACTCAAAAATTCCCAAATCCAAATGCGATGAAATTTAGGCTTTACTAAACAGATATTCATTTATCATGAAGGAAATTGTAATTCTAAATGAAGAACAAGTATCTTTTCCTACCTAGGTAGCAAAATGATTGGTTTCTAAGGCAATTAAATATTTGACATTTTCCACAAAAAATTATTTGTTGATAAAAAATTCATCGTCCCAAGAATTGAATATAGTTGGATTTAACGAGAATTAGGAGCAGGACTTTTTCAAAGCTGAAATGACAATATTTATGTATAGATTGAAACAAAGAACAAAAACTGTTGAGTAGTCGAACAAACTCTGGTCGATAAAAACACATTGGCACAAATTACACATTGAAAATTCAAGAATTGTATACAAACAAATACAGACACGTTGAAATGAAACAACACACAACCGAGTATGGTCAATATGCAACTGATCCTCCCGCCTGGAATATTCCAGCGCTACATAGATGAAGAAACGAAAAAAACAAAACAAAACAAATCTTTTGTGTATCATTATTCAGAAATCTGTTTTACTTTTGAACTTTTCTAGAATATGGTTGTATATTTTTGTCATGTTTTGTGTATCAGTTCTTTGGTTTACGCAATTATCATGGAGTTTGATTTGAATCATTTCTCCCAACAATCTCTTCGGACGAGTCATCTCTTTTTCCAAAATTTTTACTGAATCGAAATCAAAATTGCACGACGATTCAAAATGATGTGCAGCAAGTGCTGTTTTTTTTATTTATATACTCTTCATAGCAGTCATATTTTTATTGATATATTCTGGTTTTTAAGTATTGTTTAGTTTGCCCTATATAACATTTCCCACATTCACAGGAAAGGGGGCGTCCATAAATTACGTGAGGTGTTTTTTTAAATTTTCTGTACCTCCCTCCCCCCCTGGTGAGATGTCGTGAGATTTTATTCAACCCCCTCCCCCATCCCTCAATCACACGTGAGATTTTTCAAAATGTGGGTTCCTTACGTAAACGCGTTGGATTGTTATTGTAAAAAGAAAAAAAAAATTGCTTCGTGCTTTCATTTACGACTAGTTAAGACTAGTAATCAATATTGCTGAGAGTTTAATTATAAGTGTAATAAAAATTTAACAGTAGAATCCTTAAATCGTAACTACTGTGATTAAAAAAAGAATATCTACTCTAATTCAATCCATGGAGAATCATGCACGGTCTCAAGAGAGACTATTGGAACCAACATGTCCATATGATTTTCAGTAAAATCATCTGCTCCTTCAACTTCGTTCTGATCTAGCCACTCTAAGCCATTGGCACTTGCACACAATAACTCATTTAATGAGTTACTTGACGAGCTAATAGCTCGTCTTGTGACAATCCTAGTATAAAACAAATATGGTGGTTTGACAGTCAGTAAATGTATAACGTCGAAGTATGAATGAAATTATTTTCTTTCGAACGAATTAGTGAATGATCTTAATCGTATTACGCGATTACGCTCAAGATTAAATCTTAAGCATGTACAATCTGGATTAAATAGACCAAAATAGTATAATTTTTTTTTTGTTTCAATCAGAAAAAAAATTGCCTGATATTTGCCGAGACCCCCCCTCTCTCCAACGTAAGATTAGATGAGATTTGACTCGACCCCCTCTCCCCCTTAAACACCTCACGTAATTTATGGACGCCCCCAAATACTATATATTACACATTAATCTGATTTAGCTGGTATCTCATCTTTCAACTGCGTGAATAATTTTCTTGTAGTTCTCAAATTGTAAAAAGCGGGAATATAATGAAACAAGGATTTTCTTGAAACAACACCAGGAAATAATCATAATGAATTCTGACAAAGGAAACTCCACAGTGGTGATGTTGAAAACCGATTATTTGGATACCATGCAAAATATGCTTGGAGACGACAGCACTTACATAAAATGGAAAGCGATCCAACACACAAATTTTAATCGGAGGCCAATGACCTTGTAGACACACTGAAAACAGAAGGTTTCATCGCGTTGGAAAATGCGAAGAAGTTGAAGAAACACACTGCTGTACCTCCTTGCTTATATGGATTGAGAAAAACTCACAAACAAGGGACATACCTTAGACCTGTCGTAAATTGTATAAATTCACCAACATATAATTTAGCATGTTACATTCACAAAATGATTTAACAACAACTTTCCACCATAGTATTAAAAATTCCATGGAGTTTCCAAGGATATTGTTTTACCCCATAATAGTATTCTAATCTCTTTGGATATTGTCCTTTAGAAATATTTCCAGAATTTGATTGAGATATTTTGATATCAGATGGGAAATAATTCCTGCTTATAAGATATTCCAATGTATATTTTTCTCAAATTAATGGACTTTATTTTACTCAAGTTATTTTATATTTGATGGAAGATTTTACAAACAAAAAGAAGGAACAGCTATGGGAAATCCAGCCAGTCCTGTGTTGGCGAATATAGTTGTTAATTATATAATTACAAAAATAACATCGGGATTATCTTTCGATATAATTTCATTAAATATTTGTTGATGATTGCATTCAGCTGACAAATCTGATGAATTATTGAATATTTTCAATAGTTTCAACCCAAATATTCAGTTCACGTTAGAAATAGAAAAAAAAACTGCCGTTTCTGGATCTCCAGATCATAAGAGATAACAATGGGAAATCACTCAGCAATTGATTCATGAAACCTACCAATTCGGGGAGAATTTTGAATTAGTTATGAGAACACTCTTTCAGCCAAAATGTTAATACAGCCTCTAACCTAATTTCAAGGGTAGGATATGTTTCCGAAAGAAATGTGTTACTATTTTAAATTTCCATATCTAGATGGACTCTCATATAAAATTAAAAAATGTTTATGAACTGATTCTCACAAGTTTGCTTTTTACAATTTGAAAACTACAGGAAAATTATTCACGCAGTTGAAAGATGAGATAGCAGCTGAATCAGATTCATGTGTAATATATAGTATTCTCTGTGAATGTGGGAAATGTTATATAGGGCAAACTAAACAATTCCTAAAATCCAGAATATATCAACACGAATATGACTGCCATGAAAAGAATAGAAATAAAAAATAGCACTTGCTGCACATCATTTCGAATCGTCGTGCAATTTTTATTTCGATTCAGTAAAAATTTTGGCAAAAGAAATGACTTATTCAAAAAGATTTTTGGGAGAAATGATTCAAATCAATCTCCATGATAATTGCGTAAACCAAAGAAGTGATATACAAAACCTGACAAAAATATACACCCATATTCTAGAAAGGTTCAAAAGAAAAACAGATTTCTGAATAATGATACACAAAAGATTTGTTTTGTTTGGTTTTTTTCGTTTCTTTATCTATGTAGCGCTGGAATATTCCAGGCGGGAGGATCAGTTGCATATTGACCATACTCGGTTGTGTGTTGTTTCATTTTAACGTGTCTGTATTCGTTTATATACAATTTTAAAGTTTTAAAGTTTTTAATGTGTAATTTGTGCAAATGTGTTTTGATCCACCAGAGTTTCTATCGACTACTCAACAGTATGAACAAGAAAAACTTGGAATACTGCCATTTCAGCTTTGAAAAAGGAATAAATTAATTCCGAAACGTCAGCGATAAAAAAATAGTTTTACTTCCTGGTCCTAATTCACGTTAAATCCAACTATATACAAAAAATTACATATTACTTCTGCCAATATATGATCATCATCTGGAGCCTTCATAATTATGAGGTATATGTAAACAATTATAATTTGTGAACTTTCCACTCATTTTGCACACACTGAACATGT
Organism: Gonioctena quinquepunctata; assembly: GCA_018342105.1. Lineage (NCBI taxonomy): Eukaryota > Metazoa > Arthropoda > Insecta > Coleoptera > Chrysomelidae > Gonioctena > Gonioctena quinquepunctata. The sequence goes on from JAFIRS010001002.1 coordinate 143,073, forward strand.
ACACACTGTATATTTCATACACATACATTCGAAACGAAGGGCGCCCAGCAGTAAAATTCTAATTTATATTGTAGCCTACGTAGCAATACGTATCCCGTTTGACCAACGTAACCTCTGTAACAACTCCATGTAGAAGATAAATGATATCTTTAACTTCAAACTGTGCCCTACCTAATTTACATCTGTGTCAATTTTTCAGAAAACTGCGCCTTGTTAGGTTCGTATTTCAAAATTAACGATCTGCTCAGCAGTATAAATAGCGCACGCGGAATGATGTTGATGTTTTCACTGGCCGATCACATGCAGAGTTTCAGAGGAGTGATTTACTGGGAACTAGGAAGTTGTCCATATGTCTTCAGAGCTTACAGAACTGAATGAGCATAAATATGCCGGCATACTATCTCTATTTTGCATACGTTATGCCCTCAGATGAGATAATTAGGAAGAATTGAACAACTTATATCGATTAACGTACGGCGTTTCCATTTATAACGGACGGGCAGTTGGTACTTTTCGAGCTCAATAGTTCCATACAGGGTGTCCACTTATTTTACATACAACTCATCATCTCACAGATGTTGAATTACTGGAAAATAAAAAGAGTAACACTAGTAAAGTTGATTTCTTAATGAAAATTATAATTTTTTTTCAAGGACCAGCTTTATACAAATGCACTAAAAATGGAAAAATTAATTCTTTCATTGTTTGATCTAGGTTATTCTGTGAGTAATAGATTCAAAATCTTGCCGCGCAAGATTACCTATTTTGTATCCGCGGCAAGCTTTTGAATCAAAACAAAGATTTTGGAAAAGTTTCAGAAATTCTGGTGATGAAAATGATCTCGATAAATTCAAAAGATTGAGGAGAGATATTAAGTCCAACATTATGAAACTCCATCGTGATCATATTATCTATGTAGAGGAAAATTTCACCTCTAACCCCTCGGCATTATGGAATTACATGAACTTCAAAAAAAGGAATGCCACCTCACCATCTAGCTTCAACTCCAACCAACAAACCCTATCTGAGTCGCAAGACATCTCTAATGCATTTTCCCAATTTTTTCAGCAGTCCTATGCAACTCCCAAAAATATCACTTTTCCTGACTCATACTTCGTTGGTAATAAATGAAGTGACTGAAGAGCAAGTCTTAGTCTCATTCAAAAAATTAAAACGCAAATTAACTAGTGGACCTGACAATATCCCCTCCTTTGTTTTACGAGATTGTGCAGCTGCCTTCATGAACCCCCTTCGTACATTATTCAATTTATGTCTTTCAACTAATACATTTCCTACACTATGGAAAGAATCCCAAATCATACCGGTCTACAAGAAAGGGGCTAAATCAGACATTTGCAACTACCGCCCTATGGTAATTATAAATGATTTCTCGAAAACCTTTGGGATCCTACTTTATGATGACATTTATACTCATTTAAGAATCAAATCACCCCTAGTCAACATGGTTTTTTCAAAGGAAGGTCAACGATACTATCGATGGGAGCTCTCAATGTGATATAATTTATACGGATTTCTCGAAGGCCTTCGATAGGCTTGATCATGGAATTCTTCTTCACAAACTGTCGAATTTCGGACTTACCCCTAATCTCACATCTTTATTTCAATCCTACCTTCATAATCGTAAGCAGTATGTCAGTTTCCATGGTCAAAAGTCTATTGAAGTCCTCCCCACGTCAGGTGTCCCCCAAGGGTCTAACCTCGGGCCTTTATTTTTCATAATGTTCATCAATGACATTGTAGCTACTCTCTCCGTCGCTCACTTACTGTATGCCGATGATCTTAAGATATACCATGAAATTAACACCACAGAAGACTGTACTCTTCTCCAAAATAATATGGATCGCCTTAATCTCTGGTGCATCGAGAATAGCTCATTCCTAAATGTTTCTAAATGCCAGGTTATGTCTTTCACCGCCAAGCGGAATCCAATTCTTCACAGTTATAAACGGGACAATGTCGTATTGAAAAGACCCGACACTATCAAAGATCTAGGAGTAACATTCGACAAAAAACTCTCTTTCGCAAAACATATCGAGCTAGTCACCAAAAAAACTTATAGATCATTAGGATTCATAATCAGAGTTTCAACAGATTGTGGAAGGAATGAGAAAACTCTTCTTCAATTATATTTTACATTTGTTAGATGAAATTCAGAGTATGCATCAATTGTTTGGGCACCATATTATCAGGTATATATATCTAATTTAGAAAATATCTACCGAAAATTTTTGAAGTATCTATGTTTCAAACTTGATGGCAACTACCCAGACGTAGGTTATCCACATGAACAACTAATTTCTAGATTTTCAATCGATTCACTTGAATCTCGTCGAAATAGGTCACATGTTATAATCCTTTTCAACCTTATTCACAACAATTTGGACTGCAGCTGCATTTTGGATATATTGAAGTTCCATATTCCTAGACTCACATCTCGGAGAAACATTACTTCCTACCTTCCACTTTGTCACACCAATGTTAAATTGAATGCACATGTTTATAAGATGTGCAATACATATAATAAGATGAATGAAACCATTGACATTTTTTGTTGCACTGTGGCCTCCATAAAAAAACTGTACTGTTCTTTTTTTGTCCAATGATTTAGATTAATGTATATAGCTAATAGTTCATACTGTATATTCCTATTCTGTGATTGGATCTTGTATCTGTTGAATAGTGTGATAAAAAAAAAAAAAAGAATCTGTTACTCACAGAAGTACCTAGATCAAACAATGAAACAAAATATTTTTTTCTTTTTAATGCATTTGCATAAACAGAAGCTTGTCTTTGAATTATTTTTATAAAAGCTTGTTTTTGAAATGTTTTCGTGTTTATTTTTTATTTTGAAGTATTTATGAAGTTGAATAACTAGTTTAGTAATTTATATCTGATTTATTTTGGAATTTTCTCCGACCCCGAAAACCCCTAGATACCAATTTTGAATAGAATCGAACCATAATCACAAGAATTGTCCGCCAAATTGGAGCCGCCATTTTGTTTTTTCCCTAAAAAAAATCATAATGCTTTGTCACCGGAATTATGTACACCTGCCAAATTTCAAATCAATCGGACGATTAGAAGTGAGTCAAATTTAACTTGCAAGATTTGATTACAGACAGACAGACAGGCAGACACCGGGATGGGAGAAACTGAAAATGAAAGCTCGTAAAAAAATCTTCGACTCCAAAAACCCCCACATACCAATTTTGAATTGAATCGGACCATAGTCACAAAACTCGTCCGCCATTTTGGAGCCACCATATTGAATTTTTTCATTTTGACAGAAAAATCATAATCTCCGACCCCGAAAACTCCTAAATACCACTTTTGAATAGTATCGGACCATAATCACAAAAATTGTCTGCCATATTGGAGCCGCCATTTTGTTTTTTCTCCTGACAAAAAATTCATAATGCATTGTCTCCGGAATTATGTACACCTGCCAAATTTCAGATCAAGCGGACGATTAGAAGTGGGTCAAATTTAACTTGCAAAATTTGATCACCGACAGACACACTGATAGACACTGGGACAGGAGAAACTGTATAAAAGCTTGTGAAAAAATTATTGTTTATACAAGTTTCCATTTTTACAAGCTTTTATTTACTTTCATCTGTCCCGATGTGTGTAATCAAATCTTACAATTTAAATTTGACCCACTTCTAGTTGTATGATTAACGTGAAATTTGGCAGGTGTTCATAGTTCCCGTGATAATACACTATGGGTTTTTTGTTAGAGAAAAAAAAAGTGGCGGCTACAACATGGCGGACGAGATTTGTGTTTATGGACCCCTTTCATTCAAAATTGTTATGTGGAGGATTTCGAGGTCGAATATTATGAATTTATTGTCAAAATTCATAAATTTAAAATGGCGGCTCCAAGATGGTGGACGAGTTCTGTGATAATGGACCATTTATATTCAAACTTGAATTGGTATGTCAGGGTTTTTGGGGTCGGAGATTATTGATGTTGAAAAGGGAAACATTCTCAATTGAATATTGACTAGAAAGATTTTTCTGTGAATTGAAAAATCCACGATAAATGAAGTTATTTTTTGTGAACGTCTTACTGAAAACATCTACTTTTCCGGCTGAAGCCACGCTGGACATTGAACTACATCTGATAGATATTCTGAATACCTCACAAGAGGTTATCTTGACGATGGAAGATAGTGACTGAAGTTTATCTTTCAGTCGCAGATGATTCCACATCTGATTTTATGAACATCCTGCTCATATTTTCAACAAATCGGATAATTGATGTTTCGTCAAAGTTCATAAATTAAAGATGGCAGCTCCAGGATGGCGGACGAATCAATATTTAGATGGTGTCCTCATTGAAGAACTAGATAGCTCAGAACTCACAGGAAAATGGTCTCATAATAACGATGCCTCAACAAAAATGCATGGATAAAGGCGTACTTACTAAGAAGCACAAAATAAAATTATTAATAGAAAATATTTTCACAGACAAGGTTTTATTCAAAGCGCTAAAAGTAAAGGGCACATCAACTTAAATTTCAAAGCACTCGTTGAAAAGATAACTCAATTCTTTTTTCAACATCTATTTTTTTCAATTCGTAAATATGTTTTTTACAATTGAGTTGAAATGTCAAGTATAACAAAAGTTGGACAGTTGGAAAGAGAATTGAATTATCTTTTCAACTATTTGCCACTTGACCCCCTATGCAATTTGAAATTTTTCAGTTGATGTTTCCCGCCCGCGCCAGCTATCGAGCAATGCCAATGCCTTTTATTTCAAATAGTGTTATGTATGTGGGTTGATTACCACAATCTAGTTAATTTGATAGTTTTGAATAAAAATTCAAAGTAACGAAGTGAGAACTTTAATGCTTCTCTTAGGATATACATTTCAGAACTAAAACAAACTCAACAAGAGCAGCAAAAAGGGCATAAACTTTCTCTTGCCACATGGTGAAGAGGTTATCCTCCAGCTGGTACCTGGACGACCCGTACGGATCATGGATAATAAACAGATGATACACCCGAAGTACACATTGCTGGGAAGATATTCAATAATGTAGTCTTTTAAGAAAAAAGTCATTTTGTACAGAACAAATAGTACTAGCGGTGATATCATTAATATAGTTTTGGTCCCGTTGTTCTATGTCAAAGCGTTCAAAAGTTCGTAGAACAACCATAGTTGTAAGAAAAATTGAATTACCTTTTCAACGATGTGCAAATCGACCTCTATGCCTTTCGAAACTTTCAAGTTCAATGTATCTTCTCTTAAAAAGTGGGACCGGTAATACCATTCAATAAATTTCATGTCTCATTGTTACACAGCCAACCGTTCAAAAGTTATTGAGGTAAGGGAACCATTCAGATCCGCACTAATATTTGACATTTCAAATGCAAATTGTAAAAAAACGTTTAAACGAAATTTAAAAAATGGGATGGCTGAAAAGAGAATTGAATTATCTTTTCAACGATGTGCCACTTGACCCTCATGCTATTTGAAATTTTTAAGTTGATGTGCATCCGCGCCATCTATCGGGCAATCACAATGTCTTTCATTTCAAAAAGTAGTATCGGTGATATCATTCAATGCGTTTTTTTTCATTGTTCTACGTCGAATGAGAAATATTACTGGTAGTAAATGAGAAAATATTTGAATTGTAGAATTATAAATGGAAAAGTGAGAACTCAACAGCTTGTTTTGAAAAGTTTTTTTATTATTTTATTTATTTGTTATTTTTCAATTTTTTGCTGAAGTACAATATAAACAAAGAACAATTAAGGAAATTGTTCATTTACAAGTTGAACAAATCAGATAGACCAGAGTTTTTTGGGCTTTTTTAGCTTCCACAATATGAATGAAAACTCAATTATATCGATAGGAAGAAAAATATATTGAATATGCATATAACACGAATATTTTCTCACAGAAATAGAAGGTACCAACCCTGTTTCACACCACAGTAAACCTGTACCTTTTTAAGGGCCACCAAAAATACACATTTTTTAGACTTATTGTGATTTCCACTGGTTCCAAAAGTTCGCCAGATACCTTCTCAATATTTTTATACCAATATAAGGTGATGGAAATTGTTTTATACAAAACACTTCCATTTCATTAAAAAACAAATGATTTACACTTTTTTGCTGATTTAATCTAATTCTGTGGATAAAAAATTCCAAGTGTCCAGTGGTCAAATGTCTGGCATCGGGTAGTGGTTTGATTTTTAAATTTTTGAGCAGGATGCCATTTGACTTTGCTCAACTCAGTAGCGCTCCCGTCCATTGATTTTGTCATCATCGTGGCTTCTCCCATCTCAAAATATTTTCAAATTCCTCATTTTGATATTTCAGAAGATAGCGATAGAGACAATTAATGTCGCAATAGAAATCTGTTGTTTTCCAACTTAAATTTGTGTCTGTAACCATTCTACCTTTGTTTAGAAACATGAAAAACGACTAATACCCATTGACAGCTTGACGATTTATATGCTTTTGAGGATCACAAGAATACATTCTGCTTCTCGTTGTTTTATGTTTACGAAACGGTTTACGGTTTAAATGGTCAACTAGCGTGTAGCATTTATAAAAACCATAAAAAGCCATAGCGTGAAGAAACCTATAAAAGTGATTTGACAAATTTTATGCCTAGTAAAATATCAAGCAATGGACAGCTGTAAAAAGAAAACAAAAACTTGAATTTGGAATTTATGTGGACCACATAGGAAGATACCCGTAGTTAGACGTACCTATTCATCCCACACAAATAAAATCAAAGCAGGGGCTCTTTTATGAGAGTAGTGACTTGCACACTTCTTGAACTGTTTTCGTCTAGTGTTTTCACAGAAAACCATTCAGTGGTCCACGAACAATTTCTTTTATTATCTACAAACAAGTTGTAGAGCCTGTGTAACACAATATTCATTAATGGTGTCCCCCAGAAGAATTATTATTTTTAGGATAAGCAAAGATTGTACACAATTTTGTTGGAATTGACCAAAGACATAAATTGTGGGTATACGTATATCCAAAAATATTCACATAAGTTCCACTGCGCATAGAAATCCTTATATTTTTATGAATTTTTTTTTAACTTCTCCCATCATTATGATATTTCAGAGCTCCATCCCATAGCTGCAGCTATACTATATTGTAAGAATAGAGTATACCAGCGAAAAATTCATTGTTCGCAACTGTAATTTTTTTTCCCGTTTGAATTTATATAATATAGTTCTTGATGTCTTTACTAATGATGGGATGTGAATGTCTCATTTCATAAATATCTCTATTTTTATTATTTTTTAGTTTAGTGTGGCGTCCATTGCTACGATCATTAGCCACTATACAGGTTATGGAGCTTCTTTCAATGTCAGATTTTGTTGAATAAACCACTGATTTTACAAAAGTTAAGCAGTACTTCGTTAGACTTTGGATCATTGCTATCACGAAGCTATCTGCTGTGAAGTTAAGATTATGTATGGCAGTGTATCCAATAAATTCACATACGGTAGATTATTCAGTGAAAGCAATTTTTTATTTTTTTATAATAACTGTCTTGTTGCTAAATGGAATACGGTACAACATGCCGATGATCCCTTCCTTGCTTTTTATATCATATTATCCTATTGCTTTGAAATTTCCTTTCCCATTCAAAAAATAAAAATAAAAAATAGAACGAAAAAATTTTGGCTAACTAAAGGAATTCGCAATTCTGCTAAGAACCTGAGATGTCTTCATCATATAAAAAAATACTGTAATAATACCTGGTTCCATCACTATTATGTCAACTATAGGAAAATTTACAGAAATGTCATTAAGGCTGCAAAAAGAATGTATTATCATAACCGAATCTCAGCTAGTAACAACAAATCCAAGGAAACATGGCGTATTATAAATGATCTTCGCGGTAAAAATCTGGGATCAAACAATATTACCTTGGATCCTAACATTCTCAATGAATTTTATTGCACCATCGCTGAAAGACTGACAGAAAATATTGATGCGGCACCAGATCCTCTCCTCTATATGAGTGATATCCATATCACAGACCCATTTGTATTGTATCCAACGAATCTGACGGAGCTCATGGATACAATAAAACAAGTGAAAAATAAATCCTCCTGCGGAATTGATGATATTTCAATAAATGTACTTGAAAACACGCCCATCTTCGCTCTCGAATTGTTGGTCCAGCTCATTAATGACTCTTTCGCAAAGGGACTCTACCCGAAATTTCTTAAAGGAAGTCTTGTGATTCCCCTTCATAAAGGTGGAAATACAACTGACCCCTCAAATTTTCGACCGATTTCTCTTATTCCGACCCTGGGAAAAATTATAGAAAAGCTAGTCAAAACTAGATTAATGGATTTCATCAAAGTGCATAACATTCTCAATCCTCAGCAATTTGGCTTTCAGCCTCGTAAAAGCACAGGTGATGCTGTCTTCTCTTTCCTGAGAGAACTGTATTGCAAACTGAATCAGAAGGAAGTTTGCGCGGCAGTATTTTGTGACCTTTCAAAAGCTTTTGATTGTGTAAATCACGAAATCCTGTTGCGCAAACTCCAACGCTATGGGTTCAGAAATCTAAGCCTCAGTTGGATGGAATCTTACCTGGGAGGGCGTACCCAAATTGTGAGAACTGATACGTTGTCTGATACTGGTTCGGTTAGTCATGGCGTACCACAGGGCTCTGTATTGGGACCTATCCTGTTTTTACTTTATTTCAATGATATAGCTAATCTGAAGATTGACGGAAAATTTACTATTTTTGCGGACGATACAACGATCCTCTGGCACGATATTGAAGTAAAGAACCTGCACACAAAAATTGTCAAGGATATTTCAGCTGTGAAGAGGTGGTGTGACTCAAATTTGCTTTCGTTTAACATAAATAAAACCAGCCTCTCATCGATCAAGTGTAATCTACCAGAGATTCAAATGGGTACTGACATGTTCATTGAACAAAAAAATAATACCAAGTTTCTTGGTATTCAGTTAGATGATAAACTGAATTTTGAAAGTCATGTGAAAACACTGAGAACTAAATTAGCCTCTGGTTGTTATGCCGTGCGGGTAGTGTCTAATGAAGTTGGTGCGGCCACTGCAAAGGTAGTATACCATGCATTGATTGAGTGTCACATTAGATACGGAGTACCCTTCTGGGGAATCTGCAATGATCACAATTTCCATTCTATCTTCATCCTACAGAAACGGGCCGTTCGATACCTACTCAATGTTGGACCTAGAGTTTCATGTAAACCTCTTTTCTTGGAACTCAAAATCCTTACCCTTCCAACACTATTTATTCTTGAGACTGTATGTTTAGTCCACAGCAACAAATCGTCATATGATACGGTTGTTAGTTCTACCCGCCAAAATAACAGTCTCAGACTTCCCATTCCTTCATCGACTTTAACAAAAAAGTCACTCATTTATAATGCTCTGATATTATATAATCATCTTCCGGCAACCACCAGAAATATTGTCTCTCCTATTCTATTCAGGAGATCTGTGAAAAGACTTCTCATCAAAGAACCATACTACAGTGTTCAAGAGTATCTTGACACAGATTGGAATTGTTCGAACTTAGCTTAATCTCATACATTCATATATTCATTGATTTTTGTTTTCTTCGCTTTTGTCTAATTGTAACTATTTTTACTATAAATTTAAACATATTTATTGTTGTTTACCAATCACTTTTTCATTATTGTGGCTATTTTAGCATCAATCCCTTCCATGCTTCACACGTTAAAAATCTAGTATTATATTTTATGTTTGTATGTTTTTCTATTAGTTACTATAATGACTATGTCTATGAAAATTATTTCTCCTACGGACAAAAATATGTTGGTTGTTCAAGATATTGATTTGATTCAACCATTTTAATTGTTCACTTGTATATTAAGCTATATGTATCGTATTCTACTTTACTTCTATTTCTATGGCATGCTATATTTTAGGACTCTAATATCTATATTTTACACTTATGACGTGATCAAGTTATGTTTTGATGTCTAGATGTTTTATGATGTACTAGTTTTTATGATGTACTTGACGATTTGAGTTTTTATCAACACTCATACGCATACCAGTTTTGTGGTTTTATATTTATAAATGCTTTGTCAATGCCAAGTTGAGGTTACTCTTTATTCCTGTTTGGTTTCTGTATCTATCATACGTTACACATGATTCTATTAGGTATTTCACTGTCAATGGATCCTGACAAATTTCACAAAGCGGATGGTCCGGATTCGTCATAAGTTAGGTTGGTGTGTCCGATTCTTAATCTTGTGATAAGAACTTGCTCCCTTTTCGTGATATTATGGAATCTGTCTATTTCAACTCCAAAATATTAAGTGTTATTTACCTCTATTTCATACTTTTCTGACATTTTTATGACTATGAGCTTGCGTTAATTGGAGATGGTACCCTTATTGCATCTGAATGGAATATATTATTTGTTTTTTAGAAATTTATTGTTAATGACATTTCGTCAAACCTATGTTTTCATTTTCAGTAAGTTTTTCTCTGCAGACTATTTGACGTCTTTCCATGTCGTCTGCAAATGAGGAAATAGTACCAGAGCTATCCAAATTCAGTAGTTCATTTATATAAATTGAAAATGAAATTGGGCCCAGTGAAGTACCTTCGATCTACTCAAGTAATCATCCATCTAGACGTACTCTAACGTGCCACTTAGGTAGGATTTCAGTAGAGTCATTGCTATTCCTCTGGAACCAAGGTCCTCCAACACTTCAATCATTATTTCATGACTGTCGGTATCGAAAGGTAAACTCTTATCCAGACAGCTATAAATAATATTTGTTAGAAAAATAAGAGCGTTTTCTGTAGGTAGAAACTCCCTGTTCAAATGCAGATTGACGTTCAGAAATCAGTTTGAATCTGTCAAAAAAAATTACCTTTGTTTGAAGGTTGACCTAATTCACTTGAAGACGACTGCATTTATAAGCATTCGAAACGTCGTGAAAACCATTCAAATCCATCAAGACGATGGACGTCCGAAATGAGAGTAATACAAAAATTCACATGTTTTTTTTCATAATTTCGCAACGTTTTTAAAATTTTTTTCCATACTGGTTTTGTCATACCTATTTTAAGTGCTGCTGGAAAGATGCCATTCGAAAAACATTCATTGATCAACTGAACCAGAGGTTCTTTATGTTTATCGACAATAATACAAGACGTTTCAAAGTTATACCGTCTATACCAGAAGCTATGTTTTGATTTAGCGCTCGTATTGTGCTTTCTACTTCATCTTCCGTTATGGCGGAGAAAAATACCGTGTTCATTGAATTATTCCTGGTTTTCATTAATGTTCTTCTTTTTTTATTTTAGTCGAGTTCTACCAACCCTTACAAAATATTCATTGACTCCATTTGCAATTTAATCCGTGTCAGTTACAATTTTTATTTCTTTTATTTCTGTTTTATTAATTTTTTTTAAAAATTTTTTTTAATTTCCTTTTTTTTCTCCAAGTAATCTCCAAAGAAATATTATTGTATTATATTTTTTATATTCATTTCCTTTATACTTATTTTCCAGATCTTTTCGATAAATTACATAGAGTTTTTGTTTTTCTTCTGCAGATTTCATGAGACCTTTTGTATCCTTTTGAAAAAAAGGAGGAGGTTCTCTAGTCGACGCGTTTATTTTATAATTTTTTGAATGACCACGCATAATTTTTTAAAGAGTAGTTGAATATTCTGTTTTTAATACCTCGAAGTTGGTCCCATTCGAATTTGAAGAAAAAATCCACTCCTAACGGTAAGAAAATGGAGAATGATTATTGGTTCACCCACTGAATTTTTACTTCTCAATCGATTCTACCACGCATAACTTTTTGCTGGGTTATCCGATTCAGATGATTCTTCTTTTATTTCATAGGGTATGCTTTGAAGTTGGTCCCATTCAAATTTGAAAAGAAAATTACACCCCTAAAAGTAGAAAATAGGGATGATTTATTGATTTTACACCTGTGAACCAATTTTGTTGAAACTTGACACACATATGAAGTTTTGATGGCACTACAACATAATGGAGGACCGGAGTAAATTCGATGATGGAGACGAAAGACAGTCGAGGGATCTCCTCAACGGTTCACAACAGCTACCTCGTGTCTGGGGTAATATATACATTTATAATTACATGTCCCGACTAACTGACTCACTGATTGACTGATATACGATCAACGCCCAGACCAAACCGCTAGTCCTAAGAGCTAATATTTTGACAGCATATTTTTTTAAATTCCATGCCTAAAAAGGTGGGAAGGTGTGTGAGGAGGGGGGTGGAAATGGAAGTAAAATTGGTTTTAAAATTAGGGTTATGGAAATTAGTATTTGGGCTCTTCTTCACAAATGAAGATAAATAAATGTTCTTGACATTTTTCTGGGATTATAACCTTCCACAATTCAGAGAAATTGTAGAAGAATATAATTCCAGAAAAATGCCAAGAATGAGTATATCTTCACAAAAAATAAGAAGCTTCAGGGTTTTCGGAAATTCAACCCTAAAGGGGTAAAATGGGGGTGAGAGTCTGTATAGTTAGTTTTGAAGTTAGGATAATGAAAATTGGTATTTGGGGGACTTTCATAAATAAAAAATACGTGTTTCCGTGTTTTTGGAAATTCAACCCCTAAGAGGTGAAATAGGGGTTGACTTGGGATTGAAAGCTTGTGTAGGAATTCAGTTAGTTTTCATGTTGGGGTCATGAAAATTGGTATTTGTAAGTCTTTGTTACAAATAAAAGAAAAATGTATTTGAGTGTTTTCAGAAATTCAACCCTAAAAGGGGAAATGGTGGTGAAAGTTTGTAGGGTTCCGTGTTTATTGGGTCATAAAACTTGGTATTTGTGGTCTTTGTTACAAGAAAGAAATGCGATGTTTCAGTGTTTTTAATAAATGCAACCCCTAGGGGAGTGAAATGTGGGGTGAAAGTTTGTGTAAGGGTTCCGATAGTTTTGGAGTTAGGGTAATGAAACTTGGTATTTGTGGTCTTTGTTACAAGTGAAGAAATGCGCGTTTCAGTATTTTTAGAAATGCCGTCCCTAAAGAGGTGAGTAAATTTGTAATAGTCGTCACAAAAGAAAAACTTTTTAACACAAAATTAAACCGACGAAAACTCAACTGAAAAGCTAAAAATAAAAAAAACCTTGATGATAATTGAGCTCCTAAACTAATGTGTGAAACTAATTTTGAGTCGGCGCCAAACAAACTATCAATTGAATTAGGTAAAGCGTAAATTGATGGCAGCGGGATGCACAGCGGCGCTTTGTTTACTTCTTCAAAGTAATTTAATGATCTTCGTTGATTATTTGTTCGGCGCAGACTCAAAATTAGTTACTCACATCAGTTTAGAAGCTCAATTATCATTAAGACTAAAAAGGTTTATTTTATTCTTTGCTTTTCAGTTGATTTCTCGCCGGTTTAATTTTTTGTTCAAAAGTTTTTATTTTTCACTTTTTTGTGGCTGAAATTGAGTAAGAATTATCTACTCAATTGACTCCAGGTATTCATTATGTTGTAGTGTCATCAAAACTACCTATATGTGTGCAAGATCCAACAGAATCGGTTCACAGATGAAAAACTATTGATCCCCTATTTTTGTACCCTCAGGGGTAGATTATTCCTTTCCGAATTCAGAAACGACCAACTTCAAAGTATACCCTGTCCATCAAATAAAAAGTATCATCTAAATCGGATAACCCAGTACAGAGTTATGAGAGGTAGAATCGGTTAACAGGTAAAAATTCAGTGGATGAACGATAAATATATCCTACTTTTCTACCCTTGAGGGTGACTCTTCCTCTCAAATTCAGATGGGACCAATTTTGAAGTATACCCTATCCAATAAAAAAAGAATTATCAAAATCGAACTGCTCTGTGAAAAGTTATGCGTGATCATACATAAAAAAAATATACGCGTCGACTAGAGAACCTCCCCCTTTATGATTTCATCGAATAATGGAATAAACCTTCCTCGTCTCAATAACTGAGCTCCTAAACTGATGTAAGTGACTAATTTTGTGTCGGTGCCAAACAAACAAGCAAATGAGTTGATAAAGCGTAAAATGAAGACATTATGATAATTTTTTTGAAGTAATTCAATGATCTTCATTGATTGTTTGTTTGGCGCCGACTCAAAATGAGTTACTTACATTAGTTTAGGAGCTTAATTATTACTTTTCAGTTCTGTTTATCGTCGGTTTTTATACAAACAAAATGCAAACTTAAAGAGTTCACATGAAAGAATACTATACAGAATAATAAGTCCCAATTTTTTAAACTGATACCTACGAAATGCAGTCGGGGATAGACCTAGTATATACCTAATTATACGTTTGTGTGAAACGAAAAATTTTTCAACAAAAAATTAAACCGACGAAAAAATCAACTAAAAAGCAAAAACTAAAATAAACCTTCTTAGTCTAAATGATAATTGAGCTCCCAAACTGATGTAAGTAACTAATTTTGATTCGGCGCCAAACAACAATTATCGAAGATCATTATATTACTTTGAAGAAGTAATCAAAACGCCGCTATGCATCTCGCTGCCATCATTACCTAATTCAATTGCTAGTTTGTTTGGCGCCGACCCAAAATTAGTTACTCACATCAGTTTAGGAGCTCAATTACCACTAAGACCAAGAAGGTTCATTTTATTTCTCGCTTTTCAGTTGATTTTTTCGTCGGTTTAATTTTTTGTTAAATTTTTTTTATTTTTCAATTTTTTGTGACTAAAATCTACTAATTACTATTATACTATTCAATTTTTGATTACTTCCAAAATACTTACTTACCCATCTTACTTCAACTATTAACAGATAAATAATATGATTATCTACTTTAATTATTTATTGTTATATAATATAAATTATTTTTGGTAGTTCTGGTTAGTTTATTTCATCACTCTTTATATAATTCCGTCCTTTCATAGAATGTAAATATTGTGACGGATGCAGGAGAACAAAAATAATGACAATAGCAATCTGTCAATGTCAACTACATATGTGTGCCAATGTTCACAAGTGAAAAATCAATCATCCCCTATTTTTCTACCCATAGGGGTTGATTATTTCATCCCAGATTCAAATATGATCAACTATGAGGTATAGACTATCATCTAATAAAATGAGAATCATTGAAATCGGACAACCCAGTACAAAGTTATGCCTGATAGAAACGGTTAATGGACCAACATTCAGAGGGTGCACGATCGTTAATGGGCCAAAATTCAGAGGGTGAACGATCGATATGCTTCATTTCACTACCCTTAGGGAAATATTTTTTTTCAAATTCAAATGGGACGAACTTCGAAGTATACCCTATCCAATGAAAGAAGAACCACCGGAATCGAACTACTCTGTAAAAAGTTATGCGTGGTCATACATAAAAAAAATATTCGCGTCGACTAGAGAACCTCCTCCTTTTTGATTTCGTCGTTTAAAAACAAAGTTCAACGCGGAGAAGAGCAAAATATTATAGTATAACTTAAAAAAGTGGGTAAAAAGTTTAGAAGTTCTAAATTAAAGGTAGCAATTAGTAGTTTTAGCCACAAAAGATAAAAATAAAACTTTTTAAAAAAAAAAAAAAACTGAAAGGAAAAAATAAAATTAACTTTTTAGTCTGATAACTAAGCTCCCAAACTAATGCAAGTAACTAATTTTGAGTTCGTCGAACAAACAATCAACGAAGATCGTCAAATCACTTCATAAAAATAATCCAAACAAAATAACATAAAAATGCAACGGAAATCTCCAACGATAAACAATAAAATTCCAAAAATGCGCTCTCCGCAACGACATGTGCCCTCAGTAATTAATTTGCTTGTTTTTTGTGTGGTGCCGACTCAAAATTAGTTAGTTACAGCAATTTAGGAGCTCAGTTATTAAGACTGAAAAGGTACATTTTATTTTTTGCTTTTCAGTTTCTTTTTTTGTCGGTTTTATTTTTTGTTCAAAAGTTTTTATAGTGATTGCGTTTGATATAGTTTCTATTAGGAGCCCGTGGCTCACTTTCATTTAAAACGATTTTGTCCTACTCGCCAGCACATTTAATATGAAATGAAGCTGATCGATTCAAACAAATATGTTTCTTTAAGATTCTTCTTGGATTCTTTCACTATTCAGAAATCAATAGGCTCTAATTAGGATGATACATCGCTTTCGTTGATACCTAACAATACGAAGCCAATTAGTGCGATCTATTTGAACAATTACTCTAAGTGACGATTATCCAATTATTGAAGATGTTTCATCAACGGTATTTATTGAGTTTTTAAACAGTACAAGTCAATTATGTTAACATCCACGTTTTCCACGAAATGAGCAACGTGCAATGTCCTTCTGATGGGCTAACAGAAATTTGAGTTGACCTGCATAGAAGTAAAAAAACTCTTCATTTTGGTTAGGTGGTATTCTACAAGAAAACTGACTCTATACCAAATTGAAACGGGTAATTCAAGCAAAAAATACTGTCATATTTTTGTCAAACACATATTTTTCTGTGAAGCTGTAGATTGATTATTTGAGAAAACCCCATTGCTCACCATTTTTTATCTCAAGGAACTTACTTTCAATCGAAGTGTAGATCATCAATGATTTCATCCTTATGAGCTCATTCCGTCAAAATTGATTTGAAAAAAAAGACACTTGTCTAAAATACAATTTGTTTCTCAAGTATTGCTTAAATTTTCATAATCCAAAATTGGTATTATTTTTGCTCAATCTGGGCCTATACAAAAATAACACCCTTTACAGATGGACAATTAGTAAAATTGAATAATAGTTTCACGAACTTGGACATGTACGTCAGACACAAAGAAGGACCTTCCAATTCACTAAGTAATGATACCAAATTAGACTTATTACTTGAAGAAAACCCACAAAATTTTAGATGACAAGCATTGAATATTGTATGTCATCCCCTATTTTTTTTAATACGCTTTTATTAGCTTCACTTGTAACTAACAATGTAATCAAATCTTAAAAGTTAAATTTAACCCACTTCTAGTTGTTCGATTAACGTGAAATTTGGCATGTGTTGATAGTTCTCAGAACAATGCATTTCGGAATTTTTGTTAGAGAAAAAAAAAATGGCGACTCCAAGATGGCGCACGAGATTTGTGTTTATGGTCCGATTCGATTCAAAATTGGTATGTGAGAGTTATCACGGCCGAAGATTATAAATTATTTGTCGAAATTCACAAATTTAAGATGGTGGACGAGTTTCATAATTATGGCTTTCATTAGCTTCACTTGTAACTAATAAACAATGTAATCAAATTTTGGAAGTCAATTTCAACCTACTTTTAATTGTCGTATCGAAATGAAACTTGGTATGGATATGTAATTTGTATGATAATACTATAATTTGGTATCTTGGCGCTGATGGAGCCAGGATATGAATAACGAAACTTCACAGTGGCTACTAGTAAAATATGTTGTATCATAACAGCATAATTTACAATTCAAAGATATGGCGAATGCACTGGTTCTTACCATATTCGCCAAAATTTAGTTAATAATAACTTCTATCTCATGTGGATGAATCAATCGAAGAGTTTTTCTCCCGTAGTCTTTTTTAGTATTCTATTGCGATATGGACTAAGAAGTTAAAAATCAAATTATAGTGTAAAAAAGCTAAAAAAACACTCATATATTGCAATGAGGACTATATTGAAAATAATAAGGATAAAGTCAAGACCAAATTTTTTTATTTCATGTAAAAAAGCGTGAAGTGCTCTTCAGCCTTTTCTCAATAATATTGAGATAACTGATATATCAAGCACCTCACCGTATTTAACATAACAGAAATTTTTTTGCTCAATGACTCGATTCTTATTATTTTCAACTTTTCAGTCCGTATTGCCATATATTCCTTTTTTTTTTTAGTTTTTCATACTATAATGTCATTCGTACATTGAAAGAAAATAAAATGCATTCCTATAAACTAATACAACTCAGTATGAAGATGAACAAAATTTTTTTTTCATAACAAATAATCTGTCTAAACCAGTTAAAAATAATTCAGCTTTTCTCAACCATACTGTATATGATTTAAAATATTTTGAAAGGGAGGAATATCTTATTGATTTAACAATCTAAAAAATGCAAGAAAACTATGGTGGATGAACAATACCAAGTCAATGTAAGAAAGTTTTACAATTCAGAAAAGTCAAATGCTTTATAAATACTCTGGAACAAAATATCTGGAACTCTATTATTTGAGAAAATAAAACAATGAAAAAAATTATATTGATTGAATGAACACGTATCATCCTACCAAACTGGATGAATGATTCATACAATTTGACGATTCCTCACACACACTAGATAAAAAATCAATTTGATTCAATAATAAAACTGTGAAATATTTCTAGGTTTAGATTCGCAATACAACAATAGATCAAAATCTTGCGGATAAAAGTCTAGTTTTCATTTATAATACAAATAACTGGAGTTCTATGGAATAGTTCAGAAGTCAAAGCTAATTTAATTTATGTTTGGAAAAACTACCAATGACCATACCCAAATATGCGGTTGAAATTTCAAATACAAACATTTTCCCTTTGGGTAGAGATTTCGTAGAAAATCGAAATATGCCATTCAGTTTAATAATAGTTGGAATGTATTCAATATTGCCGATAAAATACAAACAACAAAACTATATCCTACCATTTTTTCTGGGTTACAGTTGCTGGTTTACACACACAATATCAATCGGACTCTAACTTATGATTATTAATTATCAATTCCTTTGCCGTTTTCTTAGTTATCAATTGGTGGTTATTTCAAGTAATGAAATACCGTCTTTTATTTAACGCGCACTTGATTCTAGATGAAACCCTTTTCTCGTTTCGATGATTTTCTAATACTTTTAGTTGAACATTTCAAATATCTCTATTTGATCGCTAAGACTTAATTTTTCTCTAACTACATCGATTATTAAGAGTTGGTATATCGAACTTGAATAGAAGGCTGTGAAATGAGAGAGACTTTTCAAATTTCTGGCTTTTTATATCCTTCCAGTGGATGACGCTCCATGCGTCATTTACTATCATATCTCCCACGAAGAGGGGTAAGGATGACAGCTGTATGTTGTTGATTTATCAGCGGTTAGACTCGCGGGAAGAATGAAAACATAAGTTATTACTGTGCCCATTGAGACATATGGAAATAATTATTTTCACTCAGCTGGGCTTAATTTTTAGAATTTTTTTTGTTCGCGAGGTAATTGATGACCCTCCAGCGGAAATCCCTCAGCTGCGGTCTGATTGACGAGATGTTCAATTTTTTTTGGATTCAGCGCACCTTTTTACGCCAGAAAAAGCTATATTCCTGAAAGCCTCTTTCTCCTTTCGTTTTTAGATCGTCAACATCCATAGGGACGTCATAGAAAATGCGTTCTATCATACTGCTACCGTGCAGACTTCTCTTCGAAAAATCGTAATCGTAAAACCAAATGTAAATATTTCAACTGAACAATGATGTTCGTTGTCGTACTGACATTTCTTGTGATCTTTTGTTCAAGCAAAAAATAACCTATTAAACCTTATCGGGTTGTTGGGATTGCCATATAGCAGAGAAAAACAAATATTTTTAGATGTATCGATATTAACACTCTGACTGCCATGTCAGTCGATTTCGACTGACAAGAATTCCTCAGCTGACGCCGCGGTCATTTTATGTGCACGCGCACCACCAGGCCGCGTGTTTTTTTCAGAGCTAACGGTACAGAGATTCGTCGAATCATGCATACTCAGTGTTCATTTAGTAGTATGCACGTCAATTTCATGTTTATTCGTGTTTCCAAAAACGACTGACACGGCGTGGAACTACACGTAATTTTTCAGTTAGAGTTTTTAAACATTGGTTGTTTCTGATTATCATAATGTAAGTATTTTTTTTTAGGTACATATGTGTCTGTTTGTGTTTTGAGAGTGTGTGGATGACTACATTGGGTATAAATTGAAGTAAAAAAAATTAATAATTCATTTTACTGTTGTTTTTATAGGAGTTGGAATTTGAGAAAGCCCCTCTCTTCTCAAGAACTTCAAGAAGAAGTGGAAAATCTATCCGAAGAAGAGTTTAGGGATTTTTCAGACTTCTCTGACATTGACTCAGATTATAATAACTCTAATAGCGAGTTGGGTAGTGTATCCAGTGATGAATCCAACGAGGTTCCGATTTCATCAGATAATGAAGAAGTAATGGAGAATGAAGATGATGAAAACGGTACTGCACCAGATCCCGCAAGTAATCAATTTGAATTCTCTTGGTACGACTATTCTGGAAATCACAAAACATTTCGATTTACTGGTAATGAAGGTATTCAAGTAGATTTAGCAAAAAATCTTACACCCGTTGCTGCATTTGATCTATTTTTTTCTCCTGAGCTTATAGCTCTCATAGTGGAAGAAACAAATCGTTATGCAGCCTATATAATTTCCACTACAAATGGTACTCGCAAATCAAGACTGAATCAGTGGTACCCTACAAATGAACAGGAAATACGTAAATTTGTTGGCTTTTATATTTGGATGTGATTGAATTGTCGTCCGGCTATTGCATCATATTGGTCAACCGATGTGCTATACAAAAATCAAGTATCTCAAGTATTGTCAAGAAATCGTTTTGAAATGCTATTGAGGATGATTCACTTCAGCGATAGGGAAAATGAGACAAATAATGAGGTTTAATTTTTTAAAACTTTTCAGAGACTTATACCGTGGGACAAGAAATGGTCATAGACGAAAGTATGATACCATGGAGAGGCAGACTAAAATTTCGTCAATATATACCAACTAAAAGTCACAAATATGGGGTAAAACTTTTTAAGTTGTGCAGTCCAAGCGGCTATACATGGAAATGCCAAATATATACTGGACGGACTGAGGAACAGCGCCCTGCAGGACTTGGAATAGGCGAAACTGTCGTACTGGCATTGACTGAGGGATTATTGGATGAAGGCAGAACCCTCTACACTGACAACTTTTATACTAGTTGTCCATTAGCTAAGATTCTACTCACCAAAAGCACACATTTGGTAGGTACACTTAGACGATCAAGAAAACACCTGCCAAAAGATGTCAAGACGAAGAAGTTAAAAAAACATGAATACATTGGGCAAGAGACTAATGATGGGATAGTTGTCTCCAAATGGAAAGATGCTAGAGATGTACTAATGCTATCCACATTACACGGACTTGAGATGAAAGTTCCTCCACCTTCAAGTAAGCTGAAGAGGGCAATGTCACCAACAGCTAATAATGATGAGCCCACTCGAAAAAAGAAAAGAGCAAACGAAGCAGCAAAACTGAAGCCTGAAGCTATTATTGCTTATAATAATGGAAAGTGTGGCATTGACAAGTCTGACCAAATGGCTTCATACAGTACTTGTAATCGACGAGGCGTCAAGTGGTACCGAAAGGTTTTTTTTGAATTGCTGACAGGCATGTCTATGGTGAATGCATTCAACATATATAAAGAACATACCAATTCAAAATCAAATATCAATAAATTCAGAGAAGACGTAGCCAGGACTTTATTATTTGGAAATGATGCCAACAGAAAGAGTCTAATGATACCCAAAATAGCACATTTATTTAAAAAAACTGATGAGAAAACTCGAAAGCAATGTAGAACTTGTTATTTCAACCTAACAAAAGAAATGTCAAGAGCAGAAGCAAGAAAAAAAGTAAGAAAAGTCCGAACATATTGCGATGGATGTGATGGAAAACCTGCAATGTGCCAAGAGTGCCATATTAAAAATCATAGTTCATAAGTTACTTATTTTTTTAAACAATGTAAAAGATTTCTAATAAAAAGTTGTTCATAATTTCCAATTGATGTATTTTTACTTAGGGGACGTCAGGCGCCGCGAAATTTTATAGGCTTATAAAATTCGGCGCCGCGATCTCAATAAGCATACCGAATTCAATATAAACTCGGTCTGAAAAGCCTGACACGGCCGTGCATGATAGTGGTGCTGTCGATCATAAACGACTGACGTCGCAAAATTATGCATATCAGTCGGTCAGTCATATACGACTGACAAAACAAAATAAAATACCCAAAATTTAGTATGCCGGCATTCAGAGTGTTAATGTGTTTGTATGCAGGTAAATATTGAATGTTCCGCCATTTTGTAGTAGGTGAAGATATTGAGTTTATATTCCAGGGTTGTGAAGTATTCGTCAGGAGCTTCAAAGGGATGTGTCACAAGGCCCCCCTTTCAATTTTTTTTTTCCCAGATGGCGCCCAGTCGCCATCTTGGAAGTTTCATCTGTCAATTTTACTCCAAAATATAGTATTCATGCATCAATTCCATTATCCCAAGTTTCAATTTTTTGAGTTGACCCGTTCAAAAAATAAAAGGGGGGACATTAAAGAAAAGCACTGTATGTATATTTCCGGGTCATGACATAACCTCATTGGGTGACAAAATTACATTCGCAAGGGTTGACGTTTGGGCAGGCATAATTGGAGAACTTGTCAAGCATCCCTTTTCTACTGATCGAAATTTGAATAGACACATTCGTTGTGAATCGGGGACGCTTTGGAACTCAGTTGTAAATGGAAGGTGGAGAATAAAACCTTATTTAGAGCAACATTATTAAAATACATATCAATATCGAAATCGGTGGAGGAGGAGCGAATCGCAAGAATGGCAGGCACGCTTACCTGATCTTAAGTCATTGGACTTCTTCTTTTGAGGATATATAAAAAGTATGGTATACGAATAAAACCGTGCAGTACGGTTGACTTAAGGAGTAGAATAATATTCTTATTCACTATTAGGATGCTGGCAAGACGTTCAAGGCATGCGTTTTGAACAACTCCTACATTGAAATGGATTTGTTTTTTGTTTCATGATATTACCGAGAACGATACGCTATTAGTTATTGAGTTTTCATTTCGTTGTAGCAAATTCAATGATAATCTATGAATTCTTTCATAATTTTGGTTCCATGCAATATCTATGGTTTTCGAGAACGACTGAAAAACAAAGTGAAACTTATGTTGAGGATGATATCTAAACATCAATTCTGCACAAATCGGATAATTGGTTCATATTGTCTTGAAGTTTCAAACATTCGAAATTTGATTAGATCACACTATATACTCCGGAATCATATGCCAATAACAATTCCTTGAACGAAGTAGTCACTAATAGACCTATCCTTTTGCATGATGGAAAATACGGACGAACACCAGATATCGCATACCGACTTCACAATTGCAAATCAACCAAAACCTTCGCTAGACTAGAAAGGAAGTCCATTTTCCATAAGCACAGTGTGAATAAATAGCTCTGAGCCGGCATGGGGTACGAATCCAATTGTAATGTGAATATGGCAAGTTGTATCAGCCGGAACAATATATCATCAAGGGGTCAAACATTTTAACCCTCGGATTCCTAGGTAATGATGACGTAGCGGTACACCATATCAAATTATCACACAGAGCGATGCCATCAATACTTGTTACCGGTAGATAAATTGATATCATGGAGCTCGGGGCGATGAACGATGGAAGAATAGTAGTTAGCTGTGAAAAAAATGGAATAGAGCATTTTTATGATAATTTACGAATGAAAAATTTAATGGTTAGCAGATGAAACATTCAAAAATCTTTTTTTGGCAACCGTCCGCAATGAACCGGACACTTTTTCTTTGAGAAAGTAGCAATTTTTTGGTCTAGCCCGAGAAGTACGTATTTCCCGGACTAGGCCGGAGAGGATTACATCGTTGTTGTCATTGTATTTGATAACTAAATAATAGTATGGAAATGTAGGTAAATATGCTTCAGAAGAATGCAGTTGGTCATTACCATAGCAACGAAATGACAACTTTGACATTAAAATAGTTGACATTTTGCTTTTAAAAACTGTGCATGGTGTGTAGTCTAGATTATTCGAATGAATAATGGAAAGCAAGTTAGAAAATGTACCTGACGTAATTTCCAATGTGTACTACTAGTCAAATTACTGTTATTATGAAAAACAAAAAAATTTCTCCATCACCATCCCACCTCGCTGTCGCCGTTGTAATACGTGTCAATTGACTTTTTTTTCAATATTATTAATCTGAAATGTCACCAGTATGTACAACCATTTAGTTTACATATAAAATTATCTATAACTATATCATACAAACCACCTTCGTAAAATAGTCAATATATCTGTTATTAGTATATGAATATTACGTACATATAATATGATATTTATATATTGTAAAATATATATGTATATATACATAAATATATATATATATATATATATATATATATATATATCTATAAATATATATATATATATATATATATATATATATTTCCAAATACTCTTTAACCTGTATTCTTTACCTTTCCCAGCTCAGTCGGGACGCCTATGGTTCGCATGAGTTCCTTTTCTCTCAGAAGAATGATTCAGTAGTCGTCAGAGGGCTTTTCTTGAAGTCAGTGTTCAAATAATAATACAGAAAGTATTTTACCAAAAAGACAGTGATGAAAGCAGAAATCGGTCAGATAATTTCCTTTTTTATTCAATGAAAACTTATGTTTACCTAACCTGCTCGAAATATCTCATTAATTCAAATTTGAGTGAAAAACCAACAGTGGTTTGCTACTAAGCAATTAAATGATATTTAAATTGTGAATATAGATTATGTATATAATGACTATATAATGTATATAATGTGTATATAATGTGTATATAATGTATATAATGTATATAATGTATAATGTATATAATGACTATATAATGGAGATTGTTAATACTTGCTAGAATAATAATAGTAGGTAAAATTGTTTCTTGGAAAACTTTAAGTGAGTGTCCAATGTGAACTATATTTTAGTTTGGTTTTATTAAAAGTACCTCGAGGTTTATTGTTGGTGACTTCTCTGTGTCCTGTTCGTTGTTCCTGTTGATTAATTCAGCAATTCCTTGTTACGGGCTGCTTTGAAAGTGGTGGAAAGATCCCTCGGCAATGACTAATGTTTACCGGAGGTGAGTTTTAACTTTCTGGGCAATATCTGGATGGCTGTTTGATTGGGACATCTAGTTGATCTGTGTTGAGTGTAAGCTTTCATATTTCCCACTTTAATTGTTGATTAATTTTTTCACATCTTGCTCTTCAAAAATCATTTTTTTTATCTTTGGCTTCAGTTATTTTTCTCTCTGGTAACACTCACATATTTTACGATTTTGCACACTTCCTTCTACACCATTTTTTATTCTAAATTACGCCATGTCTTTTATATTCACTAACTATTTCTTCATCTTATTACTACTTATTTGACATGTAGCCGTCATCTTCTTTCGAATTTGAATTTACCAGTACAGGATGTTGTAAATTTAGTATTGTCTTAGTCTAGTTGTGATCTAGATTTTGTTCATGAATTTTGATTTGTGTTTTAAGGGTGTTCGAACGAAATATATTGTTGGCAACTTGCCTATAATAAAAAGACAGTTCCAATGCTATATGTTTGAGATCTCTGCGTTGACTAGAGACTGATGCAAGGTTCAAGAACAGCAAAATGTACATAAAATTGCAAAGTAAACATAGCATAAAACCACGATAACATAAATACCTGCTATTCATATGATGTATCAGTTTCAATATCAGACTTTTTTTTTAAATTCTATTTTTATTGATGAACATTTTCTATCATAACAATATATATATATATATATATATATATATATATATATATATATATATATATCATATGGGCTGCTGTCACCAGTTTATGTCAAAAGAAAATTTCGACGCAATTACAATTAATTATATAATGTCCCCAAGATATAATATTATAAGGCACTGTTATCTATTTTTGTCACTAATTGGCCTCCAGCACTAGGTTCATCCATGGCTTCACAAATGCGTGGTCTTTCTTCAATAACTTTTCTCTAGATAAAAAAAGTCCCTTCTTGAACAATACATAAATATGATACAAAACGATACCAAAAATTCGTCAATGCGAAACAGGAAGACACGTTTTGAGAAAAAGCTCATATACCTCAGCCTCTACAACCAATACTTGTAAACTATTGAGTTTCTCATAAAAGCTCAAAACAACTTCTGTGTTGCTGACTAAGCGAACAAAAACGCTATAAAATATTCACCCCCCATGGTCTTTGTAAGCAACTTGTTCCTGGGTCAGACTCTAGTGCTTTATTATGGTTACAGAAAGATTTGTTCAAGTTCAAATATTCCGATACCCAAATGTTTCCATAATTACGTATCCGCCTCGTAATCTAATGAAACTTCGCACTATGGTTATTCTTCTGGTTTAATAAAAGCGTCGCAACTCACTATGTCTGCAACAATTTTTCCATCCCTTATATGCTGTATTTCCCGTCTTCAAATTGAAGAGGAAGAACTTCTATTCAAATAGTCTTCAACATGTGTGATGCTACAACATTTGCTACTCACTTTGCTTTGCACACTTCAGATTATTCTGGCTCTAGGAAGAACTTGATATTGAAAGCTACATGGTGAGTCAATTGACAAATACGTAGCACTCTACTCCTACAGAAACCAAGTGAATGGAATGCTACTGATTTCAGGAATTGATAATAGAATACTATAATTTTCCTATGATTTTTACGGATGCTTCGGAAGTTGAGAGGTAGGGCAAAGGCAAAGAGTGCCTTTCAACAACTTTTATCGAAATTTGAATGGCTATGCCATAATTACTCGACCCTGTTGCCACGAAAAAAAAATGGTCGGTTTTCGTAACAGGGTACCAAATGGACGAGTTCGACGAGTAATATGACAAAACGTTGGAATAAACGCTTTTTTAAGTTTACTCAAAGGAATGAAATACTTTTTTCTTTTCGTTTTTTAATTAGATAAATTTAAAACTGAAAGCATTGAGTGTAAGAAGTTATCAATTCCAAGATATATCTACATCAATTTGGGATGAATACATGGGATAATTATTACTCAACAATGTTCATATTACCCAAGGACTATTGAAATAAATTCTACAGCATTTTTTATGATCTGTATGAAGTTAGGAAAAACATGAGATCGGGAAAATAATCTCAATTGCCTTTTTCGAAGCGTAGTTTTAAGGATTTTCTAAATAGTACAAGTATAATCTGATAACACAGGTTCCATTATTATAAAGATTCCCCAATCCATTAAATTCTTGTTGAAAAAGGAAACATTCTCAATCGAATATTCAATTGGGAATGTTTCCCTTTTAAACATGAATACCACACAAGAGGTTATCTTGACGATGTAAGATAGTGACTGAAGTTTATTTTTCAGTCGCAGATGATTCCACATCTGATCTTATGAACATGCTGTTCATATTTTCAACAAATCCATTAAATTCTGTTTCCTGATTGTGGAAGGGCCTATCTCAGAATTCAATTCCAATGTAGACTGTTGTGTTTTTGAATCTGGTATCCATAGGAGTAATATACTATAATTTGATTTACTTTCACCCTTGATTTAGTTTTCAACTTACGCTAGGTTCTCTTTCCGCTATTCATAATTACCAAATAATATCAATGTCTCCTTCGATAAATCTGGCAATATCATGCAGGCTCGATATTGCCGACACAAACAAAATCAAATCATAAATAAACTCTTCCTCATTTTTCTCAATGCATTGTAGGCGCTTTGATCAATGTGAATGTGATGAATGTAAAACGATACTCATAAAGCATGTAATAATAAAGTATTTTTTTCAACCTCTCAGTTCGAAGAATTATAGTTTACATATAAATAACATTATAAATTACACTGAATATTTATATGGGTCACTTAACGGCATACGTTCTGCATTCTATTACAATATATTCTGATTTCCAGTGACTCACGTTCCATAGCTCAACATATTTTCAGTTCTGTGAATGGTTCAGTTATAATAAATATTGACATATTTGTGGGAAACACTTCCATCCTAATTACACTTGGATGATAAAATGAGCTTTGATGTTGTTGAAAATGTTCTGACACAACAGACCAAGAAATCCGAGAAAGCCATAGGTCAGGGAAGTTTTAGTATAATCACTACCAAAGACCTCTCAACGCTGATTTGTTGAAAATATGAACAGGATGTTCATAAAATCAGATGTGGAATCATCTGCGACTGAAAGATAAACTTTAGTCACTATCTTCCATCGTCAATTGAGAATGTTTCCCTATTTACCTCTTAACGCATTCCAAACATAAAAGCTTCCAGATCAGAAGTCCACATCCACTTTCTAGGTGTTCATTGAGTAAACAAAAAGTCTTATTTTAATTAAAAATGTCGAGTTGTCGAGAATCTAGCTGTAATCCATACCATAGGCTCAGACCACCCACTATGACTGGTTCTCCATAAAAACAAATTTTCGGCACAGTTGAAAATTCAACTTTAGTATAAATTAGACATGTCACGTACGTAAAATTTTCTTGAATCTCCTATCCATACAAACGTGCAGTAAATCACAAAGACACTTTTATGATAGGAATCTTATCGATAATTTATAAGAAGACACTTTTATTTCTATATTCAAGATAATCGAATATTTGTGTACATTTGAATAAATCACTCTGAGTTAACGATCGCCAATGATGTATTTTTATGAGCTTCTATGTGTTTGGAGGTGTAACTATTCATCCAATGAAACATCAATTCACAGTGAATTTGATATGCTCTCTGTGCATATTGAAAAATATCAAATAGAATGCTTGGTATAGGAAATATTTGACAAATCGTTTTCAGCAGAAAATTTATAACCAATATCAATTGATTTATTTAAAATAATCTTTTTCCCATTTTCAAAAGAATTATTTTCGGTTTGTTTCTGTTTGATCCTTCTCATAGTTTTTCAATGGTATGAAAGAACATAATTCTTGTATTATCCATATAATTAGACCTTCAAGGTAAATAGATATATGAACTGTATATTTCAAAGTGGAAAACTTCCGTGTGAACTAAAGAAAACGATATTGAAAAAAAGGCGAGAAAAACAGAATAAATAATTACATAATATCTAACATTGCAAAAGAAAGCTCAAAAAAATTAATTAACAACATATCAGACCAAATTGCAAATAATATCGGAAAGTCAATTTGGATTCAGCAAGGGATTATCTACAAACGGTGCTCTAAATAAGCTACTCCCAGTGCGTATTTTTTAACCCAGCCAAGGCCTTTGACACAGTTTGTCATAAACAACTAGCAGAGGCATTTGTGGAGACTGGACATTTTCCTTGAAAATATAGAATTCAAATTGTTAGAATCAAACTGAGCTGGGAAGAAAAAAACAATAGAATATTGTGTCCCACAAGGAACAGGTGTTGATTAAGTACTAGACAAACTTCGGGAAGTGATTCTTTAGGAAGATTTCAGGACGAAAATATCATATAAACATATGTCCCAAACGGATTGGTTTTCGAGGTACAGGGTGATCAAAATCCATATTTTTAAGAGTTTTCGACAAAGTCGACAATAATCAATTCAAATTGGGCAAGTACAACCCATTCAACAGTGCGCACGATACAAAATAATTCATTTCTCAAATAACTCACAGGGTCCTCCTTTTTCAAAGACAAGCTATAATGAAAAAATGAATGTAAATATTTTCCAGTATCGCATAACATAATAAAATTTGAAAATAAAACACTCTCAATTGAGAATTGGAAAAAACTTTCAACCTGGAAATTTGCATTTTCTGTTTATTCCTAGGAATTTGAATTCTGAAAGTTTATTTGTGGATTTTGATTTCTATACTTTTATAGGTTGTGCAAATCAAATGGATTGTTGGAAACATAATGATGATAAGATAAAAGCTACACTGCTAAACTCTTGGATCATCTGCGTTGACTATAAGATGGCCAAAGGTTTCAGAGATGCAAAGTACACAGAAAAATTGTAAAAACAATCATAGCAGGTATTGATGTAATGTATAAATAACATTATATGAAATTTTTATTATTTTTATATTGAACATATTTTTCATATCATAACAATATATATATATATATATATATATATATATATATATAAATATATATGAACAAATGTGTAGGTACCTAATTTCAATTATTTTTAATTTATTCATTTCACTTTCATTGTTTTAATGTTCATATTTTATTATATTAAACATGTCAAGATTTTCTGACAATATGCTGGATTTTTCCGCAGGTGTTTTTATATTTTCCCTCGAACTTGTTGAAATTAATATTGTTTTCACAGGATTAAAACATTATATAGGTATGCTATATGATTTTTCTATTATTGAGGATTATGATGAAAGTTCTTCAAACAACTAGGAAACAGATAGCAAGCAAATATCATAATTCAAACAAATATTCTGATGGCAAAGATATCGGAATTTTGTCTAGGCTTCTACTCGTTTCGAGAGTATCAGCAACCACTTTCAAGCATCGTTAACCCAAAAAGGGATCTTATGGTACTTCGGATATCAAACAATGGTTTATTTATCTTTTGCGAACCGGTGAAGATCATGGAACAAGTGCCTGTCAGAAATACAGTGGAGTGTTGAATAAACAAACATGGTGATATAAAGAGTAGTTCTACAAGGTGGCCTTTGGATATTTGAATGAAAGAAATGAAAGCATCATGATAGATGACTACTGAATGATTTCTGGGTTTTTCCAATCCTTGAAGGTAAAAACTATCAATTATCGCTTGAAAAGTGACGAATGAATGAGTTTTCTGTCTTTTAGGATCCTTAGGTATACTAGAGTTGAAACTGTTTTCATAATGCCGTACAAGCGGTTGAATGAAATTTTCTCAGTGGAAATCACCTTAGTGACTACAACCTAGGAGTAGGCAGATTGAGACCTCGGTTGGAAATCACTTCCTCTTTTACTCTTATCAATAATTTATATTCATACATTTTTTTCACTTCTCTTGAAAATGGCTCCAAATAAGAGCCGAAACGTCGAAATTACTAAATTTCTAGACGCGGTTAAGCCAATTTAATATATATATATATATATATATATATATAGTAGTTTTGAGTCTGCTGCCTTTACACTTTCCTTTTTTCAAAATATCGGTCTAGCTAATTATTGTTAGTTCCTGAAGAAGACCGTGGACACGGTCGAAACATCGAAAAAATAAATGTTCATCTCCTGAAAGAAGACTGTCATTCGCAAAAAGAACCGAAACCCCAAGAAACTCAAACTCCATTATATATATATATATATATATATATATATATATATATATATATATATATATATATATATAATATATATATTTATATATATATATATATTGTTTTATTGTTGTGATAGGATTTTTATTTTATTTATTTCTGTAATTTGTTCATATTATGGTAGGTTTGTTTCAGTAATTTCCTTTTTATTTGATAATTTGAAAAAAAATACCTATCATAACAGTGATGAAACTCCGGCTATGTTGTCTAACCCTTTTTCAACACCCTTTCAACTTACCCCAGCTCAGTCGGTACGCCTATGAAGGGCAATAAATTGTAAATTGTCATCTCTATTCTCAACGGCAGGTTCAGTAGTGCCAACTTGGTGCGCTGCTTGATGTCAATGAACTATTTTGTGGGGAAAATTATGGCTAAGTGCTCAATAGATGAACACAGATTAGCAGAAAAATCGTCAAATAATCGTTTTTATTGAAATCAATCCTTAAAACTGACCTACTCTGCGAAATCTAACTTATCTAACTAAAACAGTGATGGAAAATGGTAAACTTTCTTGTGTATGAAAATTATCGGTGAATAAACGTTTGAATATCATGGACAGTCTGTGAGAATAGAAAAACAAACCAACAAAAGTTCAAATAATGGACACAAATGATCGAATAATCACTACAAGTGTCTGGACCTGTTATGCTGCACTTCATTCAGTTTTGTTTTTCAAATACCTGCTATTCTTCTTTGTGGTGCTCTCATGTCTATTAGAAATGTTCGTGCTCACGCCCCTTTTTTGTTCCTGGAAATGGCAAGGACTGGACTTTGTTATTTTCATGAGGTGAGTGGTTACTTCTTGTTTGCTTATTTTTCCATTTTATGTGAATCAGTTGTATAGGGTTTTGGTAGTCCTGTTGTTTTTATCTTGATTTTTAGTACATTTTTTCCTCTAAATTTGGTATAGGGGTTCGTTTTTAAATTCCAAAATTTCTCATCTCCCAGCTTGTTACATCTCCTGTGGAACCCACACATTTTGTTTCTTTTCACAAATTTCAAAATTTATTGCCATTTTCTATATCACTGTTTGTTATTCCAACTTATTCTGATGATTTTATTTACAATATCTAATTCTAAACCTTATATTCTATGTACAAATTTGGATAAAATTCATATTTGACATTTTCCTGTTTTCATAATTTTTATATTTCATTATTTTCCTCACATAGTTTTTGACATCTCGCTGTTGGGTTTTCTCCTGATATGATTTGCCATACAGGATCCAACTTGTATACCATTTGATCAACTTGAAATCCAAAGTTTTTTCATGAATTTAAATTTCCATATTATTTTTATTGTTTGTACAAATTGAATGTACTGTTGATCACATACTTATGACGATAGAGATACTTCAGGACTGACTTTTTGATACAAATGCGTTGACTAGCACATGTTATAAGATTCTAGAGTAGTAAAGAGCATAGAAAAATTGTAAAACAAACATAGCATGAACCACGATAACTTAAATACCTAATAATAATAATGAATTATCAGTTTTATTATTTTATAAACATTTCCTAACGAAACTATATGTATATATATATATATATATATATAGCTATATATCTATATATATATATATATATATATATATATATATATATATGAGCGGCTGGCTTCTGTTTGTTGACTCCGTTGATTTATCGTTTTCTACCAAGTGCACTTCTCCACCGTACTGATGAGGGCCGAGAGCCCGAAACACGTGTCTACGGTTAGCACTTTTCTCTGAGGGCTATGTCCATTAAATTCCTTCCATTTTGTTTTTAACAGTCCCCTCGATATTACTCTCTTTATATATATATATATATATATATATATATCTATGTATATATATATATATATATATATATATTTTTTTTTTTTTATATAATTATATATTATATATATATATATTTTTTTACATTTTATATTATTTATTTTTTCAATAAGGGCCTTAGTCAGTCTATATTTTTTTTTTCATTCAACGTTTCGACATTGTTTATGTATCTTCATAAAAATATAATTTATATATATATATATATATATATATATATATATATATATTTATTTATTTGTAGGCAAAGTTTAGAATTTTGCCATCTTTTTAATTTTGACAGATGTCAGTTGGAGGAATGGTTTTGACTGTTCTGGATACAGTTTTTCAAGGGCTTGTGTCATTTTTTAATAGCGACACTTCCTTTCGACAGATGACAGCCAAAAACTAATGGTCGCATTCTGGGCAGGAACTGTGTCTTCATATTTCAGCTCGACTGGTCAAATGGTTCGGCAGTTATCGTGAAAGATTACAGACAGACAGACAGATAGACAGACTTCACTCTGGAAATGGTCTCGATCGTCTCGTGGGACCTAAAAACGGATATTTCCGCCGACAGATTATTTTTTTTTCGCACGATTACATTACTTGACAACGGATAATTAATTTTGGAATTGTTGTGCTATACATATATGGAAGAGACAGTATTGAACAGAAAGGCATGAATGATAGAATATAAGTTCAAGTTTAGAGAAAAATTGGTGAAAATAACACTAATTCAAAATAGATGTAGCTAATATATTCCGTTCTACAAAAAAAGCATCGATTTATACCATTCATCGATTTATATTATCAGTTCATAAATATAATGTAGTGAGTAGGAATATCTAAATGATGTATTTTCAAGTTATCGATATATAAACTCTGGTTTGCCTCAGGGTCATGTGCTGGGCCCGCTGTTTTTTTATCATCTATTCAAAAGATGTTACCCATTCCATATCTCTCGTTTTGTATGTGTGCGTGTGTGTGTATTTTACGCAGATCATACTACATCGATCCATTCCAACTAAAATGTATCCTTACTGAACGGGCTGTCGCATATTACCAAAAAGATAGTCAAAATATGGTTTTGATCAAACAGGAAAATAGATGAATATGAATCATCCAAAATGCTTGGTTTAACTCTTGGAGATGGATGGAGGTGGCAGCCGTATACCGGGTGATTCTCCAAAAAGATAGAAAAACGAAATTTGGAGGTTGTGTATTATAGTTCAATTTAATTTTTTTCACATATTCACTTGCTTTGCCGTACTTCCGTTTGACTGGAAATTACCCAACTTTTAATTTTTAAATGGGACATCCTATATATTTTTACTAATTTCGATCGAGAATGACATTCTCAATCCAACGACACCTCACTTGTCAATATTTGACACATAAAGTCATTTTTATTTCAATTTTTTTTTCGATTTAGAATGCCATGCAAGTAACATGGGTGAAAAACTTTTCCAATCTCCACTGGATGCCTTCATTCAGGAGCAAACTCTCCGTCGATTTCGACATATGTTAACAATTTTCCATACATATCATAACAAGAGGAATCCAAGTATATGTAAATGTTCTTTTTAATATACATTTTATTACGACAAGGAACGAAGGAACCTATTTTTCTTGTAAGTATCCTGTTGTTTTACTACATGATTTGTTTTAGAACTTTACCCTAATTTTTATTCATGTCAATTTCATATATACATATTTTCATAAGATTTGACCTATTAACAGCTAAGTTGTTTGTACTTTATACCCCTATTGAAGTTTTTATCATGTAATTTATCATGTACTAAGCTACTCTACTATTCACCCTTGCAATATTCACAATCCCTATTGTAGTGCCCTGAGGATGACATTATAAAAGTTGAAACGTCGGCAACAGATCCATAGTGGTTTCGGTGAATTGACTTTTTCTCAACCAAACTGCAAGCTATAATAACCAGTGAGGTCACAAAACACTATAAGAAAAATACGACTTTGAAGCTTATGACTTCACAATCGTTTTAAGAATCATTTGAAAGTCGCAAATTAGTCCATTGAGGTTCCTCCTTGATCACGGCAAAGTTCAACTTTTTCTGTTGCGCACACCACATTGATTAGCTGTTCCGCAGTGATGTTCTGGAATGCCACCCTTACTTTATACTCCAGTTCTTCACGAGTAGCTGATGCTGTTTCACACACCTGATTTCTAATTGATCCCAAGAAGAAAAAAATTTAGCGGAGTAAGATCTGGTGATCTAGAATATGAAAAAAAATACATTATGAAAAAATATGACAACTTAAGAATGTACCTCGCAGGCCACTGAATAGGTCCAAGTACCAATCCACTTCCCCAGTAAGTTGTCCTTCGAAAATTATTGTCCCCAATAGTTTTCCCCGATAAAACCCATCCTTCTTGCATCAGATATAAATTTGTTTGAGACCACCCAACAAACATTATAGGTAAAATTTACGTCATTTCGACCTTCGAATAGGTCAGCGCCCTAATTGGCGAAGGTAATTATTACGTTATAATTACCTCAAATTTACCATTATGGGGAAAAAAATGGAAGTAATTCAGAAGTCGAAATTTGGAAAATTAAGACATTTCTCCTTATAAGTTGAAGGCATAAAATTGCCTCCAGACTAGTCGACTGATGGTCAAAATGTAGTCATTTTTACCAATTTCAGGTTATAAACACTGTAATGAAACAAACAACAAACAATGGCAGGTTAGAAGAAGATGATAAAAGTTAACTGTATATTGTGTATCTTAACCTACATGCTTATGCGTGAAAGCGTTGAAGTTGACATGAACATGGCGTATGAAGAAAAAATTGTCAATAAACGTATAGCAGATAATACAATAAGTGATGGTTTCGCATCCACACCTGGCTGTGATTTCATTTGCGATACAAACTTTTCTGTGATGATGTTGATTTTTACTCGTCTAAAACAAGTGGGCCCATCAAATTATTAGATTTGTATGAAAAAAAAAACATTAATTCATGTCTACTTTGACAACTTTTTCCATCAAACACTTCAAAAACTGATTTTATAGATGAAGTATGTGTGTACATATCATATTCACCTATTTTTTGACTACCACTCATTAAAATGTGGTCGATTCGAGAAAATTATGTATTATTTTTACAATGGCGGAAACGGTTCAAACCGAAAAATATGGCGTAGATTCCATATGGGACCTATATGTCGAAATTTCTTAAAATTTTGACCATGAGAACACATAGACTTTGTTCAAAGTAAACCTTTATTCCTGACTTTGAAGTCCATTTTCCTTATCTTGGGATTTCAGACCCTTTCACATTGTGGTCACGTGATGAAATACAATATATGTTATTGGATGCATGTCTATACGTTTCGTTCTCTGGATGGATTGCGAATCGTGGATAATAAATTTATATTTTACTTATTCTATGTTCTGTGCAGAAACACTCAAATGTCAATACGGGGTGAAAAAGTCAATATGTTTTGCTAATGTTAATGGTAAGGCCAAGTAACCTATAGTACTCAGAGAAATGGAGATTGACTAGAAAACCCTGTAATGAGTGTTCATTCTGAAATTGAATATCAAATCCATCAGTAATGTTGATAATAGTACGCGATATTTATATTTCAGTGCACATCTTCCCAGAATAGAAACCAAGATTAATGTTATTGTCTAATGAGGGAATCGCTTTCCGAAGAGAAATAGCCAATCATAACTTTTCAAATATAAAATGGTGTGTTGTGATTGGCTGAATAATTTTGATTTGACATTTCTGCGTTCCGCATTCGGTGCCCGGAAATATACAATTTATCAGCCAACTGTAAATACCATTAAAAAATCGACCAATTATGATTCGCTTGATTTTTACTTTTCCGGAAACCACAATGATTGGTTTTAAAATTCTCGAAGCCATGGAAACTCATCATTTCAACACATCAATCTCTTATTTTTGTTAAAATCAATTTTCTATTTGATTTGATTTTTTGCGTATTCAATACCATTTTTTCATCCATTTACTTCAAAAGGATGAACTTCATTGAATTCCATTTTGTCGCTGCATCATTGAAAACGTCGCGGCTGTAGTTTACCGCTGGCGACAGACGAAGCTTTCTGAACGCAGCCCATTCATTGTTGAGTATCTCTTACCGACATGACCTGAGACCTAACCAAAGTTTAAGGTTAACGCTTTCATGTTTTTATTTCAATAATGGATGAGTGTTTTAAAATAGTTGCCGTTATAAAAAGACGTGAAGCAACACCCATAGTTGAATACTCCTATGTACCCCATAAGTGGGAACAAAAAGGAGAGTGTTCTACCAACTGCTCATATGGAGACTTTATGCGACAAGGCCCAATGTCTGAACTCCTCTAACAATGGGAGGTTATCTTCCAAGCTTTGTGCCTTATTCCCATTGAACTCATCGTCTTGTGATCCATATTTTTTCCCGGTATCATCATCGGTAAAAGCAATTTCTTACTCTACATTAATTTCTGTAGTTGATGATGACTGAGTGGAAGATGATGGCTCTGATCTCTGGACATCGGAAAGTATAGTTTCGGATTATATTTTCATTTGTTCTCATTCTGGCAGCTAATCGATAATAGTTGATGGTATACCTGTATGCTTTACTAACTCTATTCGAATTTTTGCTTGGCATTTTATAGATTTCTAGAATGTAGGGCACAATAAAAAAATTAAAGGAAGTAAATTGTATCATGTCATCCTCATCTGAATCGACTTGGTCTTTAATATCTGATGATAGACTAAGTTACTTTGAGGATTCTATTTCAGGTAACTTTGACTTCGTTGTAGACATTTAGTCTTATTAGACAAATATTGTGGTAATCTCGCCCTCATTGTAGAGCAGTAGGTATAAAATAGGTCAAGAAATGTCCAGGCAACTCCTTCAACTTAATTGGTGCCAAAATAGGTGATAAAGAGTATATAGTAGACCTGTTTACTGACTTGTCAATTCCCTGACTATTGAACACACATGAGATAATAATTAGGTAAATATTCACCAGAAGGTTTTTCCTGAGAGTTCCAAGTATTTTGAACACATTTTGCTGGTTACCTTTAGGTGAAATTCAACCTAGTAAATAACTCTATTAACCCATGAGGCTGTGAAGGTATATTTGAAGTCCATAACAAGTCATTTCATACTACGCACTACGCCTATTAAGTTTTTGGTTTTTGAAGGAGATTTGGTGCTCTCAATTATGGTTTTTATAACTCCAATTATAACTTTGGAGTTAGTTAGTACTAGAAGGTAAAATATTTGGTCAGAAATGGGTAAATTCGGACTTCTTGAAGCCGCTTTACCCCACTGCTTGGTATAATTTTCCTATAATGTTAGTTGGGCAGTACCTTTTATTATTCCGATTGAACCAACCCAAGTAGGTGAATGATGTACTCGATTCTCTGTATTTAGTCAAAAACCAGTTGCAATAAGTTAATCTTCGGTTGTGGTCGTTATCGTAAAAATGTAGTTGGTACTTGAATGATCGATAATTATATTTCTGAAGGTTTTTTCTCCAAACGGACGAATAACTTATATCACACTCAAAAACAATTAGGCGAATTGACGCCGTACAATTCGCTTCAACATAGGACACGTCTACTTCTTCTTCTTCACTGACGATGAAGTTATTGGTATTTTCTTCTGGTTCGTTTCGCATTTTCCTTTCCAGTTTTGGAAAATGATGCATTTTGGATGGCGACGATTAGGGAACTCTGAGCATAAATTCGAGCTGCATCAGTTGCATTCTTTTTTGCTTCTCCGTAAATTAGCAACATGTCAATTTTCTCGTTTCTAGTATAATTTTCCATATCGAATTATAAACTACGCAACAAATACATTTTTGAAAGTGACAGCCTATTCATTAGCCTATTTGTTCAGGTAGTCCTAGCAACATATTCAATTGTTTGTCTTGGATAATTAGAATAACAGGACTTAGTGCATTATACCTAACGATGAAGTGCTTAGACGTATGGGAAGGGAGAGAGAGTTACTTACAACAATAAAGCGAAGAAAGACCGCTTATCTGGGCCACATATACCGTAATAACAAGTATAATATACTGAAATTAATAATAGAAGGAAAAATCGAAGGAAAACGTGATCCTGGACGCAGACAACATTCATGGTTAAGAAACATACGCGACTGGACCGGTATGAACACATCATCTTTAATTCGTACCACTCAGGACCGCAATAAGTATGCCGAAATTGTCGCCAACCTTCATCAAATGGAGATGGCACCTGCAGAAGAAGAAGTGCATTAGTATACCGAATACGTATTATTTGTTATTAGGTATGATCCCATCTTGCAATTATTCAGAAATATAGTGAGAATAAAGTGAAAGTGTGTTGTATCAAATTATTCGTGAAAAAATTATCTTTCATAAAAAGCCGACGAGCCAACCCCTTTCCATTTGAAAAAATCAACTTAACTGGAAAAATTCATATTTGCGACTTTTAAATAATTTTTAAAACGACTGTGAAGTCATAAGCATCAAAGTCGTATTTTTCTCATGTTACTTGATCAAGAATGAAGCGATTTACCCGTTCCATGGCATTCTAGATCGAAAAATAGAAATTGGAATAAAAATAACTTTATTTGTCGAATGGCGACAAATGAGGTGTTGTTGGATTTAGAATGTCATTCTCGATCGAAATAAGAAAAAATATATAGTATGTACCATTTAATAATCGAAAGTTGGGGTCATTTCCGTTCAAACCATAAGTACGGCAAAGCAAGTAAATATGTGAAAACATTTAAATTGAACTATAATACACAACCTCCAAATTTAGATTTTGTATGTTCAATAATAAAAAAGTTATTGGGGTGAGCTACCTTAGAGAATCACCCGGTATAGATATAGTATTCGAAAAACTATCCACTCATATATTCTTTCATTAAAAATGAAAAATGTCTCATTCCTCAAGATAGCTGACTAAAAATACTTATACAATAGGTGTATGTCGGTCGCATATCCATAAAAAAAAACACTACTTCCCTGGCTAATGCCTCGACGGGCATTGAATGACATCCGATGGATTAACGTGCAAAGTCCTACAAGGTACTTTGCAAATGGTGGTCGCGAAATGGATGATTTTTAATGAAATTTTGGCCTGGCTATCAAGAATGTTACAGATTTCTCTCTCTTATTGCTCATTCTTACTGATACGTCTCAAGAGTCCAGTGAACTTTCCCATTCTTATATCTGCATTTTGTCAAAAATTAATGTGAAAATCCATCTGTTAAATTTCGTTTACTATTCTGTGGATGAAAACTTGGACCATATGTCTAATTTAGACGAATAATCATATCACTATCCATGTTGTTTTTATCATTTCTTAACAACCCTCATGTTTCACAGTGTTGTTAAATTATGTATATGTTTTACTTTGTCCATTTTTTTTTTTGTTCCACATTGATGTATTTTGCAACTATTGAGAGTGTCATCTCACATTTGACTCATTCGACGTGTTAATTAAATATGTATTTGCATAACGTAACTAAATATACTTCTTTTTCACATCATCAGTTATCATCATCATCATGTTTTTCTCAATGCAGTATATTGTATACTTGGAAAATTATTTTATGTAATGAATTGAACTAATTTGCCAAGCGCTTTAAAAGTATTCTGTTGAAGCCAATTTTTCAAATTCGCTGCAATTAAATATTATATTAAACCGTTAATTTTTTTTCGACAAATTTCTTCAGAATACCAGTCATTCCAATGCCTCGCTCGAGGATAACTCTGTAGACGTTTCATGATTTCCAGTGGATTCACCAATAAAAATAGCAAAAATCCAATGCTCGCAATTCGCTAATTGAACTCATCCAATTAAATTGGATGAGATTGGAATGGATCGGATTCTTTCGCCCATTAAAGAGCATTTTATTTGAGTTATGAAGATGGCGGTATATTAATCAACAAATAGCCATAATTGGTAATAAAACCTACTTCATCAAGAGCCCTCAAGAATCCAGTAACGATTTCATGTTAGATGTCCGATATAGATGGCATTTTCAATAAAATAACTAGTTTGTACTGATTGCTCTGCTTGAAATAAGGTGTACAAACAAATTGCTGATATCATTGATTGATTACGTTGCTGGGGAAAGAAACAAACTCGGTTAATGCCAGTCTATTCAGATAATGAGCTGACACCTGGTTAATGATATACGACAACTTTTTCATGTACACCTGAGAGGATGTAACACGAAAAGAAAGATTAAGAAAATATTGAAACGAATGCTATTCTCTCAATTGATTCAATGGCTTGCTGACGATGAAGATGATAATGATTTATCAATTCAATTTTCTTGTAGAATATATGCTGTGTTTCACCAAATGATAATATGATAATAATAATATTCATTGTTTGTTGAAA
This sequence comes from Gonioctena quinquepunctata, assembly GCA_018342105.1. NCBI lineage: Eukaryota > Metazoa > Arthropoda > Insecta > Coleoptera > Chrysomelidae > Gonioctena > Gonioctena quinquepunctata. The sequence goes on from JAFIRS010001002.1 coordinate 184,495, forward strand.
TTTCACAAAGTTAACAGATGAAATATATCAATAAACCCATTAAAACTTATGAATTGCGCATGGGTCTCTAGTACGTTTTTATTTATTTTTCTTTTCAATCTGAATATTATAGCATGGCAAACATTTTCTGACTCTCAGAATAAGTATAGTACATACAGTATTGAAATGATGAATACAAATTCATGTAGATATAAAATATTAAAAATACTAAATAATAATATAATATAAATGTGAAATATACAATAACAATTTCACAAATCCATAAAAAGATCAGCTGAATTATTGACCAAATGAAACGGTGAAAAAAAGGACTGAAAAGTTGGGTAAAAACATATATAGAAAAGTTGTAATTTGTTAGTATTGAATGAATGTGGTTTTTTGTGGAGGAACAACGTTTCTTGACATGTTTCTTTGGTAACCTTCCACAGTCTGAAAATGAGAATATAATCAGGTAATCTATACAAGTGTAGGAAGGGCAAACTAATTAGTTCACCCCGATAAGTTATTGCTTTCACCAAATTATATTTCCTATAGAAAAATTATTCAATTAGTCAATAGTCACACTTCCACAATAACTTCCTACCATGCGAACCCAAAACTCAAATAAAATAATTTGTAAGTGAATACTCATAAATGTTACCAATATTTATATTGAGTTAAATAACGTGTTATATTTCAAACCATATATTTTTCAAGAATTATTTTAGTATATACATTTCAATATTGTGTTAAATATGTCTCAAACTCCATATTTTTAATTTTAGTGTTTTAACCTGATGATGACAAATACCATGTCGAAACGTCGTTAAGAAAAATTATGTGAATTGACTAAATCAGACCTTTACTCCGAAAATTTGAAGAAAATATATATGTGGTCAAGAAACTAAAGAAAATATATATATATATATATATATATATATATATATATCATATATATATATACAGTGTGACCCATTTAAAATGGAACCACTCCTGTAGAATACGCATTTTTCAGTCATTCTCAAAAAAATTTTAATATTAAGCATCAAAAACTGTATCTTGACTCAAATTTTCATAATTTTAGTTTCATTTCCAAGGCACTCTATGGTTTTTTTTCTTTGTCAAAAACGGCAAAAGTTTATTAGGCAATTTTCGTTTTCAAATTTGACTACACCACTGAATTCGTAGTTGTTATAAATGAGAACCATCAAAATTTCATAAAAAAATATTGGTTAACAACGAAGTTACAACAACTTTAATTTTGGAAACAAAGTAATTGATTATAATTTTTATTTAGATTATAGACATATTCAAAATCTGGCAACACTTCCGATACAAAGTACAACACTAGTGAATTTGTACAGCGAAAATCCGAAGTCAATAGCTCATTCCGTTCTACAGTTATAACTCCTGAAAGTATGGTAATGTGAGCGATTTGTGGTGTACTAAATCACAGCCTACTATTGATTTAGTACAATACCTATGCCTAATGTATTAGTTCGGCTTTCCTCAAATTATTGATACCTTCTCTGTGAGCTTGTTTTAGTTGAGTTTTGCAGAATCAAAAAAAAACATTTTTTGTCCTGCTTTCTGTTTTATTATTGAATAAATAATTTTGATACTTTAAAACTTGATTCGGTTCATTTCGTTTTTATCGGCTATGGAAGACTGCATAACTTGAAAATGAATTTTTAATTTTCTGTTATTTTCGAATACCCTTATAACCCAAACTTAAATAAATGATTTTAATGGAATATAAAACACAAATCCAGTGGCGTAGTCAGATTTTTATTACAAAATCGCTTCCACCACATTACCATACTTTCAGGAGTTATAACTGTAGAACGGAATGAGCTATACAAATTCACTGGAGTTCTACTTTGTATCGGCAGTGTTGCCAGATTTTAAATATGTCTATAATCTAAATAAAAATTATAATCAAATACTTTGTTTCCAAAATTAAAGTTGTTGTAACTTCGTTGTTAACCAATATTTTTTTAAGAAATTGTGATGGTTTTCATTCATAACGACTACGAATCCAGTGGTGTAGTCAAATTTAAAAACAAAAATTGCCTAATAAACTTTTGCCGTTTTTGACAAAGAAAAAAAACCAAAGAGTGCCTTGGAAATGAAACTAAAATTATGAAAATTTGAGTCAAGATACAGTTTTTCTGAGAATGACTGAAAAATGCGTATTCTACAGGAGTGGTTCCATTTTAAATGGGTCACACTGTATTCCGATTCGATAGTATTGGATTGTTTCACTACCAAACGAATTCTCTATAGTCTACCATATATCACACAACTTCCGTTCTCCTTAGCTGTTCATACTCATAATTGAGTTTAATAGACAGATCATATAATTAATGGAGTATATTTAATTTCAACATTCTCAACATGGTATTTGTTGACAAAAATTAATTGAATAAATTCACGATAACTCCTTGAATGTATGCCTGTTCTGCCTCTAGCGATAATTATTTATTACATACGGGTAATTCATGGATAGCCATCAACGGACGTATCATTATACTCGACTCAATCACATTATTCCGTTGACGATTGATAACATGAATAGAACTGCAGTATCAGAGGATCTCACCAGCATTCTCATCTTTCGATCAAAACAAAATTTCATTCCTGAAAGAAGGACAATATTTGGCAACGAATTTTGCCTTCAAGTTTTGGGGATAAGAGCCCCCCCTCTATGAATTGTATAGCTTGACCAGTGTAAGCTGGTGAAGCTTGATTCCGCAGTGGCGAGACCCAACGAAAATATTGGGAGTTCATTGGATGTTCGGATACCAAAATTTACAGTGGCTCAGTTGTTCCATTATCATCGTATAATTTTGTTTCATAATACACAACAATGAATTTGAGAAAAGCAAAAAATGAAGTTCTGAGATAACATTGATTAGTGCATAAGTAACAAGAAAAATTAATTCATGAACGAAATATCAATAGACGACCCGGTTGTATTGAAATATAACAATAAACGATATAAAAAATATAGAATTGACTCATCTATTACCGGTGGGTTTGAAGTTTTGAGATTGTTGCTCTGAGCTCATTCTTATAGATTGGGGGGTCATGGAAAAATATGTAGGCAACAGAAATACCACGTTCAAATTCAATTAAGTCACACAATATTGCGTACAGTTTTCCAATGATTTTAATGTGGAAGAGAGATGTGACTAACAGAAAACAACTACTTCCCCGGCTTAAGCCACGCTGGACATTGAACTACATCTGATAGATATTCTGAAAAGGCCCTAACTCAAAAGACAAAATCTGAAATTGAAAATTTGCATTTTCATTCAGATAGTTATTTGATTTTCTATTCCAGTCTCAATTAAGAACTCATAAAGATGAATGAGGCAAAGAAGAATGTTTTCCAAAAGAGGGTACTCACCAGAAATCATTCGTAACATTGACGCAGTAGAGACATCGCATTCACTAGGTCTTCAATACATTTTTGTCGACGAAAATCTATTTCACGCTTCCACGATCATCAGGAAGACCGGAAGAAATGGGAAACACATTTTCATGAAGCAATCTCACTTTGCAAAGATGGAAAAAGTTAGAATCATTTCTTTTGGAGAGACACTTTGAAATTAGTGTTTTCTGACATTAAAACCTGTCATGGGGTATGATAGATTGATTCGTTGAAAATATAAACAGGATGTTCATAAAATCAGATGTGGAATCATCTGCGACTGAAAGATAAACCTTAGTCACTATCTTCCATCGTCAAGAGGTTATCTTGACGATGGAAGATAGTCACTAAGGTTTATCTTTCAGTCGCAGATGATTCCACATCTGATTTTATGAACATCCTGTTTATATTTTCAACAAATCAAGAGATGAGACTATTCCACAACAAATTCGAAAAGGACTATATCTAAAAGAAACTTGTCAACGAAGTAGTGGTTTTATTATCATATCAAATGGGGAATCCGAGGAAAAAATAACACTAATTTTGGAGTCGACCCTGGGGATGACGCTTTACGGAAGACATGTTGAAAAATTTAGCGGACACAATATTATTTCCTGTTACACATTTCGTTAACAGTTGCTATAAAAATAGAGTTTTTTCCAAATATTATGAAGACTGGTGGGGATGGACTCTTCAAGAGTGGGGATAGACTTAAAATTTCGAATTATTGACCCATATCCCCGATTTCAAACATCGCAAAAATGTTTGAAAAAATTATCAAAAAACGTGACTCATTTTATGAAAACTCATGGTATTGGTTTGGATAAACAGTATGGGTTTACAGAGGTGAAATCGACAGAAGATGCAATATTTGTATCAACATCTCATATTTACAAATCACTTTATATGACTGAACCGTCACTTTGTCGATCTATCCGAATATTTCGATACACTATGCCACGAAAGACTTCTAGAAAAACTGGAGAATATTGGCATAAAAGGTAAGCCGTACGACCTGTTGAGATCATATCTCTGCAATCGAAAACAAGTAGTTGACACCGATGGTGTATGGTGAGTACTCCAAGGACAGTTACTAACTGTCCAGATGATCGGCAGTTTTTACAACTTTATTTTTTCTAAAAAATTATAGCTGCAACTTCCAACTCTGATATCTTCTGTTGTGAGAATTCAACCAATGAATTGTGACATCCAAAGATTGTTCATTGATTTCATAAAAATCGGTTCCCAATGACTTATTCAAACAACCTAACACAAAATATATATTGACCTGGAATTCATAACTAATATATGCCAGGTTGATAATACGAGATTTTCAAAACATTTCCTAGAAGAATATAAAAATTCAAAATTCAATAACGATTCATCTGCCGCTGGCGATGGAATAATATATTCAGCCGTAAAATCCGTAACGGGGATTTCCTTATTTCACCTTCACAGGACAACTCAACTGGCATGTTCCCAATGCACGTCAGAATAATTACGAATCTGTAGGTCAATTTTTCTATCCTTTGTTGGACCTCATAATAATGGATATAACAACGTTGAATTTTATTTTCCACGAATGTTATTCTCGAATAACTATTTCACGAATAATTTCTTCTCGTAGTAGAAATTAGATTATAATTACTCATTTGCACGATTGGTGACTTGGTTAAATATTCACTATAATGCATGGATTAGTTTTACAAGCCATATTTGTCGCCAACCTCAATAAATCGCACTTGAATTACCTGAACATTGTACAGAAAAAAAAACCATTTTAGGTAGAGGACAAACTATAAGGAGAGAGTGGCATAAACGATATTAGGGAACTTTATTGCCAAAAGATATTATTGAAAGTATACAGAAATGAAATATTCCAAGTGGGACAAAAAGACTGCAGCAATCTGGGTCCAAATATTTGGGACTTATTACCAGAAAATATTAAAACCATTCCATCTTACAGAAACTTCAGAAACTGAATCGAAACTTGGGTAAGAATTTCTCACAGAAATGTATTTGAAAAAATCATTAATCAATGTAATTAAAGATATAAAATTGTTTATAGATATAGAATAAAAACTTTTTAACAAAAAATTAAACCGACGAAACAACTGGAAAGCAAAAAATAAAATAAAATTTCTTAGTCTAAATGATAATTGAGCTCCTAAACTAATGTGAGTAACTAATTTTGAGTCGGCGCCGTACAAACTAGCAATTAGGTAAAGCGTAAAATGATGGCAGTGGGATGCACGGCGGCGTTTTGATAACTTCTTCGAAGTGATATAATGATCTTCGTCAATTGTTTGTATTGTCAACAGAACTACCCATATGCTTGCCAAGTTCCAACAGAGTCAGTCCACAGATGAACAATTAATAATCCCTTATTTTTCTACCCTTAGGGGAGATTATTCCTCTCCAAATCTGAAAATGACCAACTCTGAAGTATACCCTGTCCATTAAAAAAACATCATCTGAGTCGAATAACCCAGTACAAAGTTATGAGTGGTAGAATTGGTTAACGGGTAAAAATTCAGTGGATGAACGATAAATATCTCCTATTTTTCTACCCTTAGGGGTGACATTTTCATTTCAAATTCGAATTGAACCAACTCCAAAGTATACCCAATCAAATAAAAACATCGAAATCGAATTGCTCTATGAAAAGTTATGAGTCGACTAGAGAACCTCCTCCTTTTTGATTTCGTCGGTTGAACAATGTGTAATTATTGCGTCTATAAAGTAACGCATAAATTAATTAGTAGCTAAATAAACAATATTATTGAAAATTCCCGAAACAGTTGAAAATCCACACTGTACAGTGCGGGGACTATCTAGAGATTTGAATATTGGAAAGTCTTGAGTATCGAACATTTTATAAAGTACGTCTCTCCATGAATTGGTTGATGACGACTTTGACCGAAGAAATGAATTCTGCGAGTATATGAGAACCAAAATAGAAATACAAATTTCATACCATACGCAACGACCACAAATGTATAGGCTGGTATTGTCAGAATTACAGAATTATTGGTCAATATTTTTTTGTTGGAGCATTGTATCTGGATTTTTCACAAAATAAATCAGTTTCTGATTTGACCCAGCTTTTTCCTGATATTCAAATAGCCAATAATTTAGACCGCAGAATCTGGTTTCAACAGGAGATGACGCACCGCCACATTTTGCTGCAATTGTGCGTGAGTTTTTAAACAACAGAACCTTACCAGATCGGTGGATAGGAAGAAGAGGACCAGTGGAATGGCCCGCTAGATCACCTGATCGTAGCCCATTAGACTTCATTTTATAGGGTTATTTAAAATCTGAAGTCTATACTAACAGACCTGGCAATATTTGTGACCTAACAGACCGAATCAGGCAAGAAATGCAGAACATAACACCCGCTGTGTTACAAAATGTCAGAGACGAAGTTAACGCACTAGTAAGTCATAATCTTCCTCATTGATCCAAACTCAAAGAAGATTGTGACATTAATCAGAAAATGTATTTGCATTTATTTCAATTCATTGTTCTTCCATTATGCCAGTTTTAAACTTTCAGATACTCACTAACCTTAACATTCAATTATTCTTTGTGGTGAAACTTACATAGAAAAACCGTCAAGACCTTCAAGAATAAGAAAATCCGAATATCCGAGAATTTTCATGCTAAACCAAATGGCAGGTGAGAAAAATTAAAAGAAGCTCCATTTGAATTTTCAATCAGAAACAATAATATAGTCTTATATTCCCCCACAATGGATCCAACAAGGTCCCTACTGAAAAAGTAATAGTTTAAAAAAACTAAAAAACACATTTTTTTGAAAAACCAAACTAAAAAAATTTAAAATAAGAAAAAGTTGTATTTTATTTAAAAAAAAGCGTGGGGTGCATGGTATCAATAATTATATAGTACATTACACACCTAGGGCAGTAAAGTAAGAAATGTCTCAGATCACAGTTAATTGTTGGCCGAGGCTATACCATGCACCCCACGATTTTTTTTAAATAAAATACATTTTTTTCTTATTTTCTATTTTTTTAGTTTGGTTTCCTATAGAAGCCTGTTTTTTAGTTTTTTTAAACTATTATTTATTTCCTACTTTTTAGTTTGGTTTATTTATAAAAGCGTGTTTCTTTAGTTATTTTTAAACTATTATTTTTATTATTTTTTTGCAAATTAAAAAATGGAATAATCTTATCAAATTAGTGTATTGTCATCGGTCCTCGATAAATCTACAAAGTTTGAATGAAATCTGACCGTTTAAAGTGGGAAGAGGTGGGACTAGATGAATTTCATATTAAATGGATCACGTTAGACATTCTGTAAAGTAGTGCCAAGGTATCAGATTTTGACAAGCAATTGTCAAAAATGACAAGAAAAAAATATTTAGCGAATTTGAACTGAAATCATCGAGTAAATTGGATTTGAGGAAGAAAGCAGAAGTGATTCCCGTGATTAATAGAGATTTTGTATTATTCACTGTACCAAATTCATTGATTCGCATCTCCTGAACATAATAATAATAATAATAATAATAATAATTTTATTTGCTCAAAATACAATGAAACATTGAATCGTACAATACATTCAAATTATAGCAAATAAATAGAGTAGAAAACCCATAAAAGGTAAAACCTTGTGATGGGTATACTACTTATGATATATAAGCCTAAACTATAAAATATATATAAAATATAATAGGATGTTAAATTGTAAAACAGTAGGTAATTTTAAATTCATTGACAAATACATTTAGTATGTTTATTACAGTTTGAATAAAATAAAATATGTAAATAAATAAATAAAATGTTTCTGCCATTTATTGTTTTGGTTTTCATCTTTGTATAAGAGCTGCGATAAATTGAAATTATTTCGTAACTTTATGTCTCATATGGAATACATGACTCGGTTTATAGAATATATATATTTTTTGTGTTATATAGGGTTTGATTTATGATTCTCTCTGAAATATTTGAAGAACCTGGTCGGGAGCTAAATTCAAGAGCCATTTTTTTTTTGAAAATGCCAGAACTATTGATGTTTTTTATTCCATCTGGGATTTTCCTGTAAATTATAGGGCTCAGGTGAAAGAGAAATCTTTGGTTTTTTGTCGTTCCAACCTTTGGTATTTTTGTAGTTTGATTTTTTAGTCTAGTGTTGTATGGATGGTCAATTTGGGGGAGCTCATATTTGTGTTTATGTTGGTAATATGCAAGGTTCAAAAAGTATAACTGATGGATTGTGAGCAGTTTCGATTCTTTGAAAAGTTGTTCTGTTGGGAACCTGTAATCTTTTCCAAACATTATTTTCATCAGATATTTTTGGGTAACTTCGAGGTTTTTAATGTAATTGTTTGTTATTCCTCCCCAAACAAGTATACCATAGTTAATATGTGTTTGGGCTAGACTGGTGTACAGTATTTTCATTTGTGGTATGTTGAACAATTTTTTGTATACTTCAAATTTAGTTATTAATGATCTTAGTTTTTTGGTAACATATTCAGCGTGTTTATGTCATCTGAGATCTTGATCTATGATGAGACCTAGGTATTTTATACTCTCTTTCATTCCAATTTCAATGATGTTTTCGTTGATGTTAATCATAATTTTATCATATGTTGGTAAGTTATTATTATATATTGCGAATGGAATGAAGTGGGTTTTGGAAAAATTGATCGTTAGTGATTTATTGTTAAACCAATGTAATAGGGTTACCAAATCTCTTTGAACTCTAGTTTTCAGGTTGTTCCAGTCACTGCCTCGATATAAAAGTGCTGTGTCGTCTGCAAAGCTTGATATTCGCTTCCACATCAATATTGAAGAGATCATTTATATAAATATTAGATAGGATCGGTTCAAGGACCGTTCCTCGGGGCACTCCATACTCAATAATATGGTCTGAGCTATATGCGTTATTGATTTTCACCCTTTGTTTCGTGTTAGATAGATAACTAGTGAGAAGTTTCAATGGCCCATCTCTGAAACCTATATTTTCCAATACTTTCAGTAATTTATGGTGACACACCGTGTCGAAGGCCTTCGCCAAACAACAAAGACACATAGTAAAGTTTCTCATTGGTCCATCGCTTCGTAGATATCTTTTGTTAAGTGGATTTGGTTTGGCGGAATCCATACTGGTTATCTGAGAGTATATTGTATTTTTGATATAATTATCTATCCTTTTTTTTCGAAAATTTTTGCTAGATGGCTTATTAAGGAGATAGGTCTGTAAATAGTTAGCTCCGTTTTGTTTTCCGTTTCATATAACGGTTTTATTACAGAATGTTTAAGGGCATCTGGAAAAATTCCAAACAAATAACTCACACTTTATAGTTTCAGGAGTAGAAAAAAAACTGAATAAAGGAAAGTCATGCCTGAAATTGATTTTTCGCACTTATGTATCATAATTAGGCATTATCAAACTACCATTTTATTTCATCTGCTTCGCCATGCGTGTTTCATTGTTCACTTGAAATCATCCGGCGAGCATAATGCGTTGTTCCATAGTACGCTCATAAATAATGACTTTATTATTTGCACTACTAAGCACACCAATCGCGGAGGATGGTTAATGTAGATGGACAATGGCGACCGCACAATCCGTAATTTCACAGGACAATGCCGGAAGGCAATTAGGGTCATGCGCCGGTAGCTCAGAGTTTACCTTTCGCAATAATGGATCTTTAATGGGCTGTGATGTGGAATTAATAGGAACATAAAGGTATTTGAATAGGTACGTGATCTCGTTGCACTTTTATAGCGGTCATGTTAGCGTGTTGATGTGCTACAGGGCGCGAATAAGTTTAGATAAAGTTACTCCCAAATGACTATCAACCGAGAATAATACTGCAATTTACTCCATGGACATATGGGCTTTTATTCGCTTGATATTTCTGTTATATCATAGATATAGATTTGAAAAATTGGAGATACAATTTTCCATTATTTTTTGCCCTATGTTCCTACCGTTACAATTTTTTTTTCTACCCAGAACAAGGGAAATCGATTTCGAATGAGAATCTTTGAAAAATATGAATAGCTTCCATGCTTGAACAGCAGGGTTATTGAAGAAACTATCGAGTTGTTACTAGAACCACTAGTGCTACTCATCAACTCATATTTTTCACAAGGGGTTCCTCCCGGTATTTTCAGATATTCAAGGGTTGTTTCGATTAACTAAAAAGGAAATTATTCCTCAGCAGAATTTTATAGGCCTATATTATTAATAACTTTTTAATAAAAAATTGAACCGACGAAATACGGAACTGAAAAGTAAAAAATAAAATAAACCTTAGTCTCAATAACTAAGCTCCTAAACTAATGTAAGTAACTAATTTTGAGTCGGCGCCAAACGAACAATCAACAAAGATCATTAAATTACTTCATGAAATTATCAGAATGTCACCGCGCAACTCGATGCCATCATTTTACGCCTTACCTGAATCTTTTTCTTGTTTGTTTGGCGCCGACTCAAAATTAGTTACATTAGTTTAGGAGCTTAGTTATTGAGACTAAGAAGGTTTATTTAATTTTTTACTTTTCAGTTCCGTATTTCGTCGGTTCAATTTTTTGTTGAAAAGTTGTTATTTTTCAATTTTATGTGGCTAAAAAAGAATCATCCCAATCTGATAACCCAGTACAAAGTTAGGCCTGATAGAAACGGTTAATGGACCAAAATTCAGAGGATGAACGATCGTTAATGAACCATAATTCAGAGGGTGGACGATCGATATCCTCCATTTTGCTACCCTTAGGAATGGCATTTTTTTTCAATTTGAGATGGGACCAACTTTGAAAAAAAAAATCATTGAAATTGGACCACTCTATGGAAAGATATGCGTGGTATGTTGGCTGAAATCTACTAATTACTACCTACTTAATTTTTGATCACTTCCAAAATACTTACTTACCTAGCTTACTTCAACTATTGACTGTTAAATAATATGATTATCTACTTTAACTATTTATTTTTATATAATATAAATTATTTTTGAAAGTTCTGGTTAGTTGATTTCATCACTTTGTATATAATTCCATCCTTCCATAGAATGTAATTATTATTGTGACGGATGTAGGAGGATCTGTCAATGTCAACTACATATGTGTGCCACTGTTCACAAGTGAAAAATCAATCATCCTCTATTTTTCTACCCATAGGGGTGGATCATTCCATTTCAAATTGGAATATGATCAACTATGAGGTATACCCTATATGATAAAAAAAAATCATCCAAATCGAAGGTTCCAGTACAAAGTTATGCCTGATAGAATCGGTTAACGGACTAGAATTCAGAGGGTGAGTAATAAATATCCTTCATTTTGCTACCTTAGGGCTGGATTTCATTTCTGAAAGTCGAATGGGACCAACTTCGAAGTACACCCTATCCACTGAAAGAAGAATTATCGGAATCGGACGTCTCAAAAAAAAGTTATGCGTGATCATATATAAAGAAATGATTAAAAAAAATTAAATAAACGCGTCGACTAGAGAACCTCCTCCTTTTTGGTTTCGCCGGTTGAAAATTCCACTATACAAAAAAATTATACTGGAAAATTGTCTCACGATACATGCCGATTAAGTATGCATGATTGCCGGTTTGGTTTTCAGTTCAAAATATCTTCATTTCTATTGGGACAATTCTAACTTATATTCTAGTATGAAGTCTCCGATATAGAACTCTGCGTTTTTTTTTCACAGACCCAAGTAAATTTCATTTCATTTTCTGTTCACAAAAAATTTTTTAATAAAAAATTTTGATTACGTAGTTGTTTTTTTCCTTTAATACCATTCGGCGTTCAAAAAGAACGCGTAGCGAAAAACCGCACATGAATGTTACATTTCTGAATATTTCAACCCTGTTTTTTTATACCAATTGTTATAATGTTTCCTTATTCTACTTATTGTGATGGCAGAAAAAAACTTTATTAGTGGGTGTGGTGCTTAGTTTGTGTTTTGTTTGTCTGTTTGTTTGCTCAACTATCGACGTAGTAATCAATGTTGTGAGTGATATAGTTAGGGCGCTCGGGGAAGGAAAACACGCTGCAACACTAGCTGTCGTATTTGATCAAACCTGGTTCAATCAAATCGAAATACTAGCAGGGCTTTCGACTTTATATTTTATGATGTTTTAATTGAAAAACTCGATTTTTATGGAATATGTGAACCACCACTTTCACGTATTGCATCTTATTTGAAAGATCGACAAGTACACGTTTCTATGCACATGATATCAAAGTATAGATCGGTACTAAGTGGAGTAACCCCCTTTATATGTGAATGATTCGTCCTACAACGATGCCAAATGATGTGTTTGTCTGATAATAATATCACTAAACTATAACGAAATGCTGACGAAATAGCCAGTTACACAAAAAAAAATCCAGTTCATCTAACTACAATTGCGGAAGAAGTGTGATTCGTGATTGGAATTCCCACATATCAGCTATGAGTCAGAAACTCTATTCGTACACAATCCTTCTTCACCAGCTCAGAAAAAATGTTTTTTTTTGGGTAATTCAAGTAATTTATGTGAAATTTTCCGTTTACCAAAAGGCATTGAGAATTTTGGCTATACTGAATTCGAGAGAACATTGTCAGCCTCTATTTAAGTGTTGTAATTGTCATTCACTACTAGAAATACAAAAAATATGCGTCATTATATAACACCAATTGATTATCACAGTTATCCTTTCACATCTGCAGATATATTGAGTACAAGATATAAACTAACAAAATCCGAGAAAAATTCTTTGATCTCAAACCTCCCCGAACTTCAAATCAGCAAAATTCGAATCAACAAACCATTTGATTGAAAGTTTTTTTTATATTTTCTTACAAGTGAAGATTATTTCAATTTCTGATCCACGTTTTTTGTTGATTATATCGTGAATGTTTTTTATGATATCTTATTTTCGTTTTTATGACCTGTTTCAAACATATCATGTAACATAGTCACATGAATATATCTATCTATTTAACGAACTCTCAGCGGGATTTCTGCAGATGCCTTATTATATTTAACGAAATTCTAAACCGTGGAGTTCGAAGAAAATGTTTTTTTTTGTGTGAGAATAAATCACATGAATAATCATTTGAGTATGACTAATGGGCAAGAGACTGGCAAACTCATAAAATGAGAAATAGTCTATTTACACTCTCCAACGGTGGACATGGGTAATCAACACTTTTTCATCTAGAGAAAGGACAATAAGGATTTATACCGTACATACTTGAGTAAGGCAGATAAAGGAATCGCACATAAGGCATGCGAAAATATTGCGAGTAGAACGTGGGGTTACATCATATCAATACTCTAGTGGATGAGAACCATGTTCGTGAGACTCAAGGCCACAACAAGGAAAACGGTATTACCGCATAAGAAATGAAATCGACTCCAAGACCGGCATATCAGACCTCACACCTCCTCTTAACATGGTGTGGAGATCTTCTCAGGCTGACGGGGATCCCACCCGAATGGAATATGCACAATCTTGAGGGCCCTCACTAGAAACTAACTATGCACGCAAAAGGAATCTGGAGAGCGCAAAACTCCCCAAATTCTTTCGCGAAATACTACAAGTATCACGTCAAATACTTAGGGCTGTTCTGAGATAATAAACTTACCTAAAACATACATCTACAGCATGTAATGTACAAAAGCAAATCGTCCTCCATGATATTCAGAAGAGCTTCTGGCAAAAGATGGGGACTGAAACCAAAAGTTATGTACTGGCTCTACACTGCAATCATAAGACCCAGAATCACTTCTGTGGTGGCCAATAAACAAGCTAGAGATAGCCAAAAACCAACATTGGAAAAATTTAGGGGCTTGCCTGTCTGTGAATTACGAGTGCTATAAAAAGCGAACAAACCGCTGCCATGAATGGACTCGGGGTACCTAGTTTGTTACACAGATAGCTCAAAAACAGATATGCTTACTGCATGTGGAGGGCATGCTGTTTGAGCACTTGGCTCTAAACCGACTGAAACGATAATTGACACGCATGCTCGGCTTATCACCAAAGCAATTCAGGTTTATAGAAGGGAAGCAAACGGCAAATGTCATAAATAAAATGGTGAAAATCGCAAAAGAGACACAGGCTGAATTTAGCCATGCTCATCGTAGACTATGGGCAGTAATTACGTTATACTGACTAGCAACTGATTCCAGACCAGTTTAGGAGGAGGGAAATGGATGAAAGTATCATAAGCCTCAAAGCGTCCTATCTGCCTGATGGAAAGGTCATTCTAGAGGCGGAACTATTGACCGGAGTCGATAGGCTTTGCTGATGACTTAGCGATGGTGATAGTTGTTGAAGGGGAATATATCCTGATGAACACAGCTTACGTGAACGAAAATATGAAATTAGCATCGGAGAAACGCAAACCGTTCTGCTCATGACGAAGAGAAAATTCTAACCAATATAATTGTATCTTCAAAAAGAGCAACAAAATACTTGGGGGTTTGGGTAAATACAAAGATGACATATGCTGAACTTGTCAAGTCAAGGTCACTGATGAAGTCGAGAAAACAGTAACGGCCCTGTCTGGGCTCATGCCGCATATAGGAGGACCCCGATCACTCAAGAGGAGAATTCTGATGAGTGTTGCTCACTCACATATTCTGTACGCAGCTCCGTCTTGTATATAGGGGTAGGAAATCAGAAATTAGTGGTGAAACTGACAAGTTGATCAGAATATGCTACATCTATAGGACGGTCTCAGCAGAGGTAGCAAGGATTCTGAAGATAGAACTTTTGATTCAGGAAAGAAACACTGAGCTAGATAGAGTCACAGCGGCGGCATATCTCATGTCAAAATGCAAAGTGAATGAAACCACGGAATAATTATATAACGGTACAAAATCGACGGAAGGAAATGATAGGGGTCAACGAACATAATATATAAAAGTTTTTCGAAAGTTGAATTTTGTGATTCTGGCAATATGATCAACAACAACTCACTTTATAGCCCATATAAACAAATACATAAAATTTACGGTTCGTCAAACTCATTTAACGTCTTTTGTTTCAGGTAATTTACACACTGAACCCAAGACTATCCATCATGATGCGGACGTTTATGATCCAAAGTACAGTAAGTTTTCTCTTTCATATATTCTCATAAAATCGGCATTGAAAAATCATGAGCTTTAATGAACAAATTCCTTTTTATCTCTTGTAGAAAAGGGAAATTCTGCACGATGACAAGTTCACTGACTCATTCATTTCCCCATAGGTTAAATAATTTTTTTCATTTTCGTGACTAAAATGTGACATATTTCAACTCAAATCAGTGAGAGAAGTTGTTCTTCTAATCACTAGTGATTAAACAACTTTTTCTATGTTAATGCAAAAAACAAAACTTTATTGAACTATATTTAGTGAAAAAACTGGATCTTCATTGCACTAGTGCGTTCAAATCGACGCCATTTTTAGTCCATTTTCTGTGATATTGTATTACATTTTGAACAATTGCATATTTTATATTATTTTCAATTATATTTATTGCTTACTCGATTACGGAATTCTAGAAAATGTAATTTATCAAAAATAAAGTTTGAGTTAAATTGTTCCTAACATAGGTATTAGTCCCTAACTTTCTCAGTGCAAATCGATAGTGCTAATTAATTATTAAATATTTTGCTATTAAATTACGACAACTCGGCCTGACGACCCAGTCGGACAACTTCACGTTAGTGCAATTAACACTTACTTTTTGCACTTGTTGCATAAATAACTATTTTTTCCCAAGTGTTTAAAAGTATTACCTAGGTTGCCAATTAACAACCATCATAAACATTGCTCATAGCGCAGCAACGGTGTCGACCTATTCGTATCGAGTAGGCTGGTTTCCAAACAAATGCAACACAAGCAACGCCAAAAAATCAGATTTAAAACACGTTAGTAAAGCGCATTTATCACTCGCCTGGATGAGGCCCTCACAGCTTCGCTGCTATGCTTTACTCACTTGTCCTAAGAAATAGCTATTTCTCCATTGTTAATGTGCCCACGTGTGTTTTTGATTTATGAAAAATGACTTCTGTGATTTTTTTCAACATCTTTATGGTCAGGTCGTTTATGTAATGTATGGCCATGTTTTCGTCTTCGTTTTCTTCCTTTATCAGCATGAGTTTTTCCCATACATTTCCTTGGTGTGTTTTATTTTCACAAGCTTTTATTTCACTTGCTTCGTTCGTATGTCATTCGTTCTGTCATTCGTTCTGTCATTCGTTCTGTCATTCGTTCTGTCATTCGTTCTGTCATAGGTTCTGTCTTTTATTCCGGTTCCACATTTGTAATCCATTTTTGGAGCACTTGTCGACATCCGATTGAGTGACAATGCATTATGAAATTTTTGTTAAAAAAAACAAATGCAAAATGGCGGCTCCAAGATGACGGACGAGTTTTGTGATTATGGTACGATTCAATTCAAAATTGGTTTGAGATGGTTTTCGGGGTCGCAGATTATGAATTTTTTGTCAAAATTCGAAAATTCAAGATGGCGGCTCCAAAATGGCGAAGAAGTTTTGTGATTATGGTGCGATTCTATTCAAAATTGGTATGTGGGGGTTTTTGGGGACGGAGATTGTGAATTTTTTGTCAACATTTGAAAATTCAAGATGGTGGCTCCAAAATGGTGGAGGAGTTTTGTGATTATGGTTTGATTCTATTCAAAATTTGTATGTGATGTTTTTATGAATTTTCTGCCAAAATTCATGGGATTGAAATGGCGGCTCAAGGAATTTTTGTTACAGAAAAATGACGCTGCAAGATGGCGGACGATATTTAGATTTATGGTCCGATTCGATTCAAAAATGGTATGATGGGGTTTTCAGTGTCGAAAATCAAAATGACGGCTCCAAGATGGCTGATGATGTCTGTGTTTATTGTTCGATTATATTCAAAATTGGTATGTGGGGGTTTTCGGGGTCTGAAAATATGAATTTTTTATCAAAACTCACAAATTTAAGATGGCGGACGAGCTTTGTTATTATGGCTCGATTCGATTCAATATTGGTATGTCGGGGTTTTTGGGGTCGGAGAATTATGAATCTAGTCGAAGATTACTGATTTCAAATTCAAATTTATAAATTGAAGATGACAACTCCAATATGGCGGATGAGTTGATCTTCAGATGGTCTCCTCCTCATAAAAACAAAAATGCATAGAGTAAGGCGTACTAAAGTACTTTAAAGCACAAAATAAAATAATTAATAAAAAAACTTTTTAACGACAAGCTTTTATTCAAATGCACTGAAATGTCAAAAATAATTGCTTTGGATGTATGACGAAGGTCATTCCGTGAGTTATAGATTCAAAAGCTTATCGCTTTTGTATTTGAACTGAAAACTTTGCGCAACAAGCTTTTGAATATATAACTCACGGAAAAACCTACGTCACACATCCAAAGCAATTATTTTTAACTTTTTAGTGCATTTAAATGAAAGCTTGTATTTGAAAAGTGTTTTTATTAATGATTTTATTTGATTACTGATGATGTCGTAACCAACATACTTTTCGTTTTTCAGTCCGTTTATGATCGGCGATTTCTATTTCTGTTATTGGTGATGAAACCAATGTATTAGGAATGGATGAGCGAATCAATGCGTATCCTGAAATTCCATTTATCTCATTTCCCATATCAGCAAACTCAGAATGAAGACAAAAGAGTTTTGGAAACGATGAGGTAGATTTTCTAGAGTTCTTCATCCTATTTGTATATTGAAAAAATACTAGATCTCTCTACTCCAACTGTAACACAACATAATTCACTTAGGTGTCTCATACGACAGGAAGAAAGTTGAAACATCTCAATCCGAATGAAATATGCGACGGAATAATTTGCACACTTAACTATAGGCTTCAAACACCTCCGACCTACATTCTCGGCTATTTTGTAACCCGCCGTATTAGCAATAGACAATACATCATGTCCGTCGGCAACATTCAGATTAATCATCGATGCAATCAACTGGAAACACTATATGTATATTAGTTTCAAGTTTACTTCAAGTGTACGCGATATATCTGGGATATGTCAAGGGAGTTCAAAGACATTCATCCGGTTGAAATAATCCGAAGACCTCATTCAGGTTTGGATTTTGCTTTCATAGTCCCCATTCATACGAGAAATACCAACACTAATTAAATTGGTTTGACTTACACAGAAAAAAAATTGTTGAATCAAATAAAATTTATTTGAATCAATCTAATGAAAGAGTCGTATATGCCCGACAAAATATAATCTCAAAATGGGTAAAATTATTTCTTGGTTATGGATCAAATTTAAAGATTCATTCAACTGAAACTAATTTGCATAAACCAAATATCATATTCGACCAAGTCTATTCATAACAGTGTAAATAACTAAATAAATAAATGAATGCATGAATGAATGAATGAATGAATGAATGAATGAATGAATGAAAGAATGAATGAATGAATGAATGGATGGATGAATGAATGAATGAATGAATGAATGAATGAATGAATGAATGAATGAATGAATGAATGAATGTATAAATAAATAATAGCTCGTTTTGGCAGAAATGTTGTTTCGACCATGTAATTATTTTGTTGAATCGAATAATGAAATTTACAAAATTTGTTGATTGCTTTAACAAAAAAATTCATTCAAGCGGGTATTTATGTCGAATTGATGACTTCAATATAATCAGTTTTTTAATCCACTGAATTGACAAATATGGCAATGAGAGCCCACACCAGACATTCAAGTCCGTACGTCACAACGATGATAAGTTGCCTTTGCTATTCGATAAAATTCAGGGTCAGTTATGAGAAAGCTTCGCCATCTATCGCATATAATTCAAGCAATATAATATTTTTCAATCCATTTCTGTTGTTTCATTCCAATAAATATTATATTTGTGTTGAAACAAATGTTCAATCAATATGAGTTGGAGATTGTTTCGATAGATGAAGATATAGTTGAATCAAAGAAATCTTGCATTGAGAAATCTATTTTGTCACCGCAATTTAACGATTCCATCAATCAAATACACCTATGTTTTGGGATTAATTTTATTTATGCAAGCCAATAAGAGTGACCAAATAAATTTGGTTGAATTAACAATTCCCTTTTTTCCGTGTATATCTCTGTGAGAAGAAGCAATCCATTGGAGAAAGAAAATGCCAATCTTCATTTAACCCATTTTTTGGGGTTTTTCTCCTGCTTGAAGCGAAAACTCTCAATGTTCCACAAATTTCATTTCTCAATATGTCTATAGAGATGAGATTTGTTTCTTCACATGTCGAGACGAAAGAAAAGATCCAGATGATTCGTTAGTGTCAACCCAAATTGTCTGTGCTTATAGTGGTAATCATAACTCATGAAAGATGTCCAATGTGTCCACCATTATTGTCTATGCATAGTTGATAACGTCTTCTTATATTTATAAGTGCATTGTAAATTACCTCATTATTGACATTCATATTTCATGTAGAGTCTTCAATGAATGTTATTACTATTATTAACAGTATGTTTTAGATATTCCCACGGAAATTTATCCATAGGGATGAAGTCATTTAATACTTCCATTATTTCCCATCCATATTGGACATTATTCAAATGCTTTTGATCGGGTAGGACACTAGGCGGGGTTGCCCCATCTTGCATCCAAATCATACTGGCAAGCTCGGCAAATTTTGTAAAAAAAAAATTCCACTTCTGGGATGACTATTTCTTGAGAGGTAACTCCTGTTTATATATAGGAATCCTTTTAAAATTCGGGTATGCAGTCAACAAGGGTATGGAAATTAAAGTGAACTCTTTTTTCTATTCAAGCTTTCGAGTCATTTATTGTCTCTTCATCAGGAACTCTACAATGAATTAAAATTGAACATTATTAGATTTGAAAACCAAAAATTATAAATTGCTGCAAGTGAAATGGATTTTTAACCTCATTTTCGTAAGTACACACATGCCTATTTGGTTTTCAAATCTAATAATGTTTAATTTTAATTCATTCCTGATAATAAATGACTCGAAAGCTTGAATATAAAGAAGGGTTCACTTTAATTTCCATACCCTTGTTGACTGCATATCCGAATTCAAAAAAGATTCATCTTCAACTTAGACAGTCGTTTAACCTTCACACCTTCTATATATATATATATATATATATATATATAGGGCCAACAATTTCATTTCTAACAATTCCGCACCAAACGCTTACAGTTTTTCTTCCTGTTTTCTTTATTTGTTTTACCAATCTTTTTCTGTTGTCCTTTTTTCCCACGACCTTCAATTTTTACTATTGGAAACTCCTGCCGTAAAAAAGGATGACTCAGTCCATAATATTTTAGTTAAATAATCAGGATCTTCATTCAAATTTTGGACCATCAGATTCCAGCCTTTTTTTGAGTCGCTGTTAAATATGTGCGGGTAAATTTTCATATGGTTTGTAGTTGTTCTTCTTTTCGTCCTATTAGCTCACTTCCTTTTCTTTCTAAAATCCTGTAGAAACTTATCGCTCATCAGCTCCGAGATCACCTCTATAAAAATAACATTTTACCGACGATGCAATCTGGTTTTAGATCAAATTACACTTGTGCAACTGCCCTATTGAACTTACTCGATGATATTGTCAGATGATAACGAGGTCACTGCTCTAATTTTAATTGATTACAGCGAGGCCTTCGATACCACCAATCACCAACTTCTCTTTTTTATACTTCACTACAATGGTTTGTTACATAACTATGTTAAATTCTTTGAATCCTACCTCTCGAATAGATCCCAACTAGTACGAAGAGAAAATGTAAAATCAGAATGTGAGATCTTATCTTCAGGGGTACCACAAGGTTATGTCCTCGGGCCTATACAACACAATAAACTAAAATACCACATGTATGTGGACGATACACAATTGTATTACTCATTCAAACTCAACGAAATGTCAGACAGTGTAAGTGTGTTAAACCATGAATTAAATCGTTTTGTCGACATTTCGAAAAAACACGCACTCCATATAAACATTGCTAAGTGCTCAGTAGTGCTCAGTAATAATATCCAGGTCCTAGGGACCCAGGTCGAGAGTTGATGGTTTGGGTATTGAAATCGGCGACGCTGAACTGCCTGTCGTAAATCAAGTGAAAAACTTGGGAGTCATAATCGATGATGAGCTCAAATTCAAGAAACACACATCACTGTTGATTCAGATGGCTTACGGAAAGGTGAAAGTATTATATCTCCACAGACACGCCCTGGATACTGAACCAAAATTACTTCTTTGCGACACACTAATACTGTCAACCTTCAACCATTGCGATGTGGTTTAGTACTACTTTCTGATTACTACTGAACAGCACAGAATCCAAAGAGTTCAAAACTCGTGCTTGAGATTTTCTTTCGGAATTAAAAAAAGAGATCCTGTTTCTTACACGCTGAAAAGAGGTAAATGGCTGAAAATGTCTGACTTCATACCTCAGTATTATATCATAACAGTATTATCGCCAAAACACTCTACACCTCTACAACAGAATACAATACAGTACTGAGGTACATCAGACATAAAAGGATTTACATTGCTAGACCTTCACCTACAAAATAGTTGAACAATATAACGACTTTCCGCTTTTCCTTCAGGCAAAATCCTTGGCCAGTTTCAGATAATTGCCACGTTTATACCGTGTGTGAATTTGGTAACATTACCAAGTGTATGTGACCAAACTCAAACCAAGTGTTTAAGTAATCGTTTATTTACATCGTGTTTTGTCGAATGATTAATTAACCAACTTGGTTCTGGTTTGGTATTTATTCAGTCATGTGACCAAGAGAAAGGTTTGTGCTATCTTATTCGGAATTTGTGTCATCTGTCAATGACAATGTCTGGATGTCAGTGAACTCAGGCTCAGTCATTTCAAATTTCATTTATTCAGCAGTTTTTGTAAAACCCCTACTCAACATGTCTTCTTCAAGGCTCTTGTAAATGTCTAGGTGTTGAAAGTTTTTGCCATCCAAAATTGATATAATTTTCTTGTCCAAAAATATTCGGAGAAACGCACTGGATTCTTCATCTGTCCAATTAATACCTTCGGACTTTTTCATAGGAGGATCTGAACTGCAGCAACTCATTTTATATGAAAAATACTAACAAAAATATATAAAACAATTTCCAATGTAATGATGCGGAAACTAAGGTTAGGAATCACGAAACATATTTTTCACTAACTCTCTCTTGCTCTATTTTTTATGGCTATTGTTTCCATTCGGTTCATTCAGCCAGTGCGATAACCACAACAGAACGCTTAGCAATCTTTCAAACCAAAATTTACAGTCACGGTTGGTACACTGTACACCATCTTAGTAAACTTAGTATTATAGTCTGGTACATAACAAATTCCGGTACCAAACCAAGCTAGTTACTTGACTGCACAGTTTATACCACACTAACAGAATTTGTTTGGAATATAATCATTAGTCTGCATACCAAGACACGGTATAAACGTGGCCATTGTCTGAAACAAAAGTTTCTGGATAATAAGTAATGTCAGAGTGCTATGCTATGCCATGACCATACTGATACAATATGTCAAATTACTCTATGTGTTTCCATAGTTATAATAATTTAGAGGATTATGGTGTGTGACCTGTTTTTATACACACTTATCTATCCTTTTTCTTCTTTTTCCTTTCTTTTTTTGTAAGGTGCAAGAGTAAGAATGGAGTCATCCAATCTTGTATCCTATTGGCAGAAAAATGTAAACTGTACTGTCTCATATCTATACTTCTGTCAATAAATCCAACTATTATTATTATA
The DNA here is from genome assembly GCA_018342105.1 of Gonioctena quinquepunctata. Classification (NCBI taxonomy): domain Eukaryota; kingdom Metazoa; phylum Arthropoda; class Insecta; order Coleoptera; family Chrysomelidae; genus Gonioctena; species Gonioctena quinquepunctata. The sequence continues at coordinate 207,693 of JAFIRS010001002.1, forward strand.
TAATTGTCATTTTCATAGCTGACTTTGAAAATGTAAACTTTCATAGGATAGGTATTTACAGTAACTAGTCTAACTAAGTCATTCGATGGTTAATAACTCAAAAACGGTATAAGATAGGGGTAACATATTATATATTTTTGAAATCAGGAAAAAAGATCATTCCAAAAATTCAATGATATATAGGGTGGTATCCCATTGAAAAAAAATCTTTGAAATCTGCACGCTACTGTATTTTTAATAGCATTTTATCAAAATTCAGTCATACCACACAACTTTGAAATATTTTTTTTTTCTATAGCAAATAATTATGATGACAAGGAGTGAATAACCCAGTACGATCAAAGCCGCACATCCCATTATGTTTCTCTCGGGTCTTTCAGCTTATTCAACTGACATTGGAAATACTCTATGAGAACGGCTTTGAGAAAAATAAATTTTATTCAGTGAATTTTCCGATAGGTATTTGTTCAAATGTATTCTCGGTTCATATGTAGTGGCTGGCTATAATACTGAAATATTTAAAAATCTTTTTATATCCTAATGTAATATAAAACGTTGTCCAACTTTGATAATGGGATAAAACCTCATATTCACGATCACGATTCACGAATGTGGATATTACAACACTAATCCTGTGACAATCAACAAAATGTTATGTCCCACCAAGGTATTAACTTTGTCATAAACCTGCCCGACAATCTGAACGTAACTCCTCAAAAACAGATTTTCCCACTCAATAATTTCTTGCTTAGAACGATACCCCAAGTCAAATCTATTATACTGTTCCTTGGTTTAGTATCTGGTGAATACGGAAGCAGATTCGATAAACACATCTCATATCCCTATTACTTGTTCTCACGTAGGTTGGTAGATGTGTAATGTTTGCGTTTTTGTGGTTATGTAAATGCAACGTTTAGCGCTGCCGGAATGCCATCTATGTGAACGTTTTTTCCGTGTGGGAATGAGTTGGCCAAGCCATCGGGAGGTCATAAACTTCAAGTACTTAAACTTGAATATTGTTCCGCAATAGAAAAATAATAAGGTTTTTACTGTTCAGTATGGATTAATTTTTAGAATCGCTCAGAATGGAACATGTTGAATCAGTGAATAATATATAGTACAGGGGAATTGGACTTTTATAAAGAAAACATTAATATACAAATAATATTTTGTTCAGAAGTAGTCCATAGGAGTGGAATTAAGAATCCGAAGAGTTCCTTCCTCACTTGTAGATGAAATCACCCTTTTGAGGCTAAAAAACACCACCATACAGGACTTGGTTCCGGCTTTTCCCATGTATCTTCGAATCCGTCCTTCCCAAGAAAAAAAGGAATGGAAGCGAAAATATTGTTCCTTAAATTCTACATAAAAAAGTTTCACAGACGATTTGTCTATTTTCCAACCCTTTTCACGCTCTTGACGTTCAAAGTACTAGTCTTAGAGCTCTAGTACGTGAACTGAAAATGATAAGATGCAAGGAGTATTTTTTCATAGGACAAGCATTTAGCACTGCAGCCAGAAGTCAGTTCCGGGAAGGAAAGTGGGGGCGGGCGGTACAAAGATTCTTCCAGAGCGCCGCCCAGCGCTCACATAACTTCAAACACTTTTTTAATTCAAGTTAGCCTAGTAGCTCACATGAATGATCTCTGACTTTCGAACTACAAGGACCCGGGTTCGATCCTATTACACTCAAATCAACAAAACATATGACCTCATAACATTCATCCTCACATCCCCTGAAAACAAAAAACGCATTTAAATAGTTTGATGTCCCACGATTATCGTCAGCAGTTAAATATGTTATAATACATAACGGAGAATCTGAAGGTGAAGTATTCAACTATTACACGTTACATTACTTTCATTTTTATAAAAATAGTGATTTATGTTTTAGAAGATGAAACAGATATCGATTATATCAGCTTCTAGGATCAGTCAGAGTATTAATGTTAATAAAAATGCCATTCTTACCCTGTCTTGAGTAACGAATGAAAACGAGTTAACATACGATTCTAATTATTTTATTTATTTATACTTATTCTCCGTTTTGTCCACTCGAAATTGATTATCAATTCATTGAAACTTTGAATAATACGAAGACGAATTGCCAAAACTACATACAAAAAGTTTTACCGCTTCAGCAACTTCTTGCGATATTATAATTTTTTTTATATACTTAGCCATCGTTTTGCCTTCTGGTAAATTATGTACAGCTTTCTTGAGCCGTAAATAATTAATAAATGAAATTGCCAGAACTGCACTTTGTCATTAAAATTAGAACAACTTTCTTACAACTTTAACCGATTTCTGGCAAAGTTTAATCCCCGATCTACACCATGCCCCACTTAAGGTTGAGCGCCCATGGATAGTAAATCCCCTTCACGTTATGTGTGAACGAGATTTACTTTCCACTTCCATCTTCCCCCGCTTCTCCTTGAAGCGGTCCTCAACTCGCAAATTGACACGTTTGCGAGATTGAAATCGTACCTCCTGTGGTGTGAAGTCAGCCTCTGAGTGCTTTAAACCCCTCATTACCATGATTTTTGTATGTATACCTGACTTGTGCTGTGTGTGCATGGTGGTGATATACCTGATGGGTGCGTAAGTGTAATGTGTGATGTTTTTTGGGTGTGTGATCTTACGTTTTTTGAGTTGAGTTGTTACTCACCTGACGCGCCGGAGTGCTACTCTCGGTGGTGGACGGTCGTTCTGGTAGACTGGTCGCATATACTTTTCCCTTTCTCCTAGCTTGGGATCGTCCAGGTTCAGGTTCGCGTGGATGTCTTGGATCACTGGGTTCGTGTGGGTGTCCGTCTTCAGGAACGTCTCGGTGGCGTGGTTCCGAAGATGGTCGTCAGTGAAGTTCGAATGGACAGTCCCTGCAGATAAATCTATTCAGGACGTATCTGGGAGCGTTCACTGTCATTCTTAGGCTCACATTCAAGAATAGCCGGATCTTGTCCTGTATGTTTGTGCGCATTGACCACATGCGGCAGTTGCATACAGGATGATGGGGAGAAGGATGGTCCTGATGAGGAGCAGCTTCAACTGGTGGTCCATGTTACTACTGCGTCCTATGAGGGGGTAGAGGTTCTTTCGGGCTGCTTCCGCTAGTCCGAGCCTCCGATCTACGTGTTGCCTGAATGTCAATCTTTTGTCCAGGGTGACTCCAAGGTATTTGGCCTCGTTTGCCCATGGGATCCATTGGTCATTCATGATGACATTTCCTGACGGTGCTGTTCGCCTTCTGGTAAAAAGTATGGCTTGGCTCTTATCTGCGTTGATCTTCCATAGGTAAAACCAGTCCTCAAGCTTATCTGCTTGATCTTGCAGGTATCGGGTTACTTGCGTTGCATTCACTGATCTGGCCACTAGTGCTGTGTCGTCCGCGTACAGCGCTAGCTTGTTGAAGTTGTCAGCAGGCTTTGGGATGTCCGCCGTGTAGATGGAGATCAGGTGTGGAGATAAGACGGCGCCTTGCGGTACTCCTGCTTCTAGGGTCCTTACTGCTGAGAAGTCGCTGTCAACTTTGCATTGGCACCGCCGTCTCCGTAGGAAGGAGTCTATCAGCTTCACTATGGGACTGGGGTAGCCGAGGTTTGCCATTTTGGTGATTAAGCCATTGTGCCAGACCTTGTCGAATGCCTTGGAAACGGCTAGGAATAAGGCTCCTATGCGATGTCCTCTGCCCAGGTTGAAGCCTGTTACGGCAAAGTCCACTATCCTCAGGACCTGCATTTCCGTAGAGTGTTCTTGTCGGAAGCCGAACTGCTCGTCTGGTAGGACGTTGAGTTCTTCCGTTAGCGGTTTCAATCGTTTATGGATGACTCGCTCTGCCGCCACCTTGCTCATCGAGGATGTGAGGCTGATGGGTCGGTGGTTTTGCGGTATCACATGGTTCTTGTTGGGTTTGGGGATCATGATAACCGTGGCTCCTTTCCATGGTCGTGGAAAGTGTCTGAGCCTGAGCACTGCCTTGACGATGTTGGTCAAGGCAACAATTCTTTTTCTCGGTAGAGCCTTTAAGGCTCTATTCGAAATTTGGTCTGGTTCGGGTGCCTTGCGGGTAGCAAGGTTTCGGATGATGTCCTTGATTTCTTCTGGCGAAGTTGGTTCAAGGACGTGCTCGGCATCATTGATCCGTCTTATTCTCCTGACAGTCTGACTGGCTCGGGTTTCCATGTCTTCCACCTCGTCGATTAGATTGACCTGGTTGTCTCTACACTGGCGTTCGAAGGCGCCCGCAAATGCTTCTGCCTTTTCGTTGTCAGTGTAGACCAGGCCTCCCTCTCCGTGGAGTGGCGGGCATGGTTTCCTTCTGCCTTGTTGAAGTACTCTCTGCATTCTTCACACAGAGTTGTCTTCTGGGCTCATTTCTGTCATCCTGTTCGTCCATTGCTGTGTTTGGTGAGCTTTGAGTTTTAGATGCGGTTGCCTGCCTGCCTGGTTCATTCTTCTCTTATCTTCGGGGGCCAGTGTTCTCTGGTATCTCTTTTTCAAGCGGCGCCTGTTCCTAACTAACTCCCTAACCTCTGGGGTAAGTGCTAGTTGGAAGTTGAACCTGGTTACTTGGGTGGTCTTGGAGCTGCGTTTTCTCATCTAGACTTCTGGCAATCATTTTAAGCAATTTCTACAGTTAAAAATTATAACACAAAATTGCAGAGCTGCGTTCGGAGAAGTTATTTTGAATAAATATTAACGCGTTTTATCGAATTCAAATTATATTTATTTTTTATTCAGTTCGGTCCATCTCGTAATTTATTATTTACAATCCATTTCAAGGATAAATGCGCAAACGCCACGAGCGCACCCGTGAAGAGACAGTAGGAGATCGCCCCGCGATGTTTTGCGATACCCTATGTAAAAATAAACATCACTCCCACGCAATTTTTCACACCGAATATCCCCGAATTCGGTGTGAAAAATTGCGTGGGAGTGATGTTTCGCCGAGCACTTCATACTTTGAACGTCAATAGCGTGAAAAGGTTGGAAAATAGATAAAATCTGAATCACTTTTTTGTGTAGAATTCAATGATCAATATTTTTGTTCTCAGTCCTTTTTTCGAGGAAATGACGGATTCGAAGATAAATGAGAAAAGCCAAAATTCAGTCCTGTATAAGGGCGTTTTTCACCCCAAAAGGGTGATTCCACCCACGGATAAGGTGTGAACTCTTCGGATCCTATCTTCGACTCCTATGAACTACTCCTCCACCAAATATAATTGGTAAATATTTTGTGTCATCTATTCACAATTTTTTCGTCTATTTACCATGGATTCATACCCGAAATGCACATATCCGAATGCGTATGACCGTCCTACTTATAGGACCACTTTTTCAGCGGATTTCGGTAAAAATAATTGAACTTCCCAAAGACAATGGCAAGAATTATGAAGCAGTTTTATCCCAAATAGGGCGGAAGTAGGTCAGGTGTATGGATATATATCTGCAGAAAAACGACATTTCGGGTTGTTGGCAGCCGGAATTTTGGAGACAAATTATGCGGCGTACGAAACGAACACTGCAAATTCGCATAGAATTTAATCAAGAAGATGTTCGGCGAGATAAAAGGAAATACAACAATGGTGCATAAACACAAAGTTCCGTCCATAACTGGGAATCATACTCAGGTCCTGCACTGAATTGGGTTTATTATCAAACAATGAAAGTCTATACAAAGCGTGTCTGATATATTTATGGAATAAATTCATTATTTTGGAAATAGGCTTCATTTCATCATTAGGGAAGCCAATAAAATTATGGGATTTTTCTAATGATCTACTAGAGACTTCGATATTACAGAAGTTATTGAATACTCCCAGTCTATTGCGAAGAGGACTTGAATGTGCATAAATTATCATACATCATGATCTTGTATACAAAATGAATATTTGAGAAATGTTTACTTAAAAATTTATGGCATCTGTCCTAGGAAATAATTCAATATAGTTGACAGCGCCTTTAGCCACAAAGATAGAGTAGTTTATTTGACCATGTCATATAGATAGAACATTCATGGCAGAAAAAGATACATATTATAAGGCTATGCCTGTGTATTTTAGAATAAATAGAAACACAAATCATCCATTAGAAGTGAGATCATGATAGTCCTGCTTCAGGAACAACAAAAATCATTCCTCTAATAGGCAGATACTCGAAAGGGAATTGGTAGAGTCTAAATAAAACATAATAAGTCATCCCAATATTTACAAAGCTAGTTAAGTCTTTGAAAATCGCGTGATCTAGAATAAATAAAAAAAGTTAATTTAAAAATGAAGAAACCCGAGTGAACTTTTAAAAAGATGGAAAAAAGATGACCAGAAAATATTGTCAGAAAATTATGTTTTAAGAGGTTAACTATTGGACTTTTTTTTTTTTTTGGCTTGGACATTTCGTCATTCGGCCAGACACAAGTTGAATATTTATTAAAACACGTCGAGGACCATCCTCGGCCCGGCTACGAAATTTAACATTTAATTCTCTCTAATTAAATAGAAAAATTTCTGCCCTGGCCGAGAATCGAACTCACGACCTTTCGATCATGAGTCGGACGCTAACCCACCGCGCCAATCCCCCCACATGAACTATTGGACTTAATTCTGTACACAATCTCAAGCAGTCGGAGGCATCTTCTTTGATTTAAAATGAAGATGTACCGGGTGACCCGGATCCAATTTACCCCCCTGTAAATTCGTTGTTATTTCATATGGATGTTGGTACTTCGATTTGATGTTATGAATGTACAATTTAGCGAGTATCAAACCAAATATGACACATCCGGTTTGACCGGAAGCGCATCCAATTTTTATATTTCAAATATAAAGTACATATTTTTTTTGAAAATTACCATCCGGTATAGAATTACCTTTCCAATGATATATCACAATCATACTTTCAATTCACAATCTGCTGATGTTATTGAGATTTTATAAAAAAATACTTTTTGTATTCCCCTCGTAACGGAACATTTTCATGAAAGTATGCTATGGAAGATTGATCAATATCATAAGTTACAATAATTGATGGCCAAACTTTTTACACAGTAAGTTTTATTCTGACTAACTATTTTTACAATTTTATTTTTTCTTTATTTTTCAACATCAATACACTAATTTCTTTTAAATGCTAATATAGTAATTTTTTAAGTTGGTTAGAAACTCCAATACATATTGAAATACAAAACATGAAAAAACTTCCATATTTTTGTTTCATATTTATTTTTTATGAAGATAATTTCCATGTTTCAGTGTTCGGTCGATACTTTCCGGTCTCCCTCTTTCCTTTTCCCCAATTCCTCCTTTATTTTCAGCTAATAGTAATAATGATGAAGTCTCCTAGAGTAAAACACTCCGGAAGTAAAATACCTCTCCATTCGGATTTCCGGGCGAGAGGTACTCGAGGGGACTCAACATTAAAGATTAATTTTTGCAACATCCGTGGACTCAACAAGAACATCAATGACGTCCACCATCACCTACAGACGAAAAAACCGGATATTCTGGCTCTAACAGAAACACAAGTAAACTCGTCCACCAACAAGGTCCATATGCTTTGTCCTGGTTACGAACTCCATTCTCGATTCAGGTTCAAAGGTGGAGTCTGCCTTTACGCTAAGGCTAACCTTTCATGCCAGCGTGAAGAGAGTTTGGAACCGAAAGACTTTGATGTGATGTGGTTTAAGCTAGCTGATACCAAAGTGACTAAGTTCCTTTGCTGCCTTTACCTATCACCTAATGAACCTTCATATAACAACCTCTTTGAGTTTTTATCACTCAAACTGGACTACATTCAGGAAAACCATCCAACAGCTGAAACCATAATCATGGGGACTTTAATGTACATAATGCTGCCTGGCTCAAATTCTCTAACAAAACAGATGATGCAGGTCGTCAAGCTGAGGCCTTCGCCATCACTCATGGTCTAGAACAACTGGTCGAGCTACCAACCCGCATCCCTGATGTCAACAACCAGTCTGCCAATACACTAGATCTTTTCCTCACCACCAATCCTGACCCGTATAGAATAGAAGTTTGTGCCCCACTTGGAAACTCTGATCACACCCTCATCTCCACAACATGCTCTTTCCATTTACCATCGAGCAGCACAATACCACCCCGTCTCATGTGGCATTACAATTCGGCCGACTGGGAAGGTCTTCGTATGTTTTTCTCAGCGTTTCCATGGAAGAGAGTTTGTTTCTCTTCAGTAGATCCAACACGATGTGCTGAGACAATTTCTGAAATCATCATGTTGGGGATGCAAACTTACATACCGAATACCGAAAGAAGAACATCATCCGATAAGACCTGGTTTAACAGAAACTGCTCTAGAGCTGTGGCTTCCAAACAGGCAGCATACCATCGATGGCAAAAAATCCGGGACCTGAGACCAGAGCAGCATACGTTGAGGCTAGAGGCATATGCAAAGAGACAATAGAATGTTCAAAAGATGCTCATAATGCCAAAATAAGATCAAAACTTGTTGAATGTCCCAACGGATCCCGTTCATTTTGGTCTTTCGCCAAAGCTGCGGGAAGAAACTTCACTTCCAGCTCTTTTCCTCCCCTAACCAAAGAAGATGGAACACTAGCAACGACTGCCCAGGAAAAAGCCAATATCTTTGCGCACCTATTTGCTGGAAATTCCACTCTGGATTCTTCGGAAAACAACCCCGAACATTACACCTATTGACAGTCACATGCCGAGATCACCTTTCGCCAACGTACTATCAGAAAGATTTTGCTGGGTCTCAACACCAACAAAGCCTGTGGATCTGACGGAATCCCGCCGATTGTTCTCAAGAAATGTGCCCCGAACTAACACCTGTTCTTTGCAAGTTGTTCAACCACTCTTACAATTTGGGAGTATTTCCGTCCAATTGGAAAATTGCAAGAGTACAGCCAGTCCCTAAAAGGCAAAAGACCCTACCTAGCAACTACAGACCTATTGCACTGCTATCTATTATTTCAAAGGTCATGGAAAAAGCCATCAACATCGAGCTCATGAAATATCTGGAAGACTCAGGAATTATCAATGATAGGCAATATGGCTTCCGCCATCAGAGATCAACTGGTGACCTGCTCGCATACGTCTCACATATATGGCAGCTATCTATTGAAAAGTATGGAGAAACTTTAGCTGTGGCATTAGATATCTCCAAGGCGTTCGATCGAGTTTGGCACCAGGGACTCCTCGCCAAGCTTCCATCTTATGGCTTGCCCCCAGCTGTGTTCTCTGCTTGCTAGTTTCTCTCAAACAGGTCTCTCCATGTAGTGGTCGATGGAGTTTCATCTGACACTCTACTCATAAATGCTGGTGTTCCGCAAGGATCCATTCTAGCACCAACACTATTTTTACTTCACATCAACGACCTGTTGAAAGCAACTTCATGTCCCGTACACAGCTTTGCCGATGATAGTACCCTCCATACCGCTTTCTCTTCCAGGGCCCCTATATCAGCCCGTGAAACCAGAAATGAACGAGGAAGAAATGTTAACAATATAAATATGGACTTAGCAACAATTCTCGAATGGGGATCCAATAACTTGGTAGAATTCAATGCAAACAAAACACAAGCATGTCTTTTCTCTAGAAAAGCCGATCTCACTGTGCCTAACATAACTTTGTCAGGAGTAACCATACCACTGAAGTCATCCATATCGATGCTTGGTATTACTCTCAGCAATAACCTTTCCTGGGAAAATCACGTGAGGTCCATTGCCAAAAGTGCATCCCAAAAATTGGTTTTTTGTTTCGTGCCAAGAGCTATTTCACCTCCAGTCAGCTGCTTATGATCTATAAGGCACAGATCCGACCTGTCCTGGAATACTGTTCCCATATTTGGAGTGCGGCACCTAAACATATCCTGAAGCTATTGGATTCTGTCCAAAAAAGGGCAATTCGTCTCGTCGGTGATGCCTCGCTTACAAACTCGCTCACTTGTCTGGAACACCGTAGAAAAGTTGGCGATTTGTCTCTATTTTATAGATATTTTCATGGGCGATGCTCTTCTGAAATATCAACAATCGTTCCTCCTTTGGCAGTCTCTTCGAGATTAACCCGTCAAGTTCAGTCTTCACACCCCTTCGTGGTCACTTTGGAGACCTGCAGAACATCACTTTCCAAAGACTCATTCATCCAACGAACTGCGAGGCTTTGGAACTCATTGCCTAGGGAGGTGTTCCCCGAGGCATACAACCTCCAGAAATTTAAGAAGAACACCAACTCCTACCTTCTTTCCCTTGGTTCCCACGATGTTCTCTGAACATTACAGGATATCCCTTTTCGTGGGAACCAGAACATATAAAAAAAAAAAAAAATGCTATACCTACATTTGTATTGAACCTTTCAACTTCATGTTAGTTGGCTAAGGAATTAAATTTGTTGAATTGTTCTGTTTTTGTGTTTACGCCAAATTGTTGACTTATCGAATGTTCTGAATTTTCTAAGATAATCATTCGTGAAATGAACAACTACTACCGATTTACCCAAACTGAAAAACTTGATATGTTGTTGATTTATGGAGAAGCAAGGAAAAATTCCTGTTTTAGCCTTGCGTCTGTACCAGGAGAGATATCCTAACCGTCCGCAACCTAGTAGTAGAAACTATTTTGCAATATTGGAGTCACAGTTCAGGAAAGAACGGATTAATCATGATGGGAAACATGTTATTGTAAGCGAAGATACGGAGATCACTGTTCTAGCAGCGGTTGAAATTGATTCAAATACATCATTAAGGCAGATCGAATATGAGGTCGAAATACCTAGAGAAACAGCAAGAAATTTTTGAAAAAATACCGATATCGTTCATTCAAATATCAAATTCAAATCAGAGAAGGAAGGCGCCAGGAAAGATTCGGATTCAATGTGTGGCTAGGAATTTTTGGAACCAGAATAGCGGGACCAATTATTTTCGGAGCATTAACAGGTGAACGGTACCTACAAATTCTAAATGATGAAATCCAAAATTTTATTCAAGACATTCCCTTAGCGACACATCGCGTTATGTATTTCCCACAAGATGGAGCACCCCCACATGATTCGAACGTAGTCCGAGGACATCTTACTAGAACTTTCAAAGACAATTGGATTGGTGCTCATGGTCCAGTTCTTTGGCCACCAAGGTCACCAGACCTCACACCAATTGATTTTTTGTTTGGGCTCACTTGAAGAATGAAGTTTATGTTCATAATAGACCTCAAAATCGCGAGGAACTTGAAGACAGGGTAAGGAGAGCCATCAACGAAATTACTCCGGCGCAACCAGTGAATGTAATGCGGGCATGCTCCAAAAAAATACAAAAATTCATTGACGTTAACGGGCGACATTTTGAACAATTAGATTAATTGAGTGTCATAGGTGTTGAATTTCTTGTGCATTGAGTTAGAAAACTGTACATGTTCCAAATATCTACTATTTTGTAGGAAAATTATCGAAATAAATATTTTGTTGCGTCCGATTTTGCAGTTTCAAAAATAATTCCAGACCTATAGAAGAAATTCAATATCAAAGCCAATTGGGATGAAGTTGAAAAGTTCAATACAAATGTGGGTATAGCATGGAAATAATCTTTATAAAAAATAAATATGAAACAAAAATACAGAGGTTTTTTTATGTTTTGTATTTCAATATGTATTGGAGTTTCTAACCAACTTTAAAAATTCCTATGTTAGCATTTGAAAGAAATGAGTGTATTGATGTTGAAAAATGAAGAAAAATTAAATTGTGAAAATAGTTAGTATGCATACAACTTATTGTGTAAAAAGTTTTGCCATGAATTATTCTTACCCACATGATATTATTCAATTTTTCCATAGCATACTTTCATGAAAATGTTCCGTTACGAGGGGAATACAAAAAGTATTTTTTTTATAAAATCTCAATTATATCAGCAGATTGTGAATTGGAAGTATGATTGTGATATATAATTGAAAAAGTGATTCTATACCAAATCGTAATTAGGAAAAAAGTAGATACTTTCCATTTGAAATATAATAATTGAATGTGCTTCCGGTCAAACCGGAAGTGTCATATTTGGTTTGATACTTACTGAATTGTACATTCATAACATCAAATCGAAGTACTGAATTTGAAACATCCATATAAAATAACAACGAAGATACAGGGGGGTAAATTGGTTCCGGGTCACCAGGTATTATTACCTTCGACTGCGTGAGAATGTTTACAGTATTAAGTTCAATAGTTAACCTCTTAAAACATAATTTTCTGACAATATTTTCTGGTCATCTTCACTTCACTTTTTACGCAGTCGGGTTTTTTTATTTTTAAATTACCTTTTTTTATTTTACACTTTTTAGTTGGGATTTTTCACAATAAGGTGTCTAGTTGTCGCCATATGGAATTTCAATCATTACTGTCATGTCTTTATTCACAATGTGGCGTCTGGTTGTCGGCATATTGAATTTCCATTACTGTCATGTTTTTAGTAATACTAGCAAGATTAAGACAATTCGATTGACGTAATTTGGTCTCTAGAGCGCCACAAAGGAACAAACATACAAACATGATAAACACATTAACCTCCTTTGCGTCGTGCAGAAAGGGCTCTGAATCGGAAACGGTATGAGACCGACGCTTTTCAGTGTTCGAGGCCAAGACACGCAAGAAAAGCTATTTTCAAGGTGCAGGAGTGCTCACAATGAATATTTACCTCCTATAGTTTTTGTAACAGAACCCATCTCGGTCATGTATAATTGGTAAATTTTCTGGTCGGCTTTCAATTTTTTTTCAACCTTCTTTTGTTTTTAAACCTTTTTTTCATGATGTGATCGTCAGTTCCACTTCTCAGGTAGCAGGATCTGCAATCCATCTGCTCTCCGAAGACAGCTTGTTCTTTCTTTTTCGGCATACAGCCAAATATAGTATTTCTTTTTTCGGCACACAGCTTTTAATAATAATAATAAATTTATTCACTCACATAATAATATAAGCAATACAATAAGTTATAATAGAAGTAGTATAAGATAAAAATAATGAAAACTCCACTAGAACGTCCTATTGAATATCACACGACAGGCATTAATGAAATGGAGAATGGGTAACAAATACTAAATACTAAAATAAATGATATGATGAGTAAATATACTCGGTAAGTAAAATACTTGTTCCGAGACAGTGTAGCAATTAAGAATATAAATATAAAATATATAAAAAATATAAAAAATAAAAAATACACACATATATACTGTAATAACTGAATAATTTATAAAAGAACACAATACAAAATTTAAAATTGAAGCAAGAAACAGTAGATATATTCAACATTGACTTTTAGAATATTTGAATTTGGATCAATTTCATCTGGAGATTGGTTGCACGGGAGATGCGATATGGAAACAAAATACTTACCTATCCTTATACCTTATGAAATGTAACTTTATTTAATTATATTTTCGTTTCTATTAAACCATGAACGTATGCCCTAGGGCAGGTCAGCACAAATTTTTTTAGACTTTTTTTAAATGTTTTATTTGACATGTTTTTAAGTTCATCGGGGATGCTGTTGTAGAGTTTGGGCGCTAAGAACTCATTTGATCTTTGTCCTATAGATTTTGTCATGAAGGGAATTAAGTGTAATTTTTTTCTACGTGTTTCATATTCATGATTGCTTTTTTTGAATTTCTTACTTATGTGATAATTGATCATACATTTATAACTGAATTCCTGCCTGAGGTCAAACACTTTATATGGATAGACCCTTGGAAAGATAGACCCTCAATTTTCCCACGTTGTGTATATATTTTTTTCCCTTTGAGATACAAAGTTATGTTTAGCCGAAGAGAAATAAAAGATGAAAGGTGAATAAATACATATATTAAAGCCAATGGTACTAATCTCAACTGTTTGAAAACAAATCCAACGATTAAAATCTTTACATTTTCCACAAGACAATATTGGAAATCATAAGAGTTCAGCTCATTATGAGTTCGTCTCTGGTTTCGAATATTATTTGATACGACTATGGCAAATGTTTCTGAAGTGAGGAAATTTGGACTTCATAAACAAGTAACAGGAATACATCTGTTTTTCTAAAATTGTTTAATCCCCAAAATACATTACCCGGTATTTTTCGCGGGTATATTTATAGATCAGTCATTGCCAATTGAGAGAATGAAGGCTATAGTACATTTCCAGCACCCAACCAAGGAGTTGCTGGGCTCATTTGATCTAGTGACCGGTCGGAGATTTTTTTGTGTGCACACATACTAGACAACCCGTTACCATCCTCGGCCACTCTTTACAGTACGTCCCATTTATAAATAGAGTTTGTATATATGCGTATAGCCGGAAACCATGGCTTAGCAGAGAGTCACATTGTAGCACTACAAACATACTCGTTTCAAACATTCCTCAATTCAGCTATTACATTGTCAGAATGAGCCACGGTTAAGTACTAAAATTCAATTTCAGACCAATATACCTTGAAGATTTAATATGGTACTGATAGACTTCAACTAATATGACCTAGATATATTCCTCAAATCAAGTATTCTAGATTCAAACCAGGAACCATTATCAAATTTGAATTTTCCTATCCTCACAATATTCTTTAAACTCTAAGATGACAGATTGTTGTTTATTAAGGTATTCAATATGCAAACTCGTGAGGTGGTTTAAAAATGCCTTAGTCTGATTTCTTACCAAAATTCCTATAGAGTTTACTCCCGACAACGTGTGTGAATAGTCCACTAATATATTTACCTCGCCATACATCAAGGAGTTTGCAGGGACCTCGTCCGTTGATGGACAGGAATCTTTTTGGGTGCACCCGTACCCACAAACCTGTTACTTTCCACTGTCACTCTTTACGTTACTAGGTTGGCCAAGTGGTAGAACCAGGATTTAAAGCTTAATTCAACGGTCACTCTTTAGTGTTAAGCTGGGCAAAGTGGTAGAACCGGGAATTACATGGTCACTCTTTGGTGTTAATAATATTGGCCTAAGTGGTGGAACCGGGATATATTTATTTGTGGCAAGAAGCAACAATGATAAACATATTTAGTTCCACTATTTTACAGTTGTGCTGAAAATCTCTATTTTACTCGATGTTATAAGTGAGACACCGACTGATCATGGCCGAGAATGCTGACTCCATAATTGAACTGAGTTGACTTGCTAGTGAATACTGAATTGATAATAAAGTTTTCGATCGAATAAAGGAAATTAGTTGAAAACTCTGGATGGCAATATAAATTGAATTCAGTTATCATTTTATCCGTTACGGACCTGGGCTTCCCGAAGGTTATTGTGTGGAACTTGTAGATTCCATTTTGGATCCGTCCTCTTCTTCCCAGTACCTGAATATAATTGCCTAGCAGGAGATGTTGTCCGGACCAGGACCCAATTTGAACTGTTTTCTGATCGATTCTGTACTCGCTTTTATAGGAAAAGGATCGTATCCAGGGCGACGGATTTTGTTTCTAAGGATTCCAAATTCTACGACTGGAATTCGCCAATATTCGAGTTTCCCGAATGGATCTGCAATCTGAAACTTGCATGAAAGTGGTCTAAGATATCTGTTGTACAACTAGAACCAGGTTTCCCTTCGGAAAGAACACCGCATTTACCAAATTTCAGCTATAAAGTTTGGTTTTTGACCATCTTGTTGATGTATAACGCTTCATGACAATTTTTCTTTTGAAACTCTATTTTCAGCTCCCAGGCTCTGTAAGGTGGGTGAAAAGCATATCAACTCGATGAGAAAAATGTATGTTTTCATTCGATATATGGAAGTAGTAAAAAAACATTATAGGAAGATGACAGAGTAGCGTGAAAATTGAAGTGTCATCCCTACATGTACATAATATTTCCTAGATTTGGGTTTACTAACTCTAAAGTTACTATTCTTTCTATCAGCTTTATCAAGGAAGTATATTTTTTCATTTAAGGTGTGACATAAGTAGAGAGACTTTATTGGAAAATTGCAGGGTAACGTAGAAGTTGAAGGTAACCCCTACATGCTTATAAAGTTCCAAGACTCGTTTTTTCTACCTGCAAAGTTACTATTATTTTGATCAGCTTGATTAATAAAGTCATTTGAACAGAGAAATATTATTGGAACATTACAGGGTATCGATGAAGTTAAGTTGAGTACCCAGAGTATACATTTTGTAGAAAGTTCCCCCAGCCGAAAACTCTGATTTTGTATACTATATATATATATATATATAGATATATATATATATATATATATATATATATATATATATATATATATACTCTGAGAAATTCTTTGGGACAGCAGCAAACGCAAGTGTACTCTTATAACATTATATTTCCAGTATCCATCATTAGGGAGCTACAAATGTGAAAATATTATAATATGATTAAAAAATATATAAATGTAACCTTACTTACAATGTTAGTGAGAATGGTCGTTTTTCGATGATATACAGAAAGATAAAGTAACAGTTAATTAAAAAATGGTTAGAAACTATATGAATGTGGAAGTGTGAGTAAACCAAGACATAGAGGTTGGAAATAACATAACCTACAATGTCAAAGTCAATTACTAAAAATTATTGAGAATAAGAAGTGACACTTAGTCTTAGATTCTCAAGTGATATTGGAACATCATTTGCAATTACTACTAAAGATGAGATTTTTTTATGGTAAAAAAAAAAATTGTTCTTATTTTATTTGTAGTGAGTTTAATGTAGGTTGATATTGAAAAAATATGAAAAAGAATGCGTTTGCTGTCCTACATAATTTCTCAGAATTTTTCCTAACTAGTCAGCAAAAGACTACCTCTCCTCTTTCTTTATATACATATATACACATATATATATATATATATATATATATATTGTCATGAAACTTTGGATATATAAATCCTATGGCTTCAATGCCCCTTTAAAATAAAAAAATCAAGCTCTTGATCTTCAACTTCGATACCCTCCAAATCTGAAATAATAAATATGTGTATGGAAGCGATCGCCATCATTACTTGCGCCTGCGCAAATAGTAGGCGCTTGCGATGCCAGATTAGAAAAACGCCTTTTGCGAATTACCATTGGCTGAAAATAATAAATAATGCAAAGTTATGCGACAACCTTTTATGTAAATTTTATTACTACTAGTGGCAAACAATAAAAGATTGGACAAATTGTTATTTCTTTGTGAAGATTGTCGAGGAGAAACGATAATTTAAGAGACTTGTAGGTAGGAAGGACTTCTGCCAGTAGCAGAAAATATGCCTTGTGGAACTGTTGGGGATTTCGTTGTATGTTATACCGTTCTCCTCGTCTGGTACACTCTTTTGAATAGAACTGATTGATAACAATACCTAGTGATAGAGAAGGTGAATAATTAATTTTTTCCTCTACCACAAAATTCATTATTGAAAATAGGAATTACTTTTTCTCCACAGCTATCAGGTATAATTCACAATCAAAATAATTCAAGAACTATTCGAATAATGATCATTTTGTGAATCCCCATCACACATATTGACTATCTAAATATCTCTATTTATTACAAAGTAGAGATACAAACATAACATTGTCAGAGGAGTTTGTCAGGAGTTTAAATAAGCATAAATCAAACATAGAACATTGAAGTTACCTCAAATGGTGGAATTTGGAAAAAATATGATAGGTACTCATAGATAACAAAACTTTTTTTTATATAAAAATGAAATCTTGGAGATTTCAACATTATTGGAATAATTCTTGAGGATACGGACGAATCTTCAGTTTGGAGAGACTTTCTACATCTGATGAATAAAACGTTACATCGCTTCTTGAATTTCTACCAGATATAGGTACTTGAAGGCGATTACCGAGAGGGATAAATACATCATTGTATATTCTAAATATAATTATCTCATAACCACAATAACAATGAAATGTATTTTATTTTCGGGAGGTAATGAAGAAAATTGAAGCATTCAATTCCTCTGTACCTTTGGGGAAGTTTTCTTAGGTTTGAGATACTTTGATAGAAACATAGTTTTTAGTAATTCATAGAATACGTTTCGTACCTAGCCAGGCACACTTTTTCTATTGATTTTATACATAGTTGGTCCATGTTTTTTTTATCAATTGCGGTACATTTTGGTAATGTTTTCACACCATCAATTGAACGAACGCACGCACAAAATATTAACAATATCTTGATTGTTATGGAGGATTTTTTGCATCGATAAATGTAGGACATGAGAGCAATGTTGAATTAGTTGAGACAGTTGAGGGTACATGGTATTCAACGTTTTCATCTGGGTTTTTCATCAATCTTCTTGTCCAATGGGCCACTACAAATCATAATGCACTCGCAGATAATTTTTTTTTTCATCCACCAGAGATCAAGAAGGCCAAATGCGAGACTGTGGGACTGTTTTTCCAATAATAATGGAAATTATAATTGTTGCTACATACACGGATATTAATTGTGAAGAATTAGAAACAAATAAACAGAAAGCATTCCATTATTTCGATTACTACAGGACATGTTCAGCAATTCTATAATTTTTCATTGTATACAAGGAAAGGGCCAAATTTGCCTTTCAGCAATCTTTATTTATGATCATTATGATATATTTCAATCCATTTGTGGCTTGCACTTCACATTTCCCAGAGGCGAATAACCATAAACCAACTCGCAAATGGTACTTGCCAATTATATTGATTATATTTGCTGTATTGCGTGTACTATTAAAACATCAATAACCTGAGCAGAACGAATCCATTATTAATAATTCGTCATGCAAAATTGTCTAATGATAATTACATATCTATTGAGACATGCCCTGTATTGTTCAATTCTCAACATGCATATTCGAAGTCAGGCAGTATTGTTAATTTTCATGACAATAGGGAGGACAGAAAAAAAGGTGGTAATAATACAGATTTAGGATGAACTATAAACAAACACGGAGCATTCATTTGACATTTCATTTTAGATCAGTTATGTTTTTGAAGGTAGTGTTTTTTTAAAGTAATTTGTATGGGTATGACAAAACAAAAAACAAATATCGATGATATGCTGCTTTTTGTAGGAATATCTGTCAGGATAAGATAACCCCAGTATTTTACCAAATCATTCTCGACGTATGGAGGTACACACTTATTTTCACTTCGTTTTGCCTGTATTTTCACCAGATTTTCTGTAGTGGAACTTTGTGAAATTGTCGAGTTTACTGTGAGATTCTACTATTGAATCTAGCACAATTCTTCCAAGTACATAAATGACGAAAACGAGAACCACTTCCAAGGCACACTGCCGGAAATCTCACAGCAGCATGAAATTCCAACAAGTCGACTAAAATGTTTGCCAACTGTTGGATATCAAGATCGTTAACTCGTGAATGGATGAGTCAATATTTTTCAATCACACTGTTCCATATCATTAGTAATAGCAATTACTAATGAATATTCTTGCTTGGTTTCTATTCATTAGGCGAAATTCTTGGGACGCAACGGGTTCTCTAGACGATTTATGTGGAAGTTTTGTATTTGAATGAGTTGGATAGTACCAAAAAATATGCTGATGAATACAATAAAGCGCATAAGATAGTTGCTTCGGAATTATTATTATTATATAATTGGATATAGAAAGAATTAATTTGTTGCTTATAGGTTTCGTATCGTATTCAATCACTCATCAGTAAATCAGGGCAGACATCTTGGCAAAAAGGGTCAATAAATTTCCATATCCGGATCAATCGTTTTTTTTTTTAAAAGGTCTACCCGCGTGGACGTAAAGTTTTTTTAATATCTCAAGACCTACAAAGTAGTTTGTACTGAAGGAAGAAAGTATAGAAGAAGTGATCGTTTTTTTACTGCCAAGAAAAGTTTTGCTCAATATACTCATCTTCAGAGAGACGAATATTTTCCACGAATATCTGCTTCTACAAAAAGTTACAATAACTCTCCGAACCTGCAGATAATATTGAGACTAGGAAGGGAGAATGGCTCAACGGCGCTGTGAATCCAAAGATTGCGTGACTCATTAGTCTTATTCTGATGATGATTCTGCTTTTCGTATTCGTTCTCATGGAAGTTCTATCTATCCAAGTTGGTTGATATTTACTTATTCCTTTGTCCATTGACATTTTTTGCGGTTTCCACTCATTGTGAAATATGTTTGTGATGTTACCAGATCGATTTAAACTCTGAAAATCGAAGCAGTCACAGAATTGTCGGGGATAATACCATAAGTGCTTTAAAAATTACCGATAATTCTGAAAAAACTGTGTTTTTTAAAAACTGCACGATTTTATTCTTTCCGTTGTTTTCAAGCATACATTTTTTGAAACAACGAAAAAAATAATTGAGTGCAGTTTTTTCAGAAAAACACGTTTTTTCAGAATTATTTGGTTAATTTTTAAAGCACGAATGATATTCGGTAGAAAATTTCAAAAATACAAAAAATTCATATTATTTATTGTTATAGTTGATACTACAATTATTGTAAGTGATATTGAAAACATTTGTATTTGTCTTCTCCGTAACTGAAGTTGATCTTGATCCACCTCCTGGCGCACATGGTTGTAGATTTTCATTGCCACGCATTTTTTCAACGATAGCCTGATGGTGTTCTCCATCTATCTGTAGATAGTTCGCAATAGATTTGGAGTTGGCATGTCCTGTTAATTTGATAAGTTCTTGCTCAGCAACTCCGCTCTTTGCCAAATTTGACACCGCTGCCCTCAATGAGTGATTGGTAATTTTTTTCCTTTCCACGTCTAGTCCCGCCTGGTTTACTTGTTTCTTAGTCCACTTTGCTATCTCGTTCTGCCACACAGGTATGTTTTTGAACCATTGATTTCTCACTTTCCAAAATGGATTGACAGTTGAAAATAAACGGTCACTTTCTATGTGTTCCCTTTTCGATTTTAATGCGTAAAATAATCGAACTAGACAAAAATTATAGTTATTTCTATTCATTACTAACCACTCAGATGAGCCCTTGGGAAGTTTTTCCGAAAATAGGATTGTATTCAATTCTGTTTATTTTTTGGCCTGAGTTATCGAGTTCTTCCTTGAAAAACTGTAGCTTTGCTCTGCATCCTTCGCCTCCTCTCCACGCCAATTCATACGACAAAACAAAGAACACCTTCTTTTGAAGTCCCTCTGGGGTTCCTTCGTCACAACTGTTTAATAGTTTTTTCAGTTCTTCGAATTTCAGAGTAGTTGAGCTAACTTTTCTACTATCTTGAGCCTGTAGGTCTCTTCTCTTTACATTTTTGCGTCCCGTGCAGATTTAAACACGACATCTTGGTCAATTTTTATCGCATATTTCTGGAAGTATTCTTCCATAATCATTTTGGCGGTGACATTCCAAATGGTTTTCACAGTGCTTTCTTTGTTATTTTTTTTCATGTTATGAGCAATTTCGCATACTGGCGTTTCTCGTTCCAAATTATACCCTCTTGTTGCACAAAAATCCATGAACTGATTCCAGACAAACTTCTTGTTTTTCTTTGTATTCGCCGGAGTTGTTTTTTCGATTTGCGTGTCGATTTCAGCTTCTTTGAAAGTACCTAAACGGTTCATTTTCAACCGACGAAACCAAAAAGAAGGAGGTTCTCTGGTCGATGCGTATATTTAATTTTTTATATTTTTTTTATGTATGATCACGCATAATTTTTTACTGAGACGTCCGATTCCGATAATTCTCTCCACAGTGGATAGGGTGTACTTCGAAGGTGGTCCCATTTGAATTTAAAAGATGAAATCCACCCCTAAGGGTAGCAAAATGAAGGATATTGATCAGTCACCCTCTGAATTCTGGTCCGTTAACCGATTCTATCAGGCATAACTTTGTACTGGGTTCTTCGATTTGGATTATTCTTCCTTCAATAGATAGGGTATACCTTATATTTGGATTTCGAATGAAATTATCCACCCTTACGGGTAGAAAAATAGAGGATAATTGATTTTGCACACACATACGTAGTTGACAATGACATATCGCTATTGACATTATTTTTGTTCCACATCCTTCAAAATCATTATATTTTATGAGAGGATGGAATTATATACAAAGTAATGGAATAAACTAAACAGAACAACAGAAATAATTAATATTACAACAAATAGTAAAGTAGATAATCATATTATTTAACTGGTAATAGTTGGAGTAAGGTGGGTAAAGTAAGTATTTTGGAAGTATTCAAAAACAAGTAGGTAGTGATTAGTAGATTTTAGCAACAAAATTTGAAAATAAAAACTTGTTAAAAAAACTAAACCGACGAAATAAAGAACTGAAAAGTAAAAAATAAAATAAACCTTCTTAGTCTCAATAACTGAGCTCCTAAACTAATGTAAGTAACTAATTTTGAGTCGGCGCCAAACGAACAATCAACGAAGATCATTAAATTACTTCAAAAAAATTATCAGAATGTCACCGCGCAACTCGATGCCATCATTTTACGCCTTACCTAATTCATTTGCTTGTTTGTTTGGCGCCGACTCAAAATTAGTTATTTACATTAGTTCAGGAGCTTAGTTACTGAGACTGAGAATGTTTATTTCGATTTTTACTTTTCATTCCGTATTTGTCGGTTTAATTTTGACGTTAAATATGAAACACTGACTAAATTATAGTATCTGTTCACTTCAGGTACGCATTGCTATTGTCGTGAGCCTCTCTGTTACTTCCATGGCAATCGCGAAACATACACTCCCGATTTTTAAATCGCGTCACTGCAGTTGAATTGTCACCTAGCGCGCTGAATTACAGCGAAAATTTTATACCAGTCATTTTCAACCAATCAGATGATTCATTTCGACATTGTTACTATGGTAACCAGCAAATTTTCTGAAAATGTTTCATCCACACTAGCATGTAGACGTAAAATTAATAAGTGGAAATTTCCCGGCACATGACAACTATCATATAATTAGACAAAAATAATATTGAAATAATATTGACAATATTTTTCATTTACTTACTTTATAAGTTGGAAATATTACAACAATTTATTAAGGTGTACATTCTATAATATCATTAATTCATTTTAAATTCTTCAAAAATTCCACTTCCACCTTCTCTTTCCTAAGTGTTGAATAAAACACAGAAACGGTGTTTTTTTTTAAGAATATGCCTGTGTTTCATAAAAAGAAAATAATACTGAGCCACCAGTTTATTTCTTTGAGTATTAGATTTGTGTCCAAAAGATGGCACAATATCACGCAGAATGTTGCCAATCTCTTTAAATAAGTTTTCTTGCTCAGGATTTAATCCAGATTCTTCCACTAGATATGTAAGATATTTTACATTTTTATGGTACATTATAATGTGCTGTGATTCTTTGCAAAAGGAACACAATTCATATGATTGAAAGTTCATTTTATTATCACTTTTTCACTAACCTATGATTGTAAACAATGTTATGAGGAACTTATAATGCCACAAATAAAATATTGATTGACAGGAGTAGTGAATGTCAATTTTTTTTTTATGTTCTGGTTCCCACGAAAAGGGATATCCTGTAATGTTCAGAGAACATCGTGGGAACCAAGGGAAAGAAGGTAGGAGTTGGTGTTCTTCTTAAATTTCTGGAGGTTGTATGCCTCGGGGAACACCTCCCTAGGCAATGAGTTCCAAAGCCTCGCTGTTCGTTGGATGAACGAGTCTTTGGAAAGTGATGTTCTGCAGGTCTCCAAAGTGACCACGAAGGGGTGTGATGACTGAACTTGACGGGTTAGTCTCGAAGAGACTGCCAAAGCAGGAACGATTGTTGATATTTCAGAAGAGCATCGCCCATGAAAATATCTATAAAATAGAGACAAATCGACAACTTTTCTACGGTGTTCCAGACAAGTGAGCGAGTTTGTAAGCGAGACATCACCGACGAGACGAATTGCCCTTTTTTGGACAGAATCCAATAGCCTCAGGATATGTTTAGGTGCCGCGCTCCAAATATGGGAACAGTATTCCAGGACAGGTCGGATCTGTGCCTTATAGATCATAAGCAGCTCAGTGGGGGTGAAATAGCTCTTGGCACGAAACAAAAAACCAAGTTTTTGGGATGCACTTTTGGCAATGGTCCTCACGTGATTTTTCCAGGAAAGGTTATTGCTGATATTAATACCAAGCATCGATATGGATGACTTCAATGGTATGGTTACTCCTGACAAAGTTATGTTAGGCACAGTGAGATCGGCTTTTCTAGAGAAAAGACATGCTTGTGTTTTGTTCGCATTGAATTCTACCAAGTTATTAGATCCCCACTCGAGAATTGTTGCTAAGTCCATATTTATATTATTAACAATTCTTCCTCGTTCATTTCTGGTTTCACGGGCTGATATAGGGGCCCTGGAAGAGAAAGCGGTATGGAGGGTACTATCATCGGCAAAGCTGTGTACTGGACATGAAGTTGCTTTCAACAGGTCGTTGATGTGAAGTAGAAATAGTGTAGGTGCGAGAATAGATCCTTGCGGAACACCAGCATTTATGAGTAGAGTGTCAGATGAAACTCCATCGACCACTACATGGAGAGACCTGTTTGAGAGAAAACTAGCAAGCAGAGAACACAGCTGAGGGGGCAAGCCATAAGACGGAAGCTTGGCGAGGAGTCCCTGGTGCCAAACTCGATCGAACGCCTTTGAGATATCTAATGCCACAGCTAAAGTTTCTCCATACTTTTCAATAGATAGCTGCCATATATGTGAGACGTAAGCGAGCAGGTCACCAGTTGATCTCTGATGGCGGAAGCCATATTGCCTATCGTTGACAATTCCTGAGTCTTCCAGATATTTCATGAGCTCGATGTTGATGGCTTTTTCCATGACCTTTGAAATAATAGATAGCAGTGCGATGGCTGTGGCTGTGGCTGTGGCTAACTTTACAAAATATTTTTTCAACCGGTAACATACGCCAACAACATTATATTTAGAATAAAGAATAAAATATCCCGATTTCCTGAATTATTTGAAAAACAAATTATTACCGCTAATATACATTTTTCTTAGAATTAAATCTAAAAGAATATGAAAAATATTTGAGTAGATATGTATAGGTATAGTTATATATTTTTTGCTGTATATCATCTTCGTTTGTAGTCAATATTGACATTTCCCTGAAACCTAGTAAGAAAATTATATGAAATCAATTATTTTTATATAATAATGTATCTGATATTATAAATTTTATTTTACTAGGGCACGGGAAAAATAAGAAAAAAATCTACCCCAAAACTCCTATCACACACAGCCTTCTATGTCAATATTAACATTTCCCTGAAACCTAGTAAGAAAATTGTATGAAATCAATTAATTTTACATAATAGTTTATCTGATATTATATATTTTATTTTACTAGGGAACGGGGAGAATCAGAAAAAAATCTACCCCAAAACTCCTATCACACACAGCCTTCTATTCATTTCTGAATAACGTCAAAATAAATATTTACTTAATGTTTCCTATTCAAATATAATTCCGGTATAAAGTTTTCTTACCAAATTCCCCACGTGCTTTAATTAATTGCGGGAAATTTCTCTCGTACATGAATTTTTAAAGAAAATTATCCCTCGTCGCTTCGCGACTCGTGATAATTTTCAAAAAATTCATGTACTCAAAGAATTTCCGGCAATAATTTATGCTCTAGGGAGATTATAAGTGATAATCCACATAGTAGATGGATTACCGCTGTAATTCAGCGATAATTCCACACCTCTTATGGACATTTTAACACATGAGTGAAATTTTCTAGTTAATTCTGTGGAATCTCTTTCCCCTTTCCAAAAATAAGTTTTTTCAATCAAGTGAACGTTTTGAGTCCATTTTTAAACAGAGAACTAATAAGAATATAGACCCTACATCCCACAAGGTCATAGATTTTACATTCGAAATTCCTGAAACTTGGTAGTTCCTATACAAAATGTACAATGAATGAATGTAGACTCTCTTGAGAATGGAAAATTAGTTTAATGGTATCACTTCACCTAGTTCACTGTTGTGTTTTCGCTCCGAAATAAAAATCGCATGTGGAGAAAAATTCCACAAATGTTTATATCTCATATGATATAAAAAAAATTAATATAAATCAATCTATGGAATAACCAGAGATTGTGAAAAAAAAATTAAGGGTCACCTCAGGAGTTGCTTGTAGGGGAGAAATATAGAGAAGAAATCTCAATTTGGGAAAAGGGGAAGAATTAGTTTTCAGAAATAAATTTTTCCAAATATTGTGATGAAATTGATAATTTGTAGTTGCCAACCAGGATTCCTGATTCAATGGTTTCAAGTTGTGGAAGAGAAACATAACACAAAGGTTTTCTATTGGATGAACTAATGGTACGTCACTGAGGTAATCAAATTTGAACAAAAAAATGTGCCCCTCTCAATTTCGAAATTTTCAACTGATCGTACACCTTTTCACTGAATTGTCTTTGAAATTTCAGTTGTTAACTTCTGACTACTCCCAATCTTAAACTAATCCCAAGAAGATGGCGATGCTGGAAACGAAGATGAAAAGTCACCCCAGATATGCCAAAAATTATTTTCAGTGAATAATCTCAATATGCAGTTCATTGTGGGAAAATTATTCTGATATAATGCATCCATGAAATCATTCCATAAACCGCTGTCAGGAAAAATTATCAAGTCACTCATAAATAAGTGGGATAATAAAACGTGTATCTCTAATAGAATAACTGCATTGAGATATAGATTTTTTATTAGGTGAACGCAATTTTTAAATGTCAAACCTATTAAATACTAGTAACAAATGATTTACGCTGAACGATGTGATACATTCATATTGTTCACAGGATGAATATATGGAAAAGTCCAATGAGATGGATGATGAAAAGTTGTTTTATGCACTGTTGAATATTATTGCCAAGTTCTTTTGGATATGTTTTAGTTTCCGTGCTCCTATGAAAGTAATTAATGAATTTATGTATCGAAGTAATTATATCTTCAAGTAATTCCTCAAGATATCTTCCTATATATGATTTTCATAAAACATAAGGAAAGAAAAATCATAAATTTGACAACTTTTTTTCACCAATTGAAATGAAAATGAAAGTTATCCCATAGTGTTCTTATTTGCTAGAGATTCTGAATGTCCACAATAAGCTCCCATTAGTTAATTTGACAGTTTGAGTTGTGACATTATGGAACTGGATACCAGATATCCCAGAAAGTATCAAAGGTAATGCAGAAATGCCACACCGGGCAAATTCTATGCTGGTGTCAGTTGCTACCAAGTATATCAGTTATGTTGGAAT
The DNA here is from genome assembly GCA_018342105.1 of Gonioctena quinquepunctata. NCBI lineage: Eukaryota > Metazoa > Arthropoda > Insecta > Coleoptera > Chrysomelidae > Gonioctena > Gonioctena quinquepunctata. Next base: position 234,894 of record JAFIRS010001002.1, read on the forward strand.
AATATTCTAGTATAATTTAAATTTTTTTTCAATAGCGGTTGGTGTTTCAGGGTGGGTATCCTTCATTGAAAAAGCTTCAAGTCATGAGTAGAGTTTAAATGACTTTCTTTCATTAAGAATATTTATCATTCATCAAAAGAAATGAAGAAGTGGAAGGCAATATATTTCACATAGAAAATTCGTTGCCATATTCATTGAATACATGCATTACAATTTAAAAAATTATTGGACTCTTAGTGCGGCAAAATATTAGGTCTGGTTATAATATCAGTCTTAGGGCCAATTTTCTTTCTGCTTATATATTAACGATATGGCTAAACTCAACATATCTGGAGCATTCAACTCGTTTGCGGATGACACCACGGTACTTGACTCGATCTATCCAATCAGATTTAGTAAAATAAAAATTGGTGTGAGTCAAATATGTTATCGTTGAATGTTTCTAAAACGAATCTGGTATCATTCAAGTGGGATTTAGAACAAGTAACATTAGGCAATCCGGATGATTGAAAATAAGCCCTTAACTAAATTCCTCGGATATACAGTGTCCGTCATAAAGTTGGCTACATAAGGGAAATACATTTGTTATTGAAATTTCTGAAAACTCTAATGGCGATTTGTTTCTGCATTACTGACGACTAAAAAATCCGTTGCGAGTTATATCACGTGACCTCAGATTGGGCGGAATTTAAAAAAAAATTTTTGTGGTGCCGCAAAATGGGTCAAATTGACGATATCGAAAAACTTCATTGACAAAATGTGTTTGGAATCTATCGGGGACCCCATTGGAAAAAATCGAAAATACCATTTTATTCCTCTACCCTTACTAAGAAACATTATACATTCTTGTTTTATCTGGAAACGCTTTAATAATCTAAAACACATGAGTTTGGGTCAAAACTAATAAAATATTTGTGGAATAGACATTTTTCGAGAGATTAATTATGAAAACACGATTTAGTATTGTCAGTAGGTGTAGTCATGCCCTGTATATTGATGCACATGAGTTATTCAATATTCTGAACCCGCAAATAAAATATAAACCAACCTATGGTGATTAGAACTTTAATAATTTGTCCTTGCTCAATTTAATATTGGTTAGTAAATTTGTCTTCAATTTTTTGAATTTTTTAGGGCCGCTTTGAGAGAAGATCCACTTTTGTTGTAACAATAACAAATGTCACAATAACTTGTTGACAATTTTGTTGAGTTGTCGTTATCAGTTTTGTGTTTTTTTAATATATCAATAGAAATGGCTCCAAAACTGAATATACCAGAAAACATAGAAATAGTATTGCTATATGGCGAAAATTATCATAGCACAAGAGAAGTAGCTGGAAATTTTTAATGGAAGGCATCCCGACCAAAAAAATTTTCATTTCACTACGGTGGCAAAGATATTGCAGAAATTGAAGGATACTGGTTGGTTGAGAACAAATATTAAAGTGTTCACGTTGTAAATAATGAAAATCATGTAAACAATATATTACTGACAGTAACTGAGACACCAAGGGGGTTTCGACGAAAATTATGAGAAAAGGAAAAAAAATTCAAACATCTTTTGGGGCAATTTTAAAGCGAAATCAATTTTCACCCATAAAAACCCAAAATTTTGGGTGCAAGTCTGCGAGACAGGGGATTAGGCGGTCGATTTTACTTTTGTGCATGGTTCCAGGGAATGTTAGAAGACAATCGTGATTTCTAAAAAATGTGCTTTTTTTCTGACAAACAATTTTTTACCTCAAATGGTTTTCGTCAGTTCTAAAAATTTACATAATCCTAATTTTATTATTGAAGCCAAGGACCAATATATTTTCAAAGTGAATATATTTTTAAAATTTTTAAAATTTTAATATATATATATATATATATATATATATATATATATATATATATATATATATATTTTTTGTAAGGGGTATGATGAATTGAATAATATATAAAATTTTAAATTTTTGTTATTATTTTTTTTGGAAATATATTTTTTTTTATTATTATTATAATTAATATTTTTTTTGCCCCAATTTTGGGGCCCTTTGTAATGTTTTGATAAATTAAAAATCTAAATTGTTTTTATATACTAAGATAGCTAAAAATTTTTTTGGTTATTTTTTGGGAAAACCCAAATTGTTTGATATAGATAGATTTTTTTTGCCCTGTAAAATTAATTTGTATGTGGTAATTTTTCCCAACGTTTTTTTTCCCCTCTCGTCCGTGCTGCCCTTGTTTTTTTTTCTCACCACAGCTAAAAGTTGGACGCCCCATCCAGATAGCCGGTTCAAACAAAACCCCCTTTGTATTCAAACCCGGGGTTTTAAAGGGTTTTTTTGGGGAGTTTGTTGACTTGGGGAAAAAGAACAAACAAAAAATATAAAAAAAAAATTTTCCTTTATTCAGGAAGACAAAATCCCCCGAGAAATAATTTATACTGGGTGAATCAAACAAAATTCACGGATAATCATAAAATTGAAATCATGGATAGATAAACGGGGCCCCATTTTTTTGTAAAAAAGGTTTTGTTATTGTTAAAAAAAAGGTGGGGGTGAAGTTCTTCGATGTGAAATACGTTTTTTGGGAAAATGTTCAGGACCGAAAATCCCTATTGGTTTTTTACATGCTGGGGAAAGTGGGGGGTTTTTCCCCAAATTTCCCCCGAAACGGGGTACCTTGTCATACAAAACGCAATCGGAACTTTTAAAACCCAAAAACAGGAACCATACAAGGGAAATGGTTTGGGGGAAAGTGGAAATGATATACAGTGTGTCCGAAAAAGGATGGAACAAATTCTTTTTTTGGTAAAAAAGGTCATTTTAAAAAATAACCTAAAAAAGTCGTTTTTTGATGTTAATTTACCGTATTTTAAAAAAAAATCTAATTTTCGGGGGGAATTACGTTCGGAAAAGATCCCCATCATTTTTTTTGGAACCCCCCATTTTGTCTAAATTTTTGGATTACTTTATTTATTTCCCAAAAAGTATAAATGTTGTTTTAAAAATTTACAGGGTGGAAAAAAAAACAAAGTTTTTTTTTGCTCATAAAGAACCCCTTTTTATTAGGTAAATTAACAAATTATCAAAAAAATTTTTTTAAGGGGAAATTTGGGTTTTAAAAAATAGTTTCTTCCCGTTTAGAGAAAAAAAAAGGGGGCTGTTTAAAATTTTTGGGGACTTTTTTTCAACGGGGGGAATATAAAATGAATATTTCTTATCTATTTAAAAAAAAAAATAGTCGCCCCCTTTTTTTTTTAAAATTTATTTTTTTTAGAAATTTTTATTTTTCGGGGACAGTTTTTATACAATATTTTGGTATTCGTGAATATTCAAATTCTTAGTTTTTAATTTTGGGAGAAATGGAGTTAATTTTAAAAAAAAAAGTTTAAAAACTTATGATGATTGGGGGAAACAGATCCCCCAAACCGATGGGGGGCAATTTGTTTAATATAAAATCCCGAAAGACCAAAAACGCGTTCGACAGTCGGGAAGATTGAAACAAAATTTAAAATCGGTAAGGGAAAAATGTCGCAAACAGGTGTCCCCCAAAAGCTGATACAGCGTGGGGTTTTTTGAGTTTTGGGAAAATCCCACACTTTGTTCTTTAAAATTAGTGATATCTGTTGAAAACAACGGTAAAAACTTTGAAGCAAAAAAAGGCATCCCCTTTTAAAATCAAACTTGTGAAAAAATTAAACGAAGATGATCCCCATAGAAGACCCAATTTTTGGGGGGAAAAGATGGATAAATGTCCCCCGAGACCCCTCTTGATACAAAACATTTTTTTTTATGGGTCCCCCCTTTCATTTTAAAAAAGGTGGGGTTAACCGTCAAATTGTAGATACTGGGCAAAAAAAAACCCCCCCGGGTTTTTGGGCTTAAAAAATCCCCCGGAAAAAAAAGAACGGAAATTTAGAAATCAATCATCGGCCCCCACTTTTTTTGAAAAGGGAATTTAAACGGGGGGCCCTTTTTTTGGTTTTAAGGGGGGTTTTTGGCCTCTTTACGTTTGGGGTTTCCCCCAGACGTAATCCTGGGGTTTTTATGAAAAATTTTTTGGGTTTTTTAAAGGGGGTTAAAACCCCCCTTATGCTGGAATTGGGGCCAGAGGGGGAAAAATTTTTTCCCAAAGTTTGGGTTTTGGGGTGGACCCATGAATGGGCCCGGGGGTCCCCGTTTAAATTTTTGGGTTATTTTCTGTGGGGCCATCTGGAATGTTATTTAGAAACGAAACCCAAAAATTTGGAAATTTCAAAAAAATTTTTTAAAAGAAATAAAAAAAAATTACCCAAGAAACCCAAAAAAATTCCCAAAAAGAATTTGCACAGTTTGGGGGTTTTTTTCAAAAAAAAGGGCTGCGTTTCCAAAATTTATAAAATCATGTATTTGGATATTCTGTCCCCTAAAAAAAGTATTTTTTTTATAATACTGTTAATTTACCTAATAAAAAATGTTGCTTCCCCCTTTACCCAAAAACCCCCTTTTGGGTTTTTTGAAGACGTTTCTGTTCTACCATTGGTTATTTTTAGTTATTTTTATCCCCTTTTAAATTTTTAAAAATGTTTGATTACTTTTTTTTTGAAAATTTTTAAATTTGACTTTTTTTTTGTTTTTTTTTCCAAATGGTTTTGTATTAAGGTGTATAAAAATTAGGTTTTTTTTTAATTTTTTATTTCCAAAAAAAGGCTTATAAATAAAAAAAATTTTAAAAGTTTTAAAAAAAAAAACTTTGAACAAATAACTAATCAATAATTATTTTTTTTGTTTATTTCAAAATATTTCTGGATAAATAAATAAAATAAAAATATATTTTAAATATATATATATATATATATATATATATACAAGGTTATACAGGTAGGGATTCCAACCCCAAAAAAACCCAAAAAAACTAGTGGTAAATTAACTTTTCTGACCCTTTTTAAATTGGAAAAATCCCCTATTAAATTTTAAAGGATGCCCCGATTTAATATTACCAATAAGAGGAAGAGGATAATCGTCAATTTTTGCAAACCTTTTTTATCAAAACCTTTATAACGGTACTAGAAAAATTTTGGGGGGAAACCAAGTAAAAAATAACATGAACACCACCTGAATGGACGGGAACGGACTTCCAGCTACTTATCACATCAACAAAGAAAAGTTATCACTGAAACATTCATTGGTACTGGTAATGCCGTAAAAACTTCCCACTTTAAAAATCCAGTAATCAAAAAACTAAAGCCCCTAGATCGTCTGTTCTTATTTTTCTAGATTTTTTTTTTAGGATTTCTACACGAAAATTAACGAATTAGCCTCCAAAAAACTTTTGGGGAAATTTAAACCCCAAAAAGATTACGGGAAAACTTTGAAAAAATTGATTTGTTTGAAAATATGAACGGGGTCTCAGAAAAAACTTTCTATTCAATATTCAATTGAGAATGTTCCTTTTAAAGAAAAAAAATTTGCCCATTGTGAAAACATTGATTTGATTGAATGAGAGTGGGAAACCAAAAAAATAACTTAGTATTTGCGTTTCACTTTTAAATCTTTCAGTTCTCTTTTGCATTGATTGGTATAAAAATCGTTTAACGTTATAGTTTGTAGCAATTAGAATTGAGCAATGGAATTGTTTTTCCGAAGTATTGACCCTTTTATCATTCATTCTTATCTCAAGTGAAGAATTTCGAAAACTAGAAATTGATATCATTTCTTTTTAAAGAGTTATTTGAACTTAAGGGCATAAACATCTTGAATGGGTCAATATATTATATAATTGAATTTGGATCATGAATCCAATTAACAAGAATCTTTTGGAAAAAATTTTCTTCAAGTTACTATTCATGAATACAAAATATATCGATAAACTATATCATTTATGTCTTATTAGTCTCCTTACATTATTAAATATAACATTATTTATACTACAAAGGTGACTTTCAAGCTGTCATCCTTATCATGATATGGCCCAAACATAATTGAACTTACTACTTTAAGATGGTTATATAAATTCTTAAATATTATTTTATAGACGAAAGTTCTTTTGATCTTGAACTTGTTGTCAAATAACTTTCCCTTAATCTAATCCATATTTTACATCATTTTTTAACTGACATTATTGTATGTTAATTATTATATGTTTCATTATTTAAATTTTGTAGTTAATCTCATTTCTGATACAATTTAAGAAATTTAAAGAAATTCATGATTTAATATCATTTAATTCCTTAAAGAGTCAATGAAACTTGCTCGAAAGAAAAGTACCATTTCTCACGAACCTAAAAGAAGAACCCTAAATTTCAAAAATATAAAATAAATATATATATATATATATATATTTTATATAATGAAAGGACTTAATATATGCATCTTGTTTCTATGAATCCTTGTTCTATGTAATAAAAAATATCGTGACAACTAAAGAAAACAATGTAGAATTTGCTCGCATAAAAGTGATATAAGGAACCTCAAAAAAAGTTGCACCCTAGCACAACACACCTTAGAAGAAGATCACAAACCCGATTATGATAATGTCAACATATTGGATCATGAATCCAATTAACAAAAAAGACCTTTTTTGGAAATGTCTTACATATACAAAGAACCAAATTCAATGAATGCCAAAACTGATATCGATAACCCTAGTATCATTTATTCCTACGTATTGAGTCTCCCTCCACATTTATATAACACTATTAACCATTTTTCACAATCTCTTATACAATAATTTTTTCAAGTTGTCATCCTTATTCATGACTATTGGCCCAAATCATGAAATTGGCAACACTACTTTTCAAAGATGGTTAATACTTCAATTCCTCATATCAATCATTATTTCTATTAGACAGAAATTTCACTTGATCTTGTCAACATTGTGTCAAATAAATCTCTTCCCTTAATGTACAATCCATAAGTGTTTTTTACATCAATTTTTATTTATACATTGTACATTAGTTGTATGTTCATCATTGATATGTTTCCATGTATTTACAAGTTTTGCTCGAAGTTAACCTCACTTTCGTGAGTAACATTTTTTTTTTTTAAGAAAATTTATGAATTCTCACACATTTTAATTTATCATTGTAGAGTTCCTGATGAAGAGTCAATGAAGACTCGAAAGCTCGAATAGAAAAAAGAGTATACTCACTTCATCCCTACCACTGCATACCTAAAATAAAGATCCCTTTTTCATTATATATATATATATATATATTGTCTATAATAATGAAAAAGGGATCTTTATTTGGGGTATGCAGTCTATGTAGTCTATTGCATTCCTTGTTCTCAATGTAATAAAAAATATATCGGACAAACTAAAAGAAAACTTAAGGATAGAATTTGCTCGCATAAAAGTGATATTAGGAACCTTAAAAAAAGTTGCACCCTAGCACAACACACCTTAGAAAAAGATCACAAACCCGATTATGATAATGTCAACATATTGGATCATGAATCCAATTTAAAAAAAAGAACTTTTTTGGAAATGTCTTACATATACAAAGAACCAAATTCAATGGATGCCAAAACTGATGTCGATAACCTTAGTATCATTTATTCCTACTTATTGAGTCTCCCTCCACATTTAGATAACACTATTAACCATTTTCACAATCTCTTATACAATAATTTTTCAAGTTTAATTAATTCCTCATATCAATCATTATTTTATTAGACAGAAATTTCACTTGATCTTGTCAACATTGTGTCAAATAAATCTCTTCCCTTAATGTACAATCCATAAGTGTTTTTTACATCAATTTTTATTTATACATTGTACATTAGTTGTATGTTCATCATTGATATGTTTCCATGTATTTACAAGTTTTGCTCGAAGTTAACCTCACTTTCGTGAGTAACATTTTTTTTTTTTTAAGAAAATGTATGAATTCTCACACATGTTAATTTATCATTGTAGAGTTCCTGATGAAGAGTCAATGAAGACTCGAAAGCTCGAATAGAAAAAAGAGTATACTCACTTCATCCCTACGACTGCATACCTAAAATAAAGATCCCTTTTTCATTTATATATATATATATATATATATATATATATATATATATATATATATATATATATATATATATATATATATATATATTGTCTATAATAATGAAAAAGGGATCTTTATTTTGGGTATGCAGTCTATGTAGTCTATTGCATTCCTTGTTCTCAATGTATAAAAAATATATCGGACAAACTAAAAGAAAACTTAAGGATAGAATTTGCTCGCATAAAAGTGATATTAGGAACCTTAAAAAAAGTTGCACCCTAGCACAACACACCTTAGAAAAAGATCACAAACCCGATTATGATAATGTCAACATATTGGATCATGAATCCAATTTAAAAAAAAGAACTTTTTTGGAAATGTCTTACATATACAAAGAACCAAATTCAATGGATGCCAAAACTGATGTCGTTAACATTCGCTTCTTCAATTATTTTTTCAAGTTTCCTCCCCCTTTTAATTCATGACTATTGGCCCAAATCATGAAATTGGCAACACTACCTTTCAAAGATGGTTAATACTTCAATTCCTCATATCAATCATTATTTTTATTAGACAGAAATTTCACTTGATCTTGTCAACATTGTGTCAAATAAATCTCTTCCCTTAATGTACAATCCATAAGTGTTTTTTACATCAATTTTTATTTATACATTGTACATTAGTTGTATGTTCATCATTGATATGTTTTCCATGTATTTACAAGTTTTGCTCGAAGTTAACCTCACTTTCGTAGTAACATTTTTTTTTAAGAAAATGTATAAATTCTCACACATTTTAATTTATCATTGTAGAGTTCCTGATGGAGAGTCAATAAAGTCTCGAAAGCTCGAATAGAAAAAAGAGTATACTCACTTCATCCCTACGACGAAAAAAAAAATTTTTTTATTATATATATATATATATATATATATATATATATATTTATATATATATTGTTATGTTTAAAAGTACGTGTCAGATGTTCAAAGAGCTCAAATGAAAATTAAAAATTGAAAAAGCAGATAATTAAAAAAAATGTTTATATTTAGTAATTTATGCTATGTTATTTCACAGTTTTTCTGAGGATTCTACCGTTTTTTCTGAAACCTCATATAATATTAGTCAATACCTATGTTTGACATAAACATGTTTCCAACATCACAAGCAATTGGCTTGATTTATAAAATTATAGAAATAAAAATTTACTAATATATTTTCGAGCACAAGCAGACAACAAAATGTTGAATTTAGAACATTCTGTATATGAAACTAGATCTGAACACAATAGCCAATGAGATGCCAGGAAAGATCTTGATGTAGAATTATGAATATTGAAAATATGAAAAGCAGAAAACGTCAAAAATGATTTTTTTATGTATCATGTATATAGCATGTAAGGTATTTAGAAATGATTCGTGAATAAAAACTGTCAGATAAACGAAAATTATGAAAAATGCGTGTAAATCGAAAGTTCGTGAAGAAAACAAAGGATGTGTGGTATCAAGGGAAGGAAATCAACAAGCTAAAGGATTGAGAAAAGATAATTTTGAAAGAACCAATTTAAGAAATTTGAATTTGAAAAATCAATCATACTTTCGTTACAAAAACAGTTATTTGCCAATACAACACAAGGAAATACTATAAAAAACAATAGATGATGAAAAACCCAGATGCAGAACGAATCTTACCTTCTCATTTGAGACAAATACCTGTACGAGGGCGAATTCACAGTCGACTGGAACGGTAGTTTCCAGGAACAGGAAAGCTATCCGAAACACTAAACATTTTCGTTTCAAGAAGCCACAGGTACTTCGAACCATAAAAAGTTACTAAACTCAGTGCATTCCAAAAAATAAACCTTTTCAAAAATCCTTTCGATAGAACACTCTCATGAATTAGTATATAGACTACATAACCTACGAAAAAAGGTTAAATTTCACTTTTTATTATCACATAACCTCATTTTTCATGTATTTTTTGTTATGAAAAACTAATTTAAATTAATTATCGCAGAATAGGTTACAGTTAGTCTTCCTGAATAAAGAAAATTATTGTTTCGATGAATTTCTGCCTTATTTTCAATGATTGAGCAATAACAAGTTGCCATTTCTGAAACCGACATCAAGAACTACACGAGGGATCCACAGTAGAACTGACTCCTGAAATTTCAGAGGCGTACCGATTGAGTTAGCTGAGGTTGAGGTGAAGAGAATAAGGTGAAAGAGTCAATGGGAAAAAGGTGAAATACATAGCCGGACATTTGGAATATTTATGTGGGTATTTATTTATCAACATATTGAATTAAATTCAAAGGGCAACTAGTTAAAAAGATTTTGAAAATAGTATAAAAATTAGCAAAATAAGAAAGATTTTTGTTATAATGTCTGATTGTGGAAATATATAAATAATAAAATTAAAAAAAAAAACACAATCACCTCATCATAACATATAAATATATATGTGAAAATGGAAATTGTGGCATATTGGACAAATCAATGAAAAAAACCATCCTCAAGTGGGAGTCGAACCCACGACCTTCTCATCTCTAGTCAGACGCTCTACCAACTGAGCTATTTGAGGACTAGGAACCACCGCATATTTGTGAATCATTTTATCTCATAATTGTTTATATCTCCGGTTCTTGTCATCGTATCGGGATGAAATATATACCAGTTTTTATGTCTGATCATAAGCTTTCAAATACAAAAAGTTGTATCAGTATCGGTCTAGCAGTTTTTGGGAGATGATTGAACAAACAAACAGAAAATTAGTTTTACAGTTTTACAATAGTATAGATTACGTGATTTCCCCACAAAAAATGCTTTTTCGAGACTTTTTTCTCCACCATCAAAGTTTGCCTGAAAAAGTAATCTCTGCGAGTATCTGAAACATCACTGCACTATCGATTTTCTCTTTTTTTTATCGTTCCATCTCTGACAGATTATGGTTTTTTCAAATAATCATCAAATCCTATTTTCTCTATTGGAGTCTATGAAGCCCTATCAGGTGAGATGTGTAGTCTTCAATGTTTTCCATAAATGACTGAGTTTCGGAAAGCAAAATGACAAAATGGATTTAACGATCACTTCATCTCCCAGGATCTCACAAGTCCGCACCTGTGCACATTGCACAAATTGTTATGTTCTGCGTTAAATAACTTTCAGCTCTAATAAGGCAACCAATCAATTTACTGTCATTCTGTCGTCCGTTTAAGGAACGATACCGACCAACCGACCTTTTTGTTAGCGTTCAATTTTGCGGCATTTTTCAATCGGATTTACAGTTACGAGAGATACACCATATTTATTAGGAGCACGACATAAAATGTCGTCCAACGTGCAAGGGTCATCTCTGCAGGAAATAAAATGGAAATGTCAATGTTACAACGTTATTACTCGTGAGTTTTCGCCTCTGAGAAAGTCCTAGCTCACGATTATTATGAGTTAATGAATCTTTAATTAATTTTTACATCACTTCTTTGCCATTTTGCTCGAATCGTTAGCTGCCCTCATGAATAAATGTTTGACAGAAAAACCATATACAGGGTGTTTCCAAATGACACTTACAACGTCTGCCTATAGATACCTCTCGTGAAATTGGACAAAATGATAAAAGGAATGAGGGGTCCAACCTGATTACTTTTCAAAATACAGGGGGTTGAAGTTAAAAAAACAGTTTTTATTCGATAACTTCAAAACGGATTAATATATTAATTTGAAATTCAGCAGGTCGTTTTAAAATGTGAAAAGACATATTTCATTAAAATATCATGTTTCATATCTAGATCCAGTGATGTGCAGTTAGAAGAGTATGTCCCCTTTTTCGCACCATTTTCTACGCCCGTGGTATTTATAGCTATTTTTTATTTTTTTGTATATTGTATTTTCACGTAAAAAACGAATAACCTTTACATACGGAAAATCGTGTGTTTTGAAGATATTCAATGTTTTTATGAAGTCTACAAGATCGCTTTTTATTAATAAAATATCCAACAATCTTTTTCTTGGATTTCTTTAATAATTTTTCCTCAATTTGTTATAACTTCAAGACTTTTGATGATTAAAAAATGTAAAAGGACCTAATTTTGGAGACGCTTCTGAAATATTGAGAAAATATTGTTGAAAAATCTTTTTTCCAAACCATTGTGTTCATTGACAAAACAATTAATGACAATAAAAATAACATACAATTTACAAAATTAAATAATATGCAATGCAAACTTAATTTTATACTAAACAGCCAACAAATTACAAAAGATGTTCAACATTTCGTCCATTTACATTAATACATAATATGCAACGTTTTCTCATTGAAAATCGCATACCTTGGAAAGACTGCCAGAAATAATTTCTGTAGCCGCATGGATTCTTGCTAGCAGTTCCTCCTCCAAGTCTACTATGGTATCGTACACAAGGCACTTCATGAAAACCCCACAGAAAAAAATCGATTGGATTCAAATCTGGTGACCTCGCAGGCCACATATTTGGTCCACCTCGCTCTTATTTCCGAATTGTTGGGTTAGAAGTTGTCTGACTGCTAGAGAATGATGTACAGATGCTGAGACAATACATTACCCATATTTGCTCTGATATGCAATGGTGCAACGTCGTTTAATAAGTCAGGCAGGATTGCTCTCAAAAAATTACAGTAAATATCGCCATTGAGTTTATTAGGTAATACATATGGACCCACTATACAATCTCCAAGAATGCCTTCCCACACGTTAACCCAGAATTTCTCCTGAAATCCCCGTTCTCGAATAACATTTGGATTTTCTTCAGCCCATACATGGCTATTCCTTGAATTGAGAATTCCTTCATGTGTTAATTTCTTGTCCTTTGCCGGAAGGTATAAGTTCTCTGAGAGGTTTCAATCGAATTCGACAAAGACCACAAGCCGTCCTGATGATTGATTGAGAGATGTTCTAGTATTTATTCCCGGTTCAAAGCCACACTGACAATCAGGAAGTAAATTTCTAGAAGTGAAGTAATCATAAATTTGTAACATTTTCAAAATTCCCAAGTCAGAAAAAACTTTGGGGTTATTAGTTTTTGCCAACATAACTTTCCCATAGAACTGAGGAAATAAGATTGGTCGATACACCAATTCATCATATGAGCAATATATTTATCTATGAACGGACTACAGTATTTCAGCATTGATATTATCTACTTCGAAAGCATTTGTTTCAATATTATAGGAGTTTTATTGACCTGTTTGATAGTAATCAACCTAAATGAAAATTCTAATTTTGGATCATGTACTGTGTTATTATGAAGATCTATTTTCTCATCACAATCTCTAGATACATATTGTAGATAATAGCTTCCCGTTTGTTGTTGTAAAGAGAAAAAATTGTTGTCAACTTGGATGAGACAGTGACAGTAAAAGTGACTTACGTTGAAATTTACAAATTATTTTCTTGACACTGTATCTTTTTGTACTGTATTATTACCTCGTAAAATCTATTTTTTTAACCGACGAAACCAAAAAGGAGGAGGTTCTCTATTCGACCCGTATATTTTATGTTTTTCCATCATATTTCTTTATGTATGATCACGCATAACTTTTTACTGAGGCGTCCGATTCCGATAACTCTTTTTTCAGTGGATAGGATGTACTTCGTCTTTGATCCCATTTGAATTTAAAAGATGAAATCCACCCCTAAGGGTAGCGAAATGAAGGATATTGATCACTCACCCTCTGAATTCTGGTCCGTTGACCGATTCTATCAGGCATAACTTTGTACTGGGTTCTTCGATTTGGATGATTCTTTTTTTAATAGATAGGGTATACCTTATATTTGGATTTCGGAAAGAATTAGCCACCCTCACGGGTAGAAAAATAGGGGATAATTGATTTTTCACTAGTGAACATTAGCATACACATACGTAGTTGACAATGACAGATCGCTACTGACATTATTCTTTTTCCGTCAAAATCAGTATATTTTATGAGAGGATGGAATGATATACAAAGTAATGAAATAAACTAACTAGAACAACGAAAATAATTTATATTACAACAAATAGTAAAAGTAGATAATCATATTATTTAACTGGTAATAGTTGAAGTAAGGTGGGTAAGTAAGTATTTTGGAAGTAATCAAAAAACAAGTAGGTAGTAATTGGTAGATTTTAGCCACAAAAAATTGAAAAATAAAAACTTTTAAACAAAAAATGAAACCGACGAAATACGGAACTGAAAAGTAAAAAATAAAAACTTTTTAACAAATAATTAAACCGACTGAAAAAATCAACTGAAAGCAAAAATAAAATAAACCTTTTTATTCTAAATGATAATTGAGCTCCTAAACTAATGTAAGTAACTGATTTCGAGTCGGCGCCAAACAAACTAGCAATTGAATTAGGTGAAGCGTAAAATGATGGCAGCGAGATGCACGGCTGCGTTTTGATGACTTCTTTCATAGATAATGATCTTCGATAATTGTTTGTTTGGCGCCGACTCAAAATCAGTTACTTACATTAGTTAAGGAGCTCAATTATCATTTAGACTAAGAAGGTTTATTTTATTTTTTGCTTTTCAGTTGATTTTTTCGTCGGTTTAATTTTTTGTTAAAAAGTTTTTATTTTAATTTTTACCTCAGGATAATGCCAAGTGGTATTTAAATATCAAGTAATCATAATTGTACATTCAACATTTGCTTGAAATAGTTATATTTTTGATGTAATTTGACATATACATGAAAAGTTGGACTTATTTTTGTTACCTAGCATTTTTCAAAACACTGCGTGTTTTAATCTTGAGTTTTCGCACGCTTTTTCCTTCAAAATACGGCGTGTTTTAATTTCAATACTTCGGAAGCTTTTTAGTTCATAAAACAAGGATTATGATGCAGGTATGATAAAAAAGTTATTTCAAAGGAACTTGCTATAAAGCACTTTCCGCACTCGTTAGTAAATATAATATTTCAACATATTATCTTGTGTGAAATTTTAATTGTATCAGATGAGCCTTGTCTGCAATGAATAATAATGGGTCTGTTGGATCTCTAGCCGTTCTATATACCTTTTTTTTACATTGTATAGCAGGCTAAAAAGCATTTTCTGTATGAATTGTGATTTTCAAAAAAACATTGAATAATTTAATTATTTTCTCAATTTATAATACAATTATGATTCCTCAATATATATAAGGATGAGATTTCTTCATTACACCTGAAAAATTACATACCTCTCTAATTGTAATTATACACGGAGTCTTCAACTTCATTACGTCGGTATGATTAAAAGCTCATTTGGCAAATTATCGTTTATACGAGACATACAAGAGCAAATACTCTCCTAACGATGTCCATTTTTTTCTCGCCAATCGAGGTACTTTCGTTAACTCCTTTATAATTCTCCATTTTTATCAGCGGAGTCATTTTGTTGCCGTATAGCTGGAGGACTCCATGATTATATCTCCTGCTGAAGGTTGATTATTGATGTGCGATTTTTTTGCACGTAATTCGATATGGTTTTATTCGAGCATGACTGATGGGGTTCCTTGAAATTGAGTGAAGATAAAGAGGTTGATGGATCAATCCTTATAACTGGATACGAATGGGTATCTCAGGTGTGTGGTATGGCGTCACTTCATGATTGATGGTGTAAGAATTATTTGCAATAGTGGTTAACGACAAGGGCGTCGCTAGGTTTCAGTTTTGAAAGGGACGGTGAGTAAAACTCGGAAAGCTTATTTTTATTGAAAATGTATTATCTGGAATTTTGTGAGCTGATGACAGTAAATTGTAATTTTTTTAGGGTAAAGTCCAATAATTCAAATTACTGTTGAATCTTTGCCGACGTTTCGACTTTAATAACGTCATCTTCAGGGCATTGCAATGTTAATAGGAAATACGAAAGATGTAAAATAAAATATTGACAGATTAAAATGGTTATAAGAAAAACAGATATACAAACACACTAACAGAAATGATGAAAATAAAATAATATACATAAATTATAATATATGAATGAATATATATATATATATACATACACATACATATATACAAATTATACAAACATATATTCATATGTATATATATATATATAGAAGAATCCTTTTTAAATTCGGGTATGCAGTCAACAAGGGGATGGAAAATAAAGTGAACTTTTTTTTCTATTCAAGCTTTCGAGTCATTTATTTTCTCTTTATCAGGAACTGAAAGTGAGGTGAAAAATCCCTTTCACATGCCGCAATTTATAAATTACCATGTCACAACAAACAACACTCTTGGTATAGTCATATACAGAGTGGTCCAACGAAAAGTATGCACCTAGCTTTTCTCCTTTGTTTAGAATTGAAAGCAAAAATGCTCGGACACATGGAGTTTGCTTTTGAGGGGGACACATTTTAGACATATTTTTCAACCTGTGCCTTTAACGCCCTAGCGAGGGGGCGTCACAACCCTCAAATTTTAAATGGAAAGTGGGGTCGAGTGATATATCATTTGAACGGGCACAAAATTATCTTTCTAATGATACCCTATTTATTGAAATTTATTCGAACAGTTAATGCGAAAACGGCTTCAAGAACATTTACCCGATAATTTAGATATTAATGAAACATACAAATAAGTTTTGGTTATTAGGAATCAGAATAACTACAATCATTTCTAAATTACTCCATTTTACCGAAAGCAACATTTCAATGTAATTTTTTTTCATCACAAAAAATCCCCATTTATCGTTTGCGTTTTTTTGTCGAAAAAAACTGCAAATAAGTGTAGGAAAAGAATGTAGGCAAACTTTTATTCTAGTCCTTTCATTGATTCAGTCTGGTCGCTTTTGAAGTTATTTTAATTTCACTGTACAAAATGGTTTATTCCATTCCAGAACGAGTTGAAATTGTTAAACTTTATTTTCAAAATAATAGTTGTGCTAGACTAACTGCTCGCTTGTGTAAGGACAGTCATCCCGATAAAAATGTTAATGATTCGTATGTTGCCAAGTTAGTTAGAAAGTTTGTCGATACCGGATCTGTTTGTAATATGAAACACCAGCCGCAGAACCCCATCAGAAATGAAGCTGTGGAAGTCGCTGTTTTGGGGCATGTTCAATTGGATCATACTCAAAGTACCCGTCAACTAGCTGAAGCCTCAGGAGTCTCCCGTTCATCCATAATACGGATTTTAAAAGCGTACAAATTTCATCCGTACAAAATTAAATTAGTACAGGAACTAAATGAGGATGATCCTGATCGAAGGCTGCAATTTTGTGAACAAATGAGCCAGCGTTTAATTGAAGATCCGCACTTATTGTTTAATATTTGTTTTACCGATGAGTGTACATTTTATTTGAATGGAGCTGTGAATAGGCATAATTGCCGTTACTGGGATGACAGTAACCCACATTTATTCCGTGAGGTTCATACCCAATACCCTCAAAAAATAAACGTCTGGTGTGGCATATTAGGAAGTCATATCATAGGACCACTTTTCATTCCTGGAAATTTAACTGGTGAAGTCTACCTAAACATGCTTGACGATGCAATTGATCCTTTCATAACACAGATAATAGAAGACGACCAAAATCATGATGCCGATCGGCTTCATTTCCAGCAAGATGGAGCACCTCCGTACTATGCTGCTCCTGTAAGAGAATTTTTAGATAACCGGTTCCCCGGACAGTGGATTGGAAGGAGAGGCCCAATTAAATGGCCTGCCAGGTCACCTGATTTATCGCCTTTGGACTTTTTTCTATGGGGACACTTGAAAAATAAATGTTTTGCTACGAAGCCTGAGTCCATAGAAGATTCAACGGATTACAAATGCTACAAAATGTTAGAAATAGATTTGAACAAAATCTGTATTATTGTATGGAAGCAAGTGGGTCACATTCTCAACACTTGTTGAAGTAACGTTTTAATAAATCAATTTAACAGCTTGTTTACTTTTTTTACAAAGCACTGTTACAAGTAACAAACATTGAAACGTAAGTACTACTAATTGTAAATGTTTTGATTCTTAATAACCAAAACTTATTTGTATTTTTCATTAATACCAAAATTATCGGGTTAATGTTCTTGAAGCCGTTTTCGCATTAACTGTTCGAATAAATTTCAATAAATAGGGTATCATTAGAAAGATAATTTTGTGCCCGTTCAAATGATATATCACTCGACCCCACTTTCCATTTAAAATTTAAGGGTTGTGACACCCCCTCGCTAGGGCGTTAAAGGCACAGGTTGAAAAATATGTCTAAAATGTGTCCCCCTCAAAAGCAAACTCCACGTGTCCGAGCCTTTTTGCTTTCAATTCTAAACAAAGGAGGAAAGCTAGGTGCATACTTTTCGTTGGACCACTCTGTACTATAGTTGAAAATGACAAACAACACTCTTGGTATATATAGTTATAGTTATATATAGTTGAAAATTCCAATTTTTGAAATCGGGCAGGGCCCACTCCAGTACGAAGGGAAAATGTCTATCGACGATTTTGACGATTTCTATATGTCTTTTGTTATGATAATTTTGTTTAGGAAATGACTAGTAATCATCTGACAAAGCGGAAGACGATTTGGTCCAGGCGCACTACTCGAAACCTATTTTTGAAAATTTTGGGCCCCAAAATCGATCAGCGCAAAAATTCGACGTCTCCTATATGTTTAATTTTGTGTTCCTTTACTATGTTATAATCAGCGTAGGACGTTAACCTCCAAGTTTTTCAATACAGAAAATACTGGTAATGTATAGCAGAAAGAGGATGGGGCCCATTACTGTCCCCTGTGGAACCCCCATGATGACTCGTAATGGATAATATTTCAAAATATCTAATGACAAGCCCCCTGCTACCATTGTTTTCCGGACGTCTGAATAAGATTTCATGATTAACGGTGTCGAAAGTATTAGTAGCCAGATCTAAGAACACCGTTAACCATTTCTGTCGATTTTGAAAACATTCAAACACAGTGTTTGTCAATTGAACTACTGCTGTTTCTGTTGAGAGGTTTTCCCAGAATCCAAAATGGATCAGTCTAGCCTTTGAACATTTTTCAAAAATTTTTGCAAAATTGTTTATTAAGGTTGTTGGCCTGTAATTGGTAGCTTTTTTCCTGTCGCCACTTTTGAATATTGGAGTTGTAGTTGATTCTTCGAAACGGGAAGGCACAGTTCCACTTGTAAGAATCAAGTTCAAAATGTTATACAATGGTTCAGCAAAACATGTATGAAATTTTTTTATAAGGTTAACTTGCCATTCTTGTACACAATGTTGGAGAAGAACTTGTTGAACTGATCAGCCATTTCTTTATCAGTGTTCAGTTTTTTATCTTTATCATCGTGGATATTAAAGGTGTTTGAGCCTGATGAATGATCGCTATTTGTAATTTCGGTGATACATTCCCATATTTTTTCATAGTTATTTTGTGCCACTTCGAATTGGTTTTTGTAATTTTGATTCTCCGTAGTTCTCAGGTTTGTTAAGAAGTTACGGTTTATTCTGTATTCTGTACTACTTACATGCTTATCTTTTTGTTTCAATCTATCTCTATGTCGTATGGAGTTTAGTAAACAGTCATCCATGGTTTGAGCTCTGTATTATTTTTATTGGTGTTAAATGTTTTCATTATTGTACTAATATCGATGTAATGAGAAATTTTTCCTAAAATGAATTATATGCTGTTTCTGGTTCTATAGACTGATATGTTTCTATCTTTTTCCAGTAGATTGTGAAATATGTTATAATTGATAACAATTTTTCATTGTGTCATATTGATCAGTTATCTTTGATGAGGTATCCAGCTGAATTGTATAATGATCGGTAATGTAATGTCCATTCTGAAGATATATGATTTAATTCTACTTTTACTGTGAGTATTTGTATTGGTTAACTTGACGTAAATATGATCAATCAAGCTGAAAGTACTATTTCAATTCATCCAATATACAAGAATAATTAATAACTTTTATATCAGCAAGATTTAGCGTGTTTATATTTATATTACCTACGAAAATTTTAACATCATATGTATCTAGCGAAGAAAGATAGTTATCGAGCTATGTCAAGCATAAGTCTACATTGGGTAATTCGTCAATAGTGTTATTGATTGTGAACTCATGCTTAGGCATAGAGAAAAATTGTGAACATGTGTTATCAATGGTAATTAAAATAACTCTTGGACTACGACTATGACAAAAATTATTAATTGTTCTATAAGACCACCTCAAGAGTTCTAATGGAATCGTTATGAGACCAAATGGTAAACTATTCGTACTGTTTTGATATAGATTAACATGTTACATTACATTGAAGAAAATACCATGGCAAACGAACCTCCTTCCAGCTAATCGATTACATTCAATCACTTTTATTCTCCCTTAATTAAATTGTCGTGATTCATATCTCCTAATAACATGGAATTAATGCATAAATTGGAAGTCGTATAGAAATGTTTAAATGTTATGCTTAATTAACTATTTGTATAACGGCGGTGACATTTGTCGAACGAAAAAATCCACTCAGATAAGGTATGATCAGGAAAAAATCCGTTTTGAATTGCTTTAGCCTCGATGAATTTGAGAGATTAGTATGAGGTATTTTAATTATATATTGTTCTGTCGTTCGAGGAATTTGTTTGAACAGTTGTGTAATTATTGGATATTTTATGTTAATCGTGGAGTAAAGAGTACCTGCATATCATTATGGGTGATTCTCATGAAACCAGTAAATTTGTAGAATTAGAACAGAAATTACAAGCTAAATATGTGTGGAATTTTATTTTTGAATTTACAACCAAAGATCCTATATGATAGCATCCCCGCCAATAAAATTGTTGATGTTTTGATTCAGTTTCGAGAACTACTGATATTTCGAAAAAACAATTCTAAAATTTGTCACGCACGAAAAATTCCATGATTTTTCTGTAGATTCAGCAGATTCAAATATATTGACCAAATTTGGCCTATGAAAAGTTACGCTTTCATTGAAAATATTGAGGATATGTAATACCAACATATAATGATGATTATTGATTATTTTCTATTATTGATCTATCAAATCAGAGCATATATTGCCGACAACGATTTATTTTCAGACGAACATGAAATAAATTCATACAGAGTAGACATTATACTTTGTATATAATACAGAAGATTTGTTAGGTAACGTAAAATCAGGAGGAACTCAATTTGTCCCATTTTTCCCCCATTTTTTTTCCAGGTATGCTTTTGAAAAAAACTCAGGCTTTGCAATATGTTAATCAAGGTCCACATAAAAATATAGAATATTTGAAATTTCATTATACAACCGGAATCAAATTTTACTGGGCTACTCATCGATGTCGTGGTGTGGAAATGAGTTTAATGATTCAGGTTAATTTTTCTGATAGTTGTTGCAATATACATTTGCATCTATTGTTTGATTCTTGCCTGTATGGATCATCCTAAATTTACATGTTTTTCTGCTAAAAATAGTAGACATTCATTTAGTAATAACTATTATAAGTTTTATAATTTTCAATATACTATATAAGTCTCTCTACATGTATATTGTGAAGTACCTGCCAATAAAAGGTACCCAGTATTTGAATTATAACTACATAAGAAAATGGATCATTATCATTGCCCCGTGTATGCAAATTTATCAATTATATCGGACAGGGATGTGTAATATCACAATATATTTTGTAGGTAATTATAAAACAATTCAATCATCCTGTTTTGGGGGGATTGGCGCGGTGGGTTAGCGTCCAACTCATGATCGAAAGGTCGTGAGTTCGATTCCCGGCCAGGGCAGAAATTTTTCTATTTAATTTGAGAGAATTAAATGTTAAATTTCGTAGCCGGGCCGAGGATGGTCCTCGACGATTCGCTGTTGCGTTCAAATTAACAGTGCTGCTCCTAGGTGGCGTATGGAGTTAGTATCAAGGCCTACCCAGAACACTATGAAATGATACATAAAAAATACTCAACTTGTGACTGGCCGAATGACGAAATGTCAAAGCCATTAAAAAAAAATAAAAAAAAAAATCATCCTGTTTATTTTAAAATCTTACGGTTACGGTAACGGTTATGCATTCAATGTTATCAAGTTACTCAATTTAATGTTATCAAGTTACTCAAAAGTCACTAAAGAAATGTAAGCTCTCGTTTTAATAATTTCAAAGCATAATTATTTTTGGTGGTTGGCTGTATGGCTGGCTCACCCTGTATGAAAAGTAATCATAGCAAAATATTCAAACCTAAAAATGGTGAACGGGTAGGTATTAACTTTATGAAATAATCTCTGTGGCGCAACTGTAGAATCATTGAGTGTTTTGCAAAAACCTATTGTGATTTATTGGTGAATGAGACTCTAAGTAAATATTTGAAGATGTCCTTTTTATGTACATCCAACCAAAAATTATCAAACATGAAGTCAATCCAGTATCTCAATTTGAAGAAAAAAACTGATGAACTTTTACGCCCTATATCTCGAAAACTGGTCATATGATCGGATGTTAAATTCATGCCTCTCAAGATGTTATTAAAATCATTATATATTGGAAAAAGGGTACATTTGACGAAATAAATTCAAGAAAACAGAGTGTCCATGGTTTTTGTGCTTTTCTTAAAATAGAATACTTCTCTACAAATAAACACCATGTATATTTTGAAGTTCAGAAACACACTTATGTTGGTGGTATAACCTTTCCCAAAAATCAATCCATAATCACAGAGTATTGAATTAATCCTTAAAAAAATATGTTGTGATCCTACCCTATATGAGAAATGTGTACTGTGCAATATTTTCTCGTCAAAAACATATATTAACAGTACATTTTGGAAATATGCTTCCCTGACGTCACAGCAGAAAAAGTTATATTTTGCAAAAACTATTGTCATACATGTGTGAATAACCCTGTAGATATAAATATTTTCAATAGTACGTATTCACTAATGTATTACCAAAACATGTAGTAAATGTATGTATGCAATAAAAATTCAATCTAGCTCGAAAATTGAAAATAATCCGAAAAACTGGGCGAAATCTCAACTTTAACACCCCGTACCCAGAAAACTAGTCATAGGATTGGGTTGGGCCCATTGACAGTTTTGGTAACTAGGTCGAGTACAACATACCCAAGTATCAGAGAATTTGACCGGTCACCAGTTTACATAAAAAATTGCGGGGTCCTTTCAGTGTTAAAATATATTTATAATTTTAAAGTTAAAATAATATAAAGAATGTTGTTATAACTGACACATTTCCCAGATACCTTCCAGAAGATTGGTGATAAAAAGATAAAATACATTAGAAAATTATCATAAAATGAATCGCAAAGATGATACGATAGTCGATTTTGCCACGCCAATTTCTCTCTTAGTATTTCTTAATCTTTCCGAAGTCAACATTCCGAGTAATCTCGACTCATTTATTTTAAAGTAACGCAAATGTGCAGTAAACTAGCAATCCGAGTAAAAATACCTCTCTAACAACCCGTAACATTTGACCTATACTCCCACGTACACCGTTTACTGCTTGCCTTACATCACACAACATCCTAACTGAACATATTCATTCATGTATGAAGCATCAATTTAGTTTCGTGCTTCGAAAAAATTGCTGTGTGCTTTAATAACGATGTTTTGGTTCTGAGATCGATGACTGATAGTTATAGTGCATTATGAGAAATATCAATTAATAAATCAGCCATTGTCTCAATATATAGGTCGTACGCGAGTCCTATGATTCAAAAACTATAGTATTGCAGGAACATCTTCATGAGTTAACGTGATCTATATTTAGAGAACTAAAAGTAGCATGATTCTGAGAATTTGTAGAGACGGTGAAGGAAATTTTGAGAATCGAACCAAAATATTTTAGTTATTGTGACACTTCCGGTTTCTCCGTGAGTGACGTCATCTTTGTTATTATCAATAGGACACCCCGTATCTTATGCTACTCTTGTATTCTTCCAATGATTTTGATTCAAATTCATATATCATATCCTATACTCAAACTGAACTGTTTTTGGGTTATTCGAGCTTCACTAGAAAAAGTGACAATTTCAGCCTATGGAACACACGCCATTTCCACAATTTTAAGTGATATGCAGTGACTCAATCATCAATATTGAAGGTTGAACAAATCACTCACCATAATCACATCTACTGAATAATTTACAGAGTGCGCAAAAAAGTGGGTCCAGAAACTGAATGAGAAATATTGAAAATCTCAATTTTTTCAAATGAAAACTTCATTTTTTCTTCTCATGATTCAATTCTATTATGAAAATGAGCAGTAGTTTTAGTTCACTTCCCTATACCAAAAATCCATAATTTCGGAGATATTCCATAATATTACTTAATTCTGTGTATTAAGTGCCTGGATTTTTTTTTAGTAAGTTGTGCATATCTCGAATTAATTAATTAATTGAAGTTGTTTACTCTCTGATCCATCATCTGAAAAGGTGCAATCAAGAATTCGTTAATTTATAGTAATTTATGGTGAATATAATGTTTTCACAAGAACATGTGATACTTTTGCTACAAGATATCCAGGAAAATCAAAACCATCTCCAGACATCATCAGAACATAAATATTCACCTTACGAACTATGGATACTTCAAGGGGAATATTATTGAAACTAAAGCGGTAGTGGACAACAAAAAAAATCAAACTACAGTGCAGTCATTCCAGAAGCAACGTTGAAATATTTAGAATTGAATACAATGTCCATGTAGAGAATATTGGCAAAACACGAATGACATCCTTATTCTCATAATTAAGTTCATGCCCTGAAACTTTTCGACTATGAGAATTTGTTAAATTAGAAATATTATATAGAAAGCGTGTTTATGACCGTAACGTCAAAAAATAATTTATAGAATACCACACGAATGTTCGATAAAGTAGAAAATAATTCTCCAGATTTTCTCTCAAACTTATCGTCATTTGGCAATAGCCCCTTGATCCCACCGTGGGCTCTCGTGTCTATTGCCTGGCAATAAGTATTCGGAAATCTGTTAAATTATTTTCTCTTTATTCTCACTCTCTTGTGATATTACAACTGAAAACTTTATTACATTCACCATAAATGACTAATGAATTAACGTAATCTTGATTATTATACCAAACACGGGCCATATTGCACTTTTTCAGAAGATAAATCTGACAGTAATCAACTTCAATTCATTTATTGAGAAAATATGCACAGCTTACTAGATGAATAAAAAATTCATGCATTTAATATGCAGAATTAAGTACTATTATGGAATATCTCCGAAATTATGGGTTTTGACTATAAGGAAGTAAGTCAGAACTAGGGATAAGTTCCAAAAAATAATTGGATCATGATAAAAAAAATGGGGTTTCTATTTAAAAAAATTGAGATTTTCAATATTGAAATCCTAATTTTTTCGACACCTTGTATCTCAGAGAGTAATCTTTTCAGGACATACTTTGTCCCTCAAAATGAAGTAAGAAATCGGCATACGGAGTTTGTCGGTCTTATTCTAACTCACCCAGTATTGTAACTGTTCTACAGTATCAATGTTAGGTCACCAGTCTTTGGTGTTGATTTTTACTCATTCCGGACAACCAGAGGAAGAATCTGGCAGAATTTTTCAGAAGAACACAACTAGTTTCCGAAAACTGTATTGATTTTCAATTTCTTAGCTAGCAGTTGGCAATACTGTTGGTGAGAAGAGAGGAATTGAGTCTTCAAGGTGAATATACACTCTGATTACCACTTATTTGAGCTAATGGTAATTACAGTGTAGCATTTGAAAAATACGAACATAAATCAACGAGAATTGGCACTCAAAAGAAGACGTGTAGTTGATTAATTAATTATAACCAGACTAATTATTGTGTACAGTCTGTTAATAATATCAGAGGTTCAATTAAATCTGCACAAATAATGGTGTATTCAGAAGTCGGTTTTGTGATTTCATTGATAATATGACATTTGTCAATTGTCACCATGAATTGCGGGAATATTCCTGACCTGTCAGCTGTAGTGATCAGTCTGATTACATTTAATTCGTGAGAACGGTAATAGTCTAAGAGCCGGTGGGAGATCGACCTTCACCGATCTGATAACTCGATGAGACATATTTTTTATCAAATATAATTTATAAACAAATATGCCTATGATAACTGGCCTATCGAAAAGTGTTCATAGCTATTTTTAATTGAATTAATTTTAATCAATTTTCTTTCATCACCTTCACTCTTTTGATAAGCGAATGAGTTTCATCTCAACTGATAGTTTTTAACACTCAGAATATGCCTAGGTAGGCTTGCCTACTTATTTCTGTGCATGGCTACCTGGCAAGCAGATGTGAACAGGTAAGTCAATATATAGGTAAGATACAACTTTTCTACACCATGGGGAAAGGTTTATACAAATTCTATGGAAGTGGCCGACTTTTTTGCCTATTTTTTCACATAAAAAATCAATATGCCTAGAAAAATTCATATCATATCTCATTAACAAACATAATTACAGAATTATCAAAGTTCAACACAACATTAATTTGATTGAACCTATTACAATTGATTTTGCTACCTAATATCATACACTAAGTTTTTTGGGCATTTATCTTAAGTTTATTGTCCCTGAGCCAACTATCCAAAATATCTAACTCATTATTCATGGATTCAACCAAGTTGTTATAGTTTTCCCCAGATATGGAGATCAATGTGTCATCTGCGAATAGATTAATAAATGAGTTTTGTAGGTAAAGATGTAAATCATTCATATAAAGTATAAACAATAATGTCCCAAGCACACTCCCCTGAGGAACCTCGTTGATACTATATATTTCGTCAGAACAACCACCATCAATTTTTGTTTTATGTTGCCTATTTGTTAGATAATTTGTTAGCCATTTGAGTACTGTGCCTCTTATACCGTATGCCTCACACTTTGATAACAGTTTTGTACTATCTATTGTTTCGAACGCTCTTTTTAGATCTACAAATACACTAACGACACTTTTTCCATCATCAATGTCCTTTTTCCACTTATTACACATTAATTGGCAAGCTGACTCAGTAGAATGATTATGCCGGAACCCATATTGGCAAACAAAAAGCAAATAATTTACGTTTAGGTATTCCACTAGCTGCTCATATACTAGAATTTCTATTATTTTTTTTATATTATATTTATTTATTTTTTATATTTATATATTATTTTTTTATTTTTCATATGAGAATATACATATCGATATGCAGGAAGAACACTAATCAAGATGATTCTAAAAACAGACACATTGGTTGGGTGAATGACAGCTCCCTACTAACTAGTCATATTTTCATCATGGTTCGTTCAGCAACCTTCCAAATCTGTGATGACGTCATACTTGTCATGTCAGATGAGTACTTTAATATGAATGTTACATTGGGTGAAGTGATTGAAACAAGTAAATACTAGTTACAAATAGCTAATTTTGAAATTGGAGGTGGATAACAAGTGGTAGTAAATACTTGGCAATATCATGATATTCTAAGTAAATATTAGATAGATAGTAATAACTAACCCTAGTGAATGCTAACGTGTGCTCATGGGACCGAAGGCCATGACACGATACTCACGCTCTCACATTCGACCAAATCTATCAGCCACTTGGATAACAAGTCTGAACAAGTAACATTCAACATATACAAATCTCAAGATGCAACGATATGTTTTTCGCGTTTTGCTGAAATGTCATCGGATGAAGAGGATTACTCCCTACTGGAGAAGCAGTTGGACAGGAGCTCATTTGTAAAATTCATTCGTGAAAATCTTGTTCTAGAAAAGTCAAAAATACCATCAGTGGTAACATTGTCTGTTTATTTGACAGTGATGAACGGTACTGGAGCGTTTGATTTCCCGTTATCATTCCACACCTGTTGCAGAAACTGTCAAGTGATATTTTTCTTGGAAAAATAATATTTTTTACATTTTAAATTTCATACAATTTTAGTTAACATTCTAGAATTCAGTATTTTGTTTCATAGCTAACAAATATTCACTACCTGAATTATTTTCAAGCAGTGTGGCGCCCAAATGAATTTTTTTTTTTTGAATTAAACTCAATCAACGAATTCATAGTGCCTGGACCTTTTGACTTTTCATTTATCTGCTAGGATATAGATTTTGTCACCCCCAGAGCTTGTTGCGAACCATTTTTGGGCGCAAATTTCTATAGCATCGATTTGTGCTTGAAAATGTGTTGGGGCTTTGCCTAGGGGTTTTGAGACCCGTTACTGCCACTCCAGCCCTT
Organism: Gonioctena quinquepunctata; assembly: GCA_018342105.1. Lineage (NCBI taxonomy): Eukaryota > Metazoa > Arthropoda > Insecta > Coleoptera > Chrysomelidae > Gonioctena > Gonioctena quinquepunctata. The sequence continues at coordinate 263,059 of JAFIRS010001002.1, forward strand.
TCGTCCATCTTGGATCCATAAGTATACCAAACTGATGCCTCCCTTTCTAGAATTTCTAGAATCTTCAGATGTTTAATCAGAGTTCCAGCTTTCGAATTTGATCTCTTAAGCAGTCTGAAGGCATTGCAGTATGGAATGGTACGTTTATAATTCAATTTATAAAAATAACGCTTATTTCTAGTTGTGTCGGCTTCGTAAATTTCAGAACACTTACATACAGTGTGCGCGTAAAGTATGGAAACATGAAGATATATTTGATTATATATGATACATAAGATTCAATAACGAAATTTTGGTAATGTATATTAGATGAACCAGCTATTTTTAATTTCATATTTTTGACGTTGCCAACTGTACAGTTTCTGAGATACATGAACAATATGTTTATTTTACAATTTTCTGTTTTTTATTGCAGATGCAGCATACAAACTGTTAATAGCCGATATTGACTATTAATTTTAAGAAATTAGGAAAACTATTTTCATTGCAACCGTTGATTTCAACATAAAGAGAAGATAAAATGAGCCACTTTGTATTTGTTAAAGTTTAAGAAAGTCTTGGCTGTTTTTGTACTAATTAACATGATATGAATATCGGTTTCATTTCATTAAATCAAGTCGGTTTTAGTGTCAGTAGCTACGTCGTGATAGTTTTTCGAAAATAAGCTTACCAGCGATAAAAATCAGAGTAAAATACAATGGTACATTTAATAGAGCGTCAAAGAATTGAAATATTAATACTAAAATGATGTGGTGACAGGTAATACCATAATATTATGAAATTTGAGTATGTTTTATTTGCGATATTATTTGTAGGACACGAACACACGAAGAGGTATGTGAAATATTCAATAACAAATATGAAGACAGAACTCCTATAGCACGTGGTACTGTATCTAAAATTATTCATGAATTTGAGGAAAGTGGACATGTACGAGAACTCCCAAAAAATGGCCGCCCCGCTATTCCAGAGCAAACAAAAACTTTTTTTTTTGTCGGTGGTTGGAGACCCTCATGAGACTACTAGAGTTTTTGCATCCGAAAATGACATCAGTCAAACAACTGTTCGTAATAATTTGAAAAAATAAAAATGGCATCCCTATAAAGTACAATTGGTACAGGAACTGAACGAAGACGATCCAGATCGCAGGATGGAGTTCTGTGAAACAATGTTGAATAGATTTGATACTAATCCTGATTACTTTAATTAAATCCTTTTTTCTGATGAGGCTACTCTCCAGTTAAATGGCACGGTCAATCAATAAAACTGCAGGTACTGGTCAGAAGAAAATCCTCATTGGAATGTGGGGGCACATACACAGTATCCACACGAGATCAATCTGTGGGCAGGAATTATTAATAATTATTGGACCTTATTTTTGAAATAGAACCATGACAGGTGAGGAGTACTGGGCATTTTTGGAATTGGAGTCAATTCCAGAATTAGCCAGACTCTTTCCTGATGGAATAAATCCTCATATTGTCAATAGATCAATTTGGATTCCGCAAGATGGAGCGCCATCTCATCATCTTCGAGACGTTCGTGAGTTTCTCGACATTACATTTCCAAATCGTTGGATTGGAAGAAGAGGAGCTATCGAATGGCCAGCAAGATCTCCGGATTTGACATCTCTTGATTATTTTTCTTCGGGTTATTCAAAAAGCAAAGTGTATGTGAAGGCCACAGACTATCCAAGGACTGAAAGACAGAATTACAGAGGAGAAAGCACTAATTTCTCCGGAAATGATTGGAAAAGTCTTGGATGAATTTCAATTCAGAATGGATTTCTGTTCCCAAAGACAAGGAGCTCATATTGAACATATCCTTCCATATTTTTCTTTAAGTATTGTTTTCTGTTTATACTGCAATATTAATTACAAAATAAAACATTTTCCTAATTTCTTAAAATAAATGGTAAATATTGGCCATCAACTGTTTGTAAAATGCATCGACAATAAAAAACTGTAACAGAAAATTGTAAAATATACGGGTTTTCCCATTTAAAAATAAACATATTGTTCATATATCTCAGAAACTGTACCTTTGGCAACGTCGAAGATATCAAATTTGAAATCGCTGGTCCATCTAATATACATAACCAGAATTTTGCTATTGTATCTTACGGGGTGTCAAAGATATCTCCATGTTTCCATACTTTACGCGCGCACTGTTTACACGCGCGCACTGCACCTTGTGCACTTTTCTGCCAGTGTTTTGTGGTATTTTCAAAACCTACAGTAGCTGATTCTATTGACGTAAAAGCTAGGAATTCTTGAAGTCACAACAATGATTGACACGCAAGGATAATGATATATCGATATAATTGTTATTCAGAATAAGATCCGTAGAATCAAAGAACCGCGTCGATACGCTAGTAATACCCATATTTATCAGTACTTTTATACAGAATAACGTTTATAATTGATATAATTACCGGGAAAACTTGGACTTTATGTCCATTCTGACTTGTTTATCAGTAGAATGTTACGAACAAACATATATACAATGTCAGCATGTTGTTCTAACCCAGAAGCAGGATCGAATTAGTGATGTATGTAATGACATATGATTAATAGTGGCATATATAAACTGTTTACCGCCCCTTCAACACCAATTTAATAGACTGTATTACCATGTTCACGAAAAAATATTCCATTTATTATTATGTCACGCACGGAATGAGTGAATTACCACAAATGATACCACCAGTTCGAATTACTGCATTTTCTGTTGCATAATGTACAATCTTTGTGCTGCCGATGTGATTACCCCCATCAATTCTGCTGACAAGGACAAGAAAATAGGTGAAAGATGATATTTCATTTGATTTGTTCATCATTAGTGCCGGTGATATGCTCAGTGTGATATGAAGCCCAAAACAATGACGCTACATGGTGGTAAATTTACTAGAAGTTGAAATAAGCCAGTCGTTAAAATTTCGTCGAGCTACCACAAAATAAAAAAATAAAGATTCTACATTGTCTAGAAACCGAGATAATATTGAATTTTGATGCACGTTCCAATTTGAATTTTCTATATCAGAAACTCATCGCGTGAATACACTGCTCGTGCTGCTCTCCCCACCACCTGACCATGGCGCTCTTGCAAGAGTACCTTCACTTTGAAAAGCTAGGACTCAATGTATAATGAATGAATTGTGCACTTATCAAATGACTCATAAGATATAGATTAGATTAGATTCGTACGGAGCAACTTCACTGCGGCCCATGCAGATCTGTTGTGTAGGCTCTCATGATATGTTAGAGTTCCCTGTCTTCGTTACTAGACTCCATAGGCCAGACCTTGAGCCCTCCATATATTGGAGGGGTTGTGGTCTTTTCTCCCCTATCGCTGAAAACCTTAGCCTTGTAAGGCCTTCACAGAAACCCATTATATGCGCTGAGGTTTCCTCCTCCTTCTGGCAGATCCTTCATGTGGTTGTGTCTGTCAGCCTGATGTTATTAATGTATTTGTTTAGTCAACAGTACCCTGTCAGGAGCCCAACTATGAAGCTGGCAGATCTCCTATTCTGGCTTAGCAGGTACTTTGTGAATTTTGGCGATGGTTCCTTGATGAACTCTTTGTCCTGTCTCATGCTCGGCGCCTTGTTCACCATTCTTATGATAGCTCTTTCACCCAAGTATTGGTTTGTGCTGTCCGCAGCGCTTTCGCCACACACACAAAAAGGTTCTGGGCCAATTGGGACACGTCGTGCTCCTACTCGGGCTAATGAATCTGCCCTATTAGCTTGTGTGGCCTAGCACCCAAGCCAGATATAGTGTGTTTCGACTGCCTACCTTTTGCAGGGTTCCCAAGCAGTCCCAGACAAGTTTGGAATTAACTTGCAAGGAGCTGATTGCTTTAATAGTCGCTTGGCTGTTAGAGTATATGACGAAATGGTATTTTCCTCAAATTCTTGCCTCAATAACTCCCATGTTATTGTGCAACTCCTGCCTGAAATATCGTCACATGTTTGCCTGAGCTCAGTGAGACTCCTGTCTTTGGCTCGGATAAATATATTCCTGCTGCTACACCTTCTCTGGTTTTTGAGCCATCTATGTAGCAGGCAATTAGTGCATTAATTGGAAGCCCTCCCTTCCATGCATCCCTGTCTTCTATCACTGTTTTGAAGTTTTTTTCGAAGCTATACTTGGAAAGCATCACGTCCGATGGCATTCCCATTATGGGGTCGGTTTCCAACTCTTTGTATGGATCGTTATACACTTCGCCGTGCAGTCTATTTATAGGCGCTTGCGCTCTGGTCAGCCTACTGGCGACTGACCTGGCTTTGCCTTGTATGTAAACATGAAGTGTTGGTTGGTTCAGCAAGACTTCTAGGGCGACTGTTGGGGTGGTCCCGTGGCTGCCAGGCAGACTTGCCTTTGGATGCCGCTGAGCCTTCGGATCGCCCCAGCCTGCTGAGTATTTGGCCACCAAGTCACTGAACCGTAGGCTATCCTCATGAAATATAGGGCTTCATTGAGAATAAATAAAAATGCAACTCTTGATGTTTATAAATAACAGAGATATGATTAAGTTTCTATCTTGGCTCTTATTGCTCGTAGAAGATTATTTGTTTTAATACGTGTATTTTAACCAGCATTTCAATGAGCCTGATTATGAACCCTTATCATAAAACATAATAAAGTTATTCCATTTTTTCATAGGTAATAGAACATCCTTATTTTTTATTTTTTTTATGTTCTGGTTCCCACGAAAATGGATATCCTGTAATGTTCAGAGAACATCGTGGAAACCAAGGGAAAGAAGGTAGGAGTTGGTGTTCTTCTTAAATTTCTGGAGGTTGTATGCCTCGGGGAACACCTCCCTAGGCAATGAGTTCCAAAGCCTCGCTGTTCGTTGGATGAACGAGTCTTTGGAAAGTGATGTTCTGCAGGTCTCCAAAGTGACCACGAAGGGGTGTGATGACTGAACTTGACGGGTTAGTCTCGAAGAGACTGCCAAAGCAGGAACGATTGTTGATATTTCAGAAGAGCATCGCCCATGAAAATATCTATAAAATAGAGACAAATCGCCAACTTTTCTACGGTGTTCCAGACAAGTGAGTGAGTTTGTGAGCGAGGCATCACCGACGAGACGAATTGCCCTTTTTTGGACAGAATCCAATAGCCTCAGGATATGTTTAGGTGCCGCGCTCCAAATATGGGAACAGTATTCCAGGACAGGTCGGATCTGTGCCTTATAGATCATAAGCAGCTGGGTGGAGGTGAAATAGTTCTTGGCACGAAACAAAAAACCAAGTTTTTGGGATGCACTTTTGGCAATGGACCTCACGTGATTTTCCCAGGAAAGGTTATTGCTGATAGTAATACCAAGCATCGATATGGATGACTTCAGTGGTATGGTTACTCCTGACAAAGTTATGTTAGGCACAGTGAGATCGACTTTTCTAGAGAAAAGACATGCTTGTGTTTTGTTTGCATTGAATTCTACCAAGTTATTAGATCCCCACTCGAGAATTGTTGCTGAGTTCATATTTATATTATTGGATGTGCGTACAAATTTTACACTTGCACTTTATTATTCGTATGTATCCCTTTGCCTATGTTATAATATTGTATTTAATTTTGTCCTATCACGCTCACCACGCTTTTATAACAATATAGACTATGTGAATGTTAATACTACCCCCCGAAATATTCCATTTTGCATCATCGCAAGATTTCACTCATTGTATTCTATTTACCCTCCAAAATATATAATTCAAATACTAAATATTTCAGCACATTTCTTGTTTTAACTGATTTATAATGGTGTGTCTCATTCGTGTCACCAGTAATGTACACTTTCTTACTCTGTTCAACACACCCACGCGGAACAAGTGCATCATCACTTATCGCTCACTAAACTTTATTCATTCAATCGTTTTTTATTTTTCCTATCACTGTAAACTGTATTTTTTCATCCCGAATAAAGTTATTTTTCTCCTCTCCTCCTATATTTCATCAAATCACCTTGAAGTTCAGCCTTTCAAGAATCCATTCGACTTTGTAAAACATCTCTCTTGCTTATGTCGATTGCTTGAATAAACGGTATTTCGGATAAACATATGCAATTTTATAAACTATTAAACCCATCTAGCTGAAATTTGGCACACTTATAAGCACCTAATGCCTTCCTAACCAACAATTATTGCAAAAGTTGACAGGTCTTTTTGATACCTACAACGTTTCTCTAAAACGTATTCAGAAAATTATACGGCCCGAAAACTGAATTTTCTAACTTTGATCGTTGTTTATAAAAAATAGGGCAAAACTGGCTGTATGTATTTATCATGTACCCCCTATCTCCTGAAACCTTCAGATACCGTAATTTATTTTCACGTGACATCGTTAAATTTTTTATCCACAGACTAGGCTACATCTCTTTCTTTTTTTAAGTATAAGAAGGACAATTCTAAAGATGCGGAGTCAATTGCAAGAGCAGCAGCAGAAATTCTTTGGTTTGGTTGAGGGTCATTATTTTTTAAGGGAGCCCAGGAAAATAAATATGCATCTATCTATTACTAAGAGAAATTATCCTTTCAATTTCTGTAATTCATCAGATAACCAAAGTAGATCACAGTGTACTTATAGGCGTTACCTTAAATTTATTTTTATTTTTATAGCGGCGAATTGTACGACACTGCCCATAATCGGAAATCAATCGACTATCCTGAAAATATCACTTCTTGTAAAACAAAAAGTGAGATGAAGTCGGTGTGAATTGTGAAGCAATTTTCTCTAACATGAGGGTATAGGTTATCGCCGGAGAAACATCTATATCATGCATTTCATGGCACTATATTTTGCACGGTGATTTATCTGTGACAGCGTTCGGCCGGCAATCTTGATTCTATACACCGACATACCTAACAAAGCGAATCAAAATAGATAAAGTGTTGTTGGGTGTCGTAAGATCTATGCCCATTATAAAAATATCGTATTATATCGAACGCAACCAGAACTAATTAATAACTTCGTGTCGGACATTTTTCTTGCTTGGTTTCATGCCTAACGATTTTATTGAAGATGTACCCAAAGACATTATTGACTGAAGTATGTATAAACCAGAGTGTTTCCTAAAAAATGGTTTTGTTTTTTAAACATTAAATTCAAATGTGTTCAGAGTGAGAATTAAAAAGGAAAAATGTGAGTACATTTGTAGCCTTGGCTCTTAATGAATCTTTAGAATCAACGGGTACTTCATCAATGATATCTTCCACGTTTTCAAGGAAACGATTAACCCTCAAATCATTTCTTGTACACGGAACTCCATATTTTGGACCAAGAGACTGAAAATCTGAAAGCTCCAAGAATGTGTTGTGAGATGTGTTTCAACTACTTATTAAGAATCAGGACTTTGTTGTAAGGGTTGTTGAAATCATAATTTCCGTTTCTTCTTACGATCAAAATGGAAAAAACGGCAATCCTTTTGAGTTATTAACAAATGAAAAAAAAAAAAAGGATTTGTCAGATTAACAAAATTATCGGTATTCAATTCATATTTGTTATTTCATTTCAGACATTGAATCTGTGGAATTGAAAGAGATTTCTTCTATCATTCGAGGGTATTTTTAACTCCCGACACAAACAGAGGGGTGTTAAGTTTAACTTCTAGTCGTGTACCCCACTAAATATATTTACATATACACACATATAAAATACTTTGCACTTCATCATGAAGGAGAGGAAAAAAAATGACCAACTCAAAATGACGGTCAATTTATTTGTTCTCAACTGTTTTAGCAAAAATAAACCCTGAAGAAGACTGCAAGCGCAGTCGAAGCGTTGGAAATGAATTAAAGTACCTGTTCAAATCATCCTAACTTCCAATACATGAACCAAATTCCCAAGAATCAACGAAATTCATATATATATATATATATATGTATATATCAGAAACGGAAGACTTTAAGTTTCTTAACAAAATTCAATATAAATTGAAATAAGAGGTAGACTACATGCGAAAAACAACTACTTTCCTGGCAAATACGGCGCAGAACATTGAATAATATCTACCTGAAAATCTATGCCAACTTCCAATATCAATGAAAATTGATTGCAAATGTTTCTTTCTGATAAACTTCAATATGTTCAAATTGTGGCAGGTGTGCCTAACAATCCGTATACCGGTTTCAGGTTTTTGGCCCACATCAGTACGGATTGTTAGGCCGACCTGACACAATTTGAACAAAATCAAGTTTATCAGAAAGAAACATTTGCAATACATTTTCATTGATAATGGAAGTTTGCATGGCTTTTCAGGTGGGTATCATTCAATATTCTGCGTGGTATTCACCAGGAAAGTAGTTATTTTCCGCATGTAATCTATCACTTATTTCAATTTATATTGAATTTTGTGAAGAGACTTCAAGTCCTCCGTTTGTGATATTACACTCTTCATGTTTGGATCTCTGGTTTAATATATATATATATATATATATATATATATATATATATATATTATATATAAAAGATAATAGTATATATAAAAGATAATATGGCAACACCACTGTCCACATGGAGATCGACGCACTCTTTTGTTCCACATTCCAAAACAGGTGCTTCACGGTGAAAGTGATCTGATTGCGGGACCGTTTTTTCATTCTTCTTACTTGCAGTTTTTCCTCTCTCGGAACAATCGTCCATCAGCTGAGATTAATGCCGAACTGATTGTAGGTTTCTCGAATGGGATAGTTACATTATTCATTGAACAAAAGGCTCTGAATTCAAGTGAATGAATATTCGATAATACACTGAGGTGAAATAAATCTAATATTTGAACTTTATCTCTAGAATTGATTTCACGAATATTAGAAATAGATGTTTATCATAAATGAACAGTGGCGGAACTACAGCGGGCCCAAGTCGAAGAGGCTAACTTTGGAGTAATTGATATATCCTTGACGAATGTAGCAAAAAAGCATATTAACATTTAAACCCAATATTTCTTTTACAATTCGAGGAATATCACGGATTACAAGAAGATACGCTAATTGCGTGACCTTTTCTGAGTAATCATAGTATTGGGAATTCAGGACCAGACGTAGCCAAACGAGTGTTCCACAGATGGAACACTATTATCGCTTTTGACCGGTGAAAGACAAACAAAGTCGGTGAGCAACATGAAATTTTAAGAAGAAATATTTATTGAGACTATTCGGAAATTTATGTGAATGGAATACGATTGTTACGAATACTTTGTTGCATGTACAGATATAGTATATGAGGACAATGTGAAATTTGTAAATATAGTTGGGAACACTGGCGATTGTGCCGTTATTTCTTGTGGGTTTTACAGCAATCATCTAGCCAAATGGGCCACTGAAAATCGAAATGTACTCCCAGATGGATGAGAATACTCCCTTTTTAAAAAAAATGTATGGATTAGCATATCCAGTATCTGTGTTTTATTCAAAAGTGGAATATTTTTTTTAGATCAGGGGCTATTCAAAAACCATTTATTTATGATTCTTCGTTTCATTTTTTGCGCAAAAATAACGTACTGTGGAAGGAACTGGGAGGGGTTTAAGAAAGATATGGCAGTTTGTCCTAGATTTTCGTCAGAGAGGTACTTGCATATTATCTCTTGACTTGTTTTAGCAATCTTTATTGAATTTCAATTGATTAATTTTTGTATAATTGTTATATTGAATATTGTTTAGTCATGTTAGAATATTATTTAGAACTTCATTTCACAGATTGTTCTCTTTCAGAATAAGAGCTTAATAAAAGCCATTATTTATGTTAGAAAGCTCCACGTGTTTTTTCCTTTATGATTATCATGGTCACACCTACACTGAAAAACTATTGGAAAGAATTATGAGTTTGTCAGAAAATATAAAAAAACTAGAGTCAGTTGAAGTGCTACCAGGGTTATTCTCTTCCAAAATCTTCTGTCTGCATTTCCAACCCACAAACGTTGTATATTTTTTAGAGAAAATGGTCTCAGGCATATTGGGTGTCGTTTGGCACATGAACAAAAGATTCTGAATTGTACTTTTCAATGTAAATGAGTTATCGATGTCAGTATTATATCTGGAATAAAATCAATTGAATATTTGAACTTTATTTACAGAATTTTTTCAGAAATATATGAAATAGATGCTCTCAATTAAATACTCACCTATGGAGTTATTGGAATATTGTTATAAGATTCAAAAATTTTGGAAATGAAAGGGAAAACTGAAGAATCAGGAATCGAAAAAAATTGCTATAATATTTCCTGTCTGAAATTTCGAAATCCTTCTCTCTCCACCTGACGGTCAGATATGTAAGAGAACAGGCATCAGTGATTCTTCATGATAGTTGAAATTCATAACTAAAGTGGAAACTTCACGAAAAAAAAAAACATAAGTCCAACCCTAACAACGTTGAAATTCTGACCAAAGAAAGAGGAATCCGAAAGTAAGAACATTCCTTGAAATGATACATATAAAAAAGGACCCCAACACTATTAACGATAGAAATAATAATAAAAATATAAGCCAGATTTATAATAACCTTTTTAAACTTTGTTTATAGTAGTAATAATCAGAACTGATCTTCAACTACGGCGCTAAAAACGCAGTATAGCTTATAAACTATAAGTTTGAAACAATCCAGTGTTTTTATGAAGGACGAAAAACATGAGAGATAAACCACTTCCGATAATAAGAAAATCACACACCTCCAATAACATTCGTACAATCCAAAAGCAAAAATATGGATAGAATATTTTGTGAGAGACAACTGAAACAAATCATTGATATTTTAATATTGTGTTAAGTAACATGTTATGTTTGAAACTCCATGTTTTTAATTATTTTAGTATTTTCATCCTGAAGACGAAAAAACTATGTCGAAATGTCGTTGAGAGGATATTATACAAATTGACTAAATCTGACTTTTATTTTCATGAAATATACCTGAAAAATTGGAGAATCCTAGGGAGAAAATCGAAACTCAATATATAGTATTTCTAATCCCAATTGGAACGAGATAAAACGTTTCGAGAATGAATTCTCTTCCACACGACAGAACTTTTTTATGATTGTACCAGGAACGCTTTGAAATTAAAAACACTGGTAGTATATACATTTTCCATTTGCCGGGCAGTGCATGTGAACACTCCTTGTAGTGCTCTTATTTTTATTGCCGTTCCAATTGGGATTAGAATAACTATACCTACTAGCTTCCTGAGACTCGCCGCGGTCACTGGGGTAGGAGGGATTCAAAAGCGGTGACATCATGTAATTTGTGATACAATGGGCTAAATAAAAAAATTCTCCTACACAGAAAAAAAAATGTTGAATCAAATAAAATGCATTTGAATCAATCGAGTAGAAGTATCGTATATGCAAAACAAAACATAATCTCGAAATGAGTAAAATTATTTTTTGGTTTTGGATCAAATTTGGAGTTTTAATCAACTGTAACTAATTTGTATGAAGCAAATATCTTATTCGACCAACTCTATTCATAGCTCGTTTTGACAGAAATGTTGTTTAAACCATGTAATTATTTTGTTGAAGAATAATCAGATCTACAAAATTTGCTGATTGCTTACAATGAAGTATTCATATCGAATTGATGAATTCGATAAAATGTCAATTCAACAAAATGTGCTGATTTCTTCACTGAAAAACTTTTTAACAAAAAATTAAGCCGACGAAATATGGAACTGAAAAGTAAAAAATAAAATTAACCTTCTTAGTCTCAATAACTGAGCTCCTAAACTGATGTAAGTTACTAATTTTGAGTCGGCGCCAAACAAACAAGCAAATGAATTAGGTAAGGCTTAAAATGATGGCATCGAGTTGCGCGGTGACATTCTGATAATTTTTTTGAAGTAATTTAATGATTTTCCTTGATTGTTCGTCTGGCGCCGACTCAAAATCAGTTACTTACATTAGTTTAGGAGCTTAGTTATTGAGACTAAGAAGGTTTATTTTATTTTTCAATTTTCAGTTCCGTATTTCGTCGGTTTAATTTTTTGTTAAAAAGTTTTTACTTTTCAATTTTTTGTGGCTGAAATCTACTAATCACTACCCACTGGATTTTTGATCACTTTCAAAATACTTACTTACCCACCTTACTTCAACTATTACCAGTTTAATAATATTATTATCTTCTTTTACTATTTGTTGTAATATAAATTATTTTTGTTGTTCTGGTTAGTTTATTTCATTACTTTGTATATCATGACATCCTGTTATAGAATATAATGATTGTGACGGATGTGGAACAAAAATATTGACAGTAGCGATCTGTCATCGTCAACTACGTATGTGTGTGCCACTGTTCACAAGTGAAAAATCAAATATCCCCTATTTCTCCACCCGTAAGGGTGGATAATTTCATCCGGAATCCAAATATGAGGTATACTCTATCTATTAAAAAAAAATCATCCAAATTGAAGAACCCAGTACAAAGTTATGCCTGATAGAATCGGTTACCGGACCAGAATTCAGAGGGTGAGTGATTAATATCCTTCATTTTGCTACCCTTAGGGGTGTATTTCATCTTTTAAATTCAAATGGGACCAACTTCGAAGTACACCCTATCCACTGAAAAAATTATCGGAATCGGTAAAAAGTTATGCGTGATCATACATAGAAAAAAATGATAAAAAAAATACGCGTCGACTAGAGAACCTCCACCTTTTTGGTTTCGTCGGTTAAAAATATTTATTCAAATGAGTAATCATTTTGTTTTTTATGAATCCACTGAACTGACAAATATGAAACCGAGCACGAGAGCTTACACCAGATATTTAAGCCCAGACGTCGCAACAATGATTAGTTGGCTTTGCTATTCCGTAACATTATCTAAGTCAGGGTCAGTTGTGCGAACGCTTCGCCATCTAGTGCATATAATTCAACCTATATAATATTCCCATATTTGAATCAATCTATTTCCGTGTTGAAACAAATATTCATTCGATATGAGTTGGAGATTGTTTCAATAGATGAACATACAGTGCGGTCCATAGGTATGGAATAAATTCATTTTTAGCGTTATTATGTATTTGTTTAAGAAACAGATCGATACTATCGTCAATTTGACAATTTACAGTATGAAAATATTACCTCCTTCTTGCACCCCCTCTGAATTATGAGCATCCCTGCAAAAACTTTAAATGAGTAGGGAGGTCGTGTGGCACCTTGTTCGAAAGGGATGTTCATTCTCTGTCCAGCAATATTGAGTTTTTCAAAACTGGTGCAAGCATAACTGAGAAAATTTATTTTGAAAATGTAAAATTTTGATACTTCACGTAGAATGAAGGAAATAATGTCACATTATGTTTAGGAAGTATTTTTCAATTTATTTTACAATTAAATTAAATGTTCAAAATGACCCATTCACTTCTTGACAATAAGCAAGTCGATCTTGGAATTCTCGTACAACATTTTGTATGACCTCAGGTGTTGTTGTTAATTCCTTCCGTTATCCTAACTTTTAAATCTGCAATATTGTCTGGTCTATTGAAATATACTTTTGACTTTAAATATGCCCATAAGAAATAATCAGGTATTTTTTTATGTGTTTTGCCGAACGTCAGGAAAAAGTCGTTCAAAACACCAAAAAATTATTCACAAAACCCTCATAAATAATGTAATGACAATCTAGTAGACTACTGTTATTTTTATATTCATAAGTTGCTGACACACGTCAGTGTATTGCAAAATATTTGTGTGTGTATTTGAGAAACTCAAAGAATAGACATTTTAATTATGATTGGATGCGGTAATAAAACAAGAACTTAAAAGAAAGTTTATGAAATTTTAATAATGAATACCCTGATCAACACGTCTCACAGTCTACAGTTAGCAATATAGAAACAAAATTTCGTGAAACTGGACATGTAAAAACTATTTACTGTTAGCGATCGAGGAAAATCCGCATATGACAAGTAGACAACTTGCCGCCGACAATGATATAAGTAAATCATCGATATTGAGAGCTTCACATAGAGAAATGAAGGTCAGTTGGTTCAGGAGTAAAATGAGGATGATCCTGATAGAAAGCAACAATTCTGTGAACTGATGATGGACAGAATGGAAGCAGATTTGCAGTTCATAAACAAAATAGTTTTTTCGGATGAAGCTACTTTTCATTTAAATGGAACGGTTAATAGACAAAACTGTAGATATTGGACCGGAGAAAATCCTCATTGGATGTGTGAGGCTCATACACAATATCCTAAAAAAGTTAACGTTTGGGCTGGTATCATCAACAACAAAATTTTTTGATGAACTTTTTACAGCCTACATTAAAAATACTTTTTCCTGAGTTTAATGATCCAAATGCAATAGATAGACCAATTTGGTACCAACAAGACGGAGACGGAGACGGAGGTAGAGATTATTTGAACGAAGTTTTTTCCCAATAGGTGGATTGGAAGACGTGGAACGATTGAATGGCCGCCTAGATCCCCCAATTTGACTCCTCTCGATCATTTCTTATGGGGTTATTCAAAATCAAAAGTATATTTCAATAGACCAGACAAAATTGCAGATTTAAAAGTTAGGATAACGGAAGAAATAAACAACATAACCCCTGAGGTCCAAGATCGACTTGCTTATTGTCAAGAAGTGAATGGTGGTCATTTTGAACATTTAATTTAATTGTAATATAGATTTAAAAATACTTCCTAAACATTATGTGGCATTATTTCCTTCATTCTATGTAAAGTATCAAAATTTTACGGTTTCAAAATAAATTTTCTCAGTTATGATTGCACCAAATTTGAAAAACTTAATATTGCTGAACAGAGAATGAAAATCCCCTCCGAACAAAGTGCCACACGATCTCTCATCACATTCAAAATTTTTGAGGGGGTGCTCATAATTCAGAGGGGTTAATATTTTCATACTGTAAATTGTCAAATTGACAATAGAAATCGACTTGTTTCCGGTTTTTTTAAACAAATACATAATAATGCTAAAAATGATTTTTCTCATCAAGGAAATGTTAGCATTGCATTGAGAAATCGATTTTTCCACCGCAATATAATGATTCCACCAATCGAATACACCTGTGGTTTGGGATGAATTTTATTTAGTCGAGTAAAGCCAATAAGAATGACCAAATAGATTTGGTTGAATTAACAAATCTTTTTTTTTCTGTGTAGTCAGTTGATATCAGTGAGTTTAAATATATACATTTCTTCATAGGGAAAATATAAAAACAAATATTTATAAAAATTATTCACATTATTCAACTGATGAAAAATGATTGAAAAGCTAAAAAAAGGTCTAAAATCAAAATCTTCATATCTTCACCACAGGGAACTGTACTTGTGCCATTATTGTCCACTCTCTATATAAATAGCTTATTATCAATGGACAAAGAAGGTTCGTTTCTGAGTTTCGCTGATGACACCGCAATATTTTACGAATCTAATAACTGGAATGATCTCAAAACTGAAGTTGAATCGGATTTCAAAAAAATAAAAGATTGGTTCAGATACAATAAACTGACTCGTATCATAGAAAAAACCAAATCACTTCCGTTTACGTCATATACGAATAATTTACCAAACCTAGGAACACTAAATGTTGATTAGGATACCATAATACCTGAAGAAGAGTCAGTGCAATATAGATAGGTACTTACGTTGAGTCCTGCAAGCGAATAATATCTGTAATAAAATAAGAGGATTTCTTTCACGATTCAAATATCTAAGGGAATTCTTGAATATACATCAATTGAACACCATATATTATTACTCTCTCATTCATTCTCAACTCTCATATGGTATTCTCGGTTGGGGAGGTATAAATGACTGCCATCTAGTTAACATTGTCACCTTGCAGAAGTGGATTATCAGAATAATATATAGCGAAGAGTTAACCTACTCGAGTCACGCACTATATAAAGAAAGCCAAATTTTTCTATCCCGAGCAACTATTTTGTCTCAAAACATTACTAAGCATCCACCAACAAAAAATTAAGATAGACCCGATTGAACATGGTCACCAAACGAGAAGTAGAGAAGTGAAATTCCAAGTACTAAAATGTGAAAAAAACATACGACAACGTACTATTGAGTTCTACCAAATAATCTCAAGTTCATGAAACCATTTGCGTCCTATAAAGTTTATATAAAAAAAAATGTCGCAACGAACTGAAGGGCAAAAAATACATTACCTAACGAATGATATAATATGAATGATACATTCATCAATATATGATATTTCTAATAATTCATTATATTTTCCTGAATCTCCCACAATGCCTTCAATCATATTTCATTATGCATACTTTTATAATAAACCACTAGATGATTTTATATAAATTACCTATATCTCGTTTTATATCCACTGTAGATATGATCATAATAATGTTCACATTTTTCACAATTTATTAATTGTACTCTTAGGTTAATAATTGTTTCTTGTGTTTGTTCTTTCATCTATTTCAAAGTATTCTTTTATCAACAGATGTGAATCAATATTTCAATATTTACTTCCGTTACTTTTACTTTTAGTAGTGCATAGTTTGTAATTGTTTATATGATATAAATCCACAAGCTGTCGGTGAAATCTTCCGTTTATACGATAAAACTCCGTTATTGAATGCATTTGTAAACTTGAATTCAAATTTGAATGAACATCAATATTATTATTGGATGCTGATATTTGTTAGTGTGGCACGAATGTCACATGAACTAAATTCATGGAATATTTTAATACAAATAATTTCTCTCCGCGAAAAATATGTTGTTCATTTGAATGGAGGTCAGTTCTCACACAGATTTGTAAACATTACCCTAAACATTTTTTGGTAGGTTGGAAGTGTTGTTAGAAAGCCATTGTTACTATGTTAATCAATGAGCGTCCATTAAGTCTGTCTATCTTCTCATGATACAGAAGAATATTTTCATCATCAGCGCTACTGATATCGTCGGTAAATTTTTTTAAAACCGTGGTCCCAGAATTGATCCTTGGGTAACTCCTGAGACAATCTTTTTTATTACTTTTTGAAATTCTACTCAACTTCTAAGGATTCTTGATAGTCACACTCCAAACTATAGATACGTGATGTTATTTTATTAATATTGAAATCATGAAGTATGATATCTGGAATGATTATTTTCCATTTCTCACAAACTGGCATATGAAAACGTTCTCATTTCAGATTCTCACCTAGACCACCATCTGATGGTTCAATTTGTTAAAAATTTTCAGTATGTTTTCTTCATATACATGTTCAATCATACACTCATAACATTTGGAGCTAGAGCATAATAGATTATCATCTATTTCCTCACCTTTCGAAAATATATGTTCATCTACTTCCACCTGAACCAGTTGATTTATTTATAGATGTCTTGAAAATCGTTATAATTTCCATACTTGATTATTTATGATCATTATGATTTTTCATATTATATAAACCTCTTTATCGAAAAAATGAACCAGTTTGTTTTTTTTCTCGAATTGAGCAAGGCCAATTCAACACCTTTTGTAATTAATGGGCCATAAAATCAATGATCTTTCATCGAAAGTATGAATCGAGGTGAACACGTGATTTGAAATTGAGTTCATGTTACATTCTTACAGGCTTTGAACAACGTTACGAATTGGTCATAATTTTTTCCCTGGGAAACAAATATAATTAAATGAGTATCCTTCCCTTTTGTTTCTAGGAAGAATGAGTTTCCGGAAGTTTATAGAAAACAGTAATGCTTGTTATTGGATAATACTTTTCGAACTGGCAACATCTGATGGATATATTCTGAGTTAGAAAATATATCTAGGAAAAAAATAAAAGATACAATTCTGGGAAAGTAGATTCACCTGTACGTCGACTTATACATTTAATAACAGAATATTAAACCGACGAAAAACGGAACTGAAAAGCAAAAAATAAAATAAACCTTCTTAGTCTTAATAGCTAAGCTCCTAAACTAATGTAACTAATTTTGAGTCGGCGCCAAATATACAAGCAAATGAGTTAGGTGAAGCGTAAAATGATGGCATCGAGATGCGCGGTGACATTTTGTACAATTTTTTTTGAAGTAATTTAATGATCTTCATTGATTGTTTGTTTGGCGCCGACTCAAAATTAGTCACTTACATTAGTTTAGGAGCTTAGTTATCAAGACTAAGAAGGTTTATTTTATTTTCTGCTTTTCAGTTCAGTTTTTCGTCGTTTTAATTTTTTGTTAAAAAGTTTTATCTGATGGCATGTCATAATGACAACATTATGTGACTCAATTTTGATGACATAAGGAAGCTCATTATGTTACTTAATCCCATAATGAATTCATTATGGCACTAAGTACCATAATGGAATGCTATATGAAAAACATGTGATGGTGAGATCAAAAAAGTTTATTCAAAATGCATAACTATGTACAAAACTATTTATTATAAATGGTTAAAGAGCAATTACTACAATTTGCAATAATAATTCCAATGGATTCTAGAGTTTTTACATCAGTAGTTGATGCTTTTTGGTAAACTTGTAATCCTGTTTGGTTGTTGGCACCAAAAATTGCTTCTGATATTTCTTTCTTTTGCTCTTTCGAATTTTCGATGTAACCTTCAGCAACAGTATTGCTTTTCCATCCGCCATGGCGTTTCACGGTACACAGATCAGCTCCAGAATCGGCCAAAAATGAAGCAGACCATCGCCGAAAACAATGTCCGGTGAGGTAAATGTAACGTAAATAAACTTAACTTGGTTTAACTAATTTATTTAACACTTAATCTACAACTTAATTTATATTACTACGCTACTGAATAGCTCGATCGTATGGGCTCGTTCAGACTGTCCTACTCCACTTGAGGTTTGCCTATTTATCTCCGATACAGCATTCTCGATGTTTCGAATTCGGACGGTTGGCGACGGCATGTTCCAATTGTTTCCAATATTGACCGTTGTTTCCCGCGGAAGAGCGCACTGGATGGTTCTCGAATATCTCCGGGGATGATCTCATCGCTGTCGATGGCAACACGTGAGGCGACAGGTCCGGCCTAGGTTCGTTACTTGCCCCTTCTTAAAGACATTTCGTCCCGAAATTTCATCCTGGAGTGTGACGATATCTGCATGACTCCCCATATCTGCACCGTGAAGTTCGATGGAAGTAACACTCCACGGTCTTCATGATCGGTCGTGGAAGAGGGTTACAGCAAACCAAAATCTTGACGCCGCTGGATCTGAATATCGCCTCCAGCATACTTCTTATGACTCTCCAGTCCAACCCATCAATACCACAGGACAATTTTGGAATTGCTAGATCCACCAGATTCTGGTCCACCATAGTATCTCTTAGTTTGGTGAGACTCTTCCAGACATCTTCATAGGACGGTTTATCTTGGGAATGCCTCTTGGTAACTAGGTAGTAGATGTTTCTCTGGCCTTTCCTCAACTGTAGCACCCCACCAACTTCTGGATTCTGCTCCCGCAGTGTTTGGAGTTGACCAAATTTCTTGGAGAACACTACGGCGATGCCCTGGACATTTGAAGATCTTCTGCCACACAGTGCGCTAGTGCGTAGTCAGCAGGCACCTCGAAAGGTCTCGTGACTCCTCTCTAGTAACCCCATGTAGAACTTTCTGCCCGTTTGAATACAAGGACATAAACTTCTCGAACGTCATATCATCCTCCGGTGGCTTGAGGGTGCGAACTTGGTCATGGTTTCCAGCGTAAGGGGCCAACCTGTTGAAATGGACGACCCTTGGTTTCCCTCGGGGTGGCTTATGGATTCGGTACACAAGGTCGTTTATCCTTTTCACGATTTTATACGGGCCTTCCCACGAGTTCCGCAACTTTGGTGATAGTCCACGACGACGTTTGGGGTTGTACAGCCAAACCAGATCATCGACCTTAAATCCTCCAGCGTCGGCCTTGATGTCATAGGTCTTCTTCATTTTATCGCTGGCACTCTGGATGTTCGGACTCGTTCGTGGATGTCGTCCATTCTCTGCCGAAGTTTGCTGACGTAGTCCTCTCCCGCAGTGTCTTGTCCTGGCGGTATCCCAAACTTCAGGTCACAAGGCAGTCGCAGTTCTCGGCCCATTATAATACTAGCAGGAGTTTGACCGGTTGACTCGTGTACTGCGGATCGATAGGCCATCAGGAACAAATGAAGATACTGGTCCCAGTCTCTTTGATGGTCAGAGACAACCTTGGACAAGTGGCGGTTGATCGTCCTGTTCATCCGTTCCACCATTCCATCGGACTGCGGATGTAGGGCCGTGGTTCTTGTCTTGCGGATGTTCAGCAGTAGACATATTTCTTGGAAAAGGTTGGATTCGAAATTTCTGCCTTGATCCGAGTGCAGCTCCATTGGAATACCGAATCGACATATCCACTCTTTCACCAAGACGTCGGCGACGGTGATGGCTTCCTGGTTGGGCAGGGCATAGGCTTCCGCCCACTTACTGAAGTAGTCCATTGCCACAAGGATGTATTTATTCCCGTGGTCGGATACGGGAAACGGGCCGGCGATGTCAATGGCGATTCTCTCGAACGGGCTGCCTACGTTGTACTGACGCATCGGGGCCTCGGGTCGTATTCGAGGTCCATTGCTAGCAGCGCATCAGCGCACTTCCTGCACCAGTCCTGACGTCAGCTTGACAATTGGCCCAGTAAAACCGTTGCCTCACTTTCTGCAGGGTCTTCGTCACTCCCAGATGTCCTCCGGCGACTCCATCATGGATTTCCCGCAGCACTTCCTCTCTTCTGTTCCTGGGAACAATTATTTGGCGTCTGTCTTCCCCACCAATATCGGCCTCCAGCACACGTTTCAGGATCCCATTGTCCAGAATAAGAGAGTTCCATTGTGCCCAATAGGACTTAACAGCCGGCGAGTAACCTGCGACTTCCTGCCATGATGGTCTTCGATTGCCCTTCTTCCAGCTGACGACTAAGCCAAGGTCGGGGTCTCTCTCTGTGTCTTTCTGGATCTTGCTGTCATTCCAGTTGTCATCCATTGCCGCGGTTCTACAAAGTGTTGCTTCTTTCTCTTCTGCTCGTCGGCAATGTGAGCAATCATCTGGACATGGTCTTCGCGACAAGGCATCTGCATTCTTATGGCTAGTTCCGGCTCGATGTTCGATCTCGAAATCGAATTCTTGGAGTCTCGATCCAACGTGCTACTTGACCCTCAGGATTTTTGAACTGTAAGAGCCATTTGAGAGCTGCATGGTCAGTTCTCAACAGGAATCTTCTTCCATACACGTACTTGTAGAAGTGTTCCACTCCCTTTACAACAGCTAACAGCTCTCGCCTGGTGACACAGTAATTGCGCTCTGGTTTGCTAAGCGTCTTGCTGAAATAACCAATGACCTTCTCCTGTCCCTCCTGGATCTGAGATAGGACAGCTCCAAGTCCCACGTTGCTGGCGTCCGTATCCAAAATGAATTTCCCTTTGGGTAGGGATAGCTCAGTATAGGTGCGTTGATCAAAGCTCCTTTCAGCTTCCTGAATGAATCTTGACATTCTTCGTGACAACTGGAACTTTGTTTGGCCTTCCGTGAGCCGGGTCAGTGGTTTAGCGATGTAGGCGAATCCCAGCACATATCGGCGATAGTATGTGCATAAACCAAGGAAACTTCGAAGTTGGTGAATGTCTTTTGGGATGGGCCCAATCCATAACAGCTTTGATCTTCTGGTCATCAACTGCTACTCCTTCCCCAGAGACAACGTGGCCGAGGTATCGTACTTCTTTTGGAACAGATGGCATTTCTTAGGGCTCAGCTTCAATCCGGAGTTCCTCAGTCGCAGGAATACTTCCTCCAAATTTTCACGTGGTCCTCGAACGATCTGCCGACCACAATTATGTCGTCGAGATACACTAGACACGTGTTCCATGAGAGTCCCTTCAGCACTGTCTCCATCAATCTTTCGAATGTGGCGGGAGCATTACAGAGCCCGAATGGCATAACGGTGAACTGCCACAATCCTGAGCCGATGGTAAAAGCAGTCTTTTCTCGATCTTCCTGAGCGAGTTCTACTTGCCAGTATCCACTCTTCAGATCAAGGGTCAAGGAAATCGTGGAACCAGCCAACGTGTCTAGGGTGTCATCTATTCTCGGGAGAGGGTAACTGTCCTTCTTCGTGACATTATTAAGTTGGCGATAGTCTACACAAAAGCGTGTCGATCCATCCTTTTCTTCACCAGTACGACTGGAGAGGACCAGGGACTGTCAGACGGTTCGATAACTCCTTCTTTTCCCATCTCGCTGACTATTTTGTCAGCCTCTGCCTTCTTGGCAAGAGGAAGTCTTCTTGCTGATTGCCGGATCGGTCGGGCACCCCCAGTATCAATCTTGTGCTGGACCACATTAGTTCGACCCCTTTTCCTTGTCCGGTATCGAAGATGTCTTGGTACTTTTTGACTAAATCTCTTAGTTTGGGCTGTTGAGCTGGTTTTATGTCTTTGGAAGAGATGGCAACTAATTTCTCTAGTTCTGTGGGCAAGTTGTTGGGTTGGCTAATCGTACCTCGTACGCCCCGGATCACGGATGAAACTGACGAGCAGTGCCCCAAAACTCCAGAATGGTTTCAGCCCTCTCAGGTACGTTTTGACCCTTACCGGCACAAATTTGTCAGCACGCAACAAGGTCTTCCTAGTGCAATCCCTCGTCCAATTTTCTCATCATGAAGTTTGGGCTCGAACATCACCACGTCTCCACTGCTCGCACTCCCGTCCAGGCGAGCCTCCAGAATGGTTTCAGCCCTCTCAGGTACGCTTACATCTTCAGCCAACAGCACACGGATCAACTCTCCACTTCTCCCATGAAGTACCAGCTCTTCTCCGTTGACACGTAGGACGCCGTCTTTGAAATCCAATTCAAACCCTCTGGAATTCATGATGTCCATTCCGATGATTGCATCGTCTTCGATGTCCGCTACAAGTGCCTGATGTTTCACTTTAGTGTTGCCCAAAATTATTTCAATCGGTAGCTCGCCATATACAGTAGCTGGCTCCCCTGTTGCTGTGCGTAGCTTCCAAGTTGTCGGTTCAATCCGTTCCGGTGTTCTGGCAAGAAGGCCGAGATGTCCTACTCGCACCTGTATCTAGCAGCATGGTGCAAGGCTCGTTATTGATGAGACCGTCTACGAAGACACCCTTGTTCTGTCGTTGAAGCATAGCGACATATGCGTTGTTAACCGGGGCTTGCCGACACATGCCGACGATTGCCCTTCTCATCGACCTTTCTTAGTTTTCCTGCATCGGAGTCGATGAATGTTGGACATTTGCTACGCACATGTCCAATTTTGCGACAATTCCGGCATCTTATATGTCTTTCTCAGGCAACACTTCCTTCATCACTTTTCTTATGGCAGCTTCCAAGTTAGCAGGCTCCTGTGAGTCTTCCTCAATCGTTTGAACTTTACTTTGGCTTTTGCAGCATTGTTTTGCTGCCTCAACCGCTAATCGCTCCATTACATTTTCCGGTATGGCTGGATATGCGAGACGAACCAAGCGTAAAGCTCGTGCCAGTGCGTCTACGAGATGTGTTGGACGAGCTAATATCAACGCTTGTCTGGTTTCTTGGTCACGGAGTCCATCCAAGAATGCCTGAACCGCTAATCGCTCCATTACATTTTCCGGTATGGCTGGATATGCGAGACGAACCAAGCGTGCAATGTCAGTTTCGAATTCTTGTAAGGATTCGCCCGATTTCTGGCAGCGATTTTTCAGTTGGGAGTGGTATACGTGTTCCAAATGGGCCTGGCCATATCGTAATTCTAGATGTTTAATCAGCTGATCATAGTCCTCCTGTTCTTGGGCGGTAAGAGTTTGTAGAATATTCGTCGCTTCTCCACGTAATGCAAGTGTTAGTGCTACAGCTCTTTCCCCTGCATTCCATCCATTTGCTTTGGCCGCTGCTTCAAACTGTCGGCGGTAATTTTCCCATGGAGTTTTTCCGTCGAATTGAGGCGGCTTCATGGAAAGCTTCCCTATTTCAGAAATGACCTTGACATCTTGTATACCCTCTTGAACTTTATCCAAGTTCAAACTCAAGTCCAGCATTGCATTTTTGTTAACCATCTCTGTGGAGGGCGCACTATCAATTCGTTTTTTCAGCTTACTGATCGTTTCCTTTATTTTGTCCATTTCTGCCTCGATTCCGTCTTTGATTTCATCGCTGATTATTTCCTTCATCTTGTCCATCTCTGCCTCGACCCCATCTTTGATTTTATCTACCTCCGTGTTCATTTGCTCCCTAATTTTATCTATCTCTGTCTCAACGGTTCCCATTCTTTCTTCTAGAAAATTAGCCACACCACACAATTCTTTTTTTAGGCCTTCTGTGTTTTCCAGGAACTTCTCTTCCAGGCTTCTTGAATTTTCTAGAAGCTTTCCTTTAATTTTCTCTTCCAGATTTCTAGAATTTTCTTCAAGCTTCTCTTCCAGATTTCTAGCATTTTCTTCCAGGCTTCTTGAATTTTCTTCCAAAGTCCTCGAATTTTGTTGCAGCTCTTCTTTCAAGGATTCTATTATCGGACTCAAATCACCTCCGGGAACTTCGAATAAAAATGTTTCGGGGTCCTCACCTTCTTGTATAAGTCCTTCTGCAAGTTTTTCCTGGAGTACTTGCTTTTTACCCGTTGTTTCCAGTTCCCTTTCCTCCAATTCCTGTTTCAATTCCGCTACCTTCAAGTCCGCAAGGCGCACTTTTCTTGAACACATTTTGTCTTTGACGAGGTATCAGTCTGTTTCACACGAAAAAGTTTATCAGTTTGTTAAAAATTCACTTCGCGAATTCTTTTCCACGGGCCACCAGTCTATTGTCTGTTTCACGCGAAGAGTGTATCAGTTTATATTCCCACGCACAATTGTCCACTTCGCGAAAACCGGGCCACTGCCTATTTTCTGTTTCACGCGAACAGTGTATCAGTTTATATTCCCACGCACCAATGTCCACGTCGCGAAAACCGGGCCACTGTCTATTTTGGGCGTACAAAAAGGTCTATCAATTTATTTTTCTGACTATCCACTCCACGATCACTTGTTTATTTTCAAAATCTCACTTCCGACACCAATTGTAACGTAAATAAACTTAACTTGGTTTAACTAATTTATTTAACACTTAATCTACAACTTAATTTATATTACTACGCTACTGAATAGCTCGATCGTATGGGCTCGTTCAGACTGTCCTACTCCACTTGAGGTTTGCCTATTTATCTCCGATACAGCATTCTCGATGTTTCGAATTCGGACGGTTGGCGACGGCATGTTCCAATTGTTTCCAATATTGACCGTTGTTTTCCGCGGAAGAGCGCACTGGATGGTTCTCGAATATCTCCGGGGATGATCTCATCGCTGTCGATGGCAACACGTGAGGCGACAGGTCCGGCCTAGGTTCGTTACATAAATAAAAAAAATGGCAATAATTTTTGGCATTTTACCAAAGGTGTGAATTCCAACGGGTTGTTTCGTGCACTTCTTATTTTTATAAGTGACAAAAAAACGTCGATGGTTTGTGTTGCAAGGTCGTATTTCCACATATTGTCTGACTAGTTCTACCATATTCAATCCTGAGATATTCCCCGATGTTACAAAAAAAATTCGCATTACTTTTGTTTTTGTATTCGGTAAAGTAATTCTAAAAACGGATCCTCCATCTATATCACATTTTCAACAAGCTTATTTGTCAGTTCCTCTCTTCTGCATAATCCACTTAGTCCAATTATCATAGCAACTTTTTTAAATAAATATGTATCATCTGATGCTTCCGTTGTAAACTTTGTGACAACTTGTTCAGTATGAATTTTGGATTTTTTAGCTCTGTAACCTTCTGATTTACGTTTTAGTAATGCAACCAGCTCTAGGTACTTACTAATATCGACGTTTTTTCTTGTTAATAAACGGTTTTCTTCATATAAAAGATTCAATATAAATTGAACCAGAAAATGGTAGATCTCAGGTGAAAAACAACTACTTTCCTGGCAAATACCACGCAGAACGTTGAATGATATTCACCTAAAAATCCATGCATACCTCCATATAAATGGACATTGAATGCAAATGTTTCTTTCTGATAAGCTCGATTATGTTTAATTCATGTCGTGTTCACCTAACAATCCGCAAACCGGTTTCAGGCTTTTTTGGCCCTCATCAGTACGGAGTAGTCAACCAGCCAAAGGTCCGAAGAGCTCTGGCTGAAGCGAGACACAACATAACCAAAACCATCATCGAGTCTATAACACCTATAGGTACGCCGGAAAAGAAAACTTTCAACTGGCGGCACCTAGTGACAGAAAGAAACACTCCGAAAATCTCCCACCTCGATAGGTTTCTAAATAAAAGATTCCTCCTCAGTAGGAGTGGCAAGCCCGACTAGCATATAGTGAAAGATAAACGCCATGTGAAGTGGAATAAATAGAAAAAATCGAATTGAACGGTTTTCTTCACATGAAAGATTCAATATAAATTGAACCAACAAATGGTAGATCTCAGGAGAAAAACAACTTCTTTCCTGGCAAATACCACGCAGAACGTTGAATGATATTCACCTGAAAATCCATGCATACCTCCATATAAATGGACATTGAATGCAAATGTTTCTTTCTGATAAGCTCGATTATGTTTAATTTATGTCGGGTTCACCTAACAATCCGCATACCGGTTTCAGGCTTTTTTGGCCCTCATCAGTACGGAGTAGTCAACCAGCCAAAGGTCCGAAGAGCTCTGGCTGAAGCGAGACACAACATAACCAAAACCATCATCGAGTCTATAACACCTATAGGTACGCCGGAAAAAAAAACTTACCTTACCTATAGGTGTTATAGACTCGATGATGGTTTTGGTTATGTTGTGTCTCGCTTCAGCCAGAGCTCTTCGGACCATTGGCTGGTTGACTACTCCGTACTGATGAATATCATTCAACGTTCTGCGTGGTATTTGCCAGGAAAGTAGTTGTTTTTCACCTGAGATCTATCATTTTCTGGTTCAATTTATATTGAATCTTTTATGTGAAGAAAACCGTTTAATTCGATTTATTCTATTTATTCCACTTCACATGGCGTTTATCTTTCAATAAAATACTTCTTATCATCGAATAATACGACCAGAGAGAAGATGGTTTTCTTTCCTTAGATAAGCATTCAAAGTAAGCCATCAATACTTTTTCATAAGTGATATTCTTGATTTTCTTAGTAGAACACCATACTTCGTACCGATTAAACGCTATTTCATATACAGTCCGTGATTTCTCCGACAAAAGGGAGTCATTTCTTCCAAATCAGAAGGTTAACTACCAGTTTCAGAATCACTCGTTATTATTCAAATTATATTCAATTCTACGTGACAATTATGTTTGACTGCAGATAAATTAATATTGCCGTTACAACCTGACGTTGTCAAGGAAATGGCAAAGCACAGCTCACTAACCTACTAATATTTGAAACTACACATATACTTACTCCTTTGAAAATAGTTGTCATTGTGACATGTCAAAAATGCAGTTTTCGATTTTTCGAAAATGTATTAATATAAATGCCATCAGATAAAATTTTGTATGTAATACGAATCATAAACAATAATTATGGCACACGTCGTGTTATCGGACTCGGCTACGCCTCGCCCAATAACATTCACGACTTGTACCATAATGATCGTCTTTATGATCCTTATTACATAAATAACTTTTTTTTTCAATTCAATTACTACCTATTTAATTTTTGATTACTTCCTAAATACTTACTTACCCTCCTTACTTCAACTATTAACAGTTAAATAATATGATTATCTACTTTAAATATTTATTGTTATATAATATAAATTATTTGTGATAGCTCTGGTTAGTTTATTTCACCACTTTGTATATAATTCCATCTTTTCATAGATTGTAATTTATGTGACGGATGTAGGAGAACAAAAATAATGACAATAGCAATCTGTCAATGTCAACTACACATGTGTGCCAATGTTCACAAGTGAAAAATCAATCATCCCCTATTTTTCTACACATAGGGGTGTATTATTCCATCCCAAATCCAAATATAATCAACTATGAGGTATACTCTATCAAATAAAAAAAGAATCATCCAAATCGGACAATCCAGTACAAAGTTATGCCTGATAGAATCGGTAAACAAACCAAAATTCAGAGGGTGAACGATCAATATCCTCCATTTCGCTACCCTTGGGGGAAGATTTTTTTCAAATTCGAATGGGACCAACTTCGAAGTACACCCTATTCAATGAAAAAAGAATCATCGAAATCAAACTACTCTGTGAAAAGTTATGCGTGGTCATACATAAAAAAAAATATACGCGTCGACTACAGAACCTCCTCCTTTTTGATTTCGTCGGTTGAAAAAGATTAGTTTCTGTTACTATGATGCTGTTTTGGAAGTAATGCGCGTTCTCTATCACTTCCACTGCTTCCTTTTCAGATAACTTTTGAAATGGTTTAGAAGAGAAATATAAAAACTGGCGAGTTACTTCCTTTTGTGACGTGAAGTATAGGAAAAAACATGTGAAGAAGCAAATAACTCAATTATTTCGGAAAAAAGTATATTGCTCGATCTGAAATAAGAATTATCATGAGAAGAGTATTTAGTTTGAGAATATGTATACAGGGTGTCCCTGGACATCATCTTTTCCTTTCGGTAATGTATAGATGGGGTCAAAATATCACCAGTACTTCATATAAATTTTGTTCCTAAAAGCCTTCGTTACCAAGTTACGGGCCCGCAAATTTACAAAATGAAAAATGTTTTTCTTTGATAACTTTCAAAGTGAATATTCAAAATCATCTGAATTCCGGTGATTGACTAAACAAATAAATTCCTTCGATGAGCTTTCATGCAGGAGTCAGTTGTTCTGCTACAAAGTCAGGAACGGACTACCCCCGATGGTCCACACCCTAAAACTTTGAAATGACTGGGATTTGTCAATATGTTTTGACAAAACAAGGTTACCTGGAAAATTTCCTGAATAAAAGTACTCGTGAGAAAAATCGATCGGAGCAACTATTCTTGATGAAAATGCAGTTTTACTCGACGACATCAAACCCGATCGTCCACCATTATTTGAAATGAAAAATTTTCACAGTAGAAATACTAATGCTAACGTTAATTCAACAACATCTATAACAGGGATAATACAAAATATGCTAAATAAAGTCGTAAACAAAAAGTACAGTACCTAGTTGAAAGTTTCATTCACAATGTAGATATTTTTTCAAATGAAATATCAAGTTATGTAGATTCGTGGTGTTTTTGAACTAACAAGCTACTCCACTATGAAATATCGAATTCAGTCCATATTTTGTATGTACGCGTGGAATAAGCACGTTTCGTGTTGTGATATCTGAATCTCATGAAACTCAACATTTGGATGTTGCAAATTCGTTTTCACAGCTTAAATGTTGAGGAGTTTCACTGATAAGTATAATTTCATGGGAGAAAATCTTTAACCCGAAGATAAATTCAGCTGAAGAAACGCACATCGGAAGACATAACTAATAAAAAGCAAACGAATAAACTACAAAAACGGCTGCACATGAATTGGTGAAAAATATCCGGTGAATAAATTTATGTTCCATTTCCTCCACAGATGTTGACAAAAACACCTTGTAGAAAGAAATAAAATTAGTGTGGATAAAAACTGACAACTGGAATGCGATTTTGTTTTGTTGAGTAGTGCGTTGTCTTTGTATTGTAAATATTCTAATAGGATAGTTTGAAGTGTTTTGATATGGCCGAACAGTTTATATTCAACGAATATGCAGAGCGTGTCGATCGCAGCTTGAAGGAGACAGGTATGTCTAATGGATAATTAATTGGAGCCTGTTGTTTTATTTCGATATTATTGTAGGTTCAGTTTTGCCAAAACGAGATGGTGAGGGCGCTCCTAGGGCTAGGTGAACCGTTGTATTGGAGGAAAACATTCTGGAAGCTATCGCTGATGATCCCTCAATGAGCATCAGAACAGTTCCATACATCCAAGTCCACTATTCATAGAATAATTAGGAAACAACTGCTCCACCCATATCACATCCAGAAGGTACAAGCCATGACACCTGAAGATTTTCCAGCACGACTGGAATATGCCAATTGGTTCCTGGATAAGCAAAGAGAGGATATTACTTTTATTACTCGAGTTTTATTTACTGATGAAGCAGGTTTCAGTAGAGATGGAGTAATCAACTCTCATAATCTCCACATATGGGCCGAAGAAAATCCACATGGGATATTGCAAACCTAACACCAACGGAAATTCAACGTGAATGTTTGGGCTGTTATCATAGGAAACCATCTTATACCATTCGTTCTACATGACCGATTGAATGGAGAACGTTATTTGGTGTTCATTCAGAACGATTTGAATGGACTTTTGGAACATGTTCCATTGCAAACCCGAAGAGATATGTGGTTCATGCATGATGGCGCTCCTCCTCATTATAGTTCGATTGTCCGGGACCATCTGAACCAGATTTGCCCCAATAGATGGATTGGTAGAGGTGGGCCATATTCATGGCCACCGAGGTCTCCGGATTCAAATCCATTGGATTTCTTTCTGTGGGGGCATCTAAAAAGCCTCGTTTACGCTACACCTATTCACACCAGAGATGCCTTGTTGAATAGAATTACATTACATTGTGAAGCCATACGAAACGACCCTGGCATGCTATTTCAAGTGCAGAGAGGGTATTTGCGCCGACTAATAAAATGTATTGAGAGAGTTTTTGTAGCGGATTTTGCATTTCTGTTTGCTCTTTAGGCTTGCGATTGATTATTTACACCATGAGTTTTATAAGGTAAACGTGTTTGCATGATAAAAATTCGTTATGAACATTGTACCTATCATTTATATTTTCATTACAAATTAATCTTTTCGAATAATGGTAGACATCTCGGGTTGGATGTCGTCGAACAAAAATGCATTTTTATCAAAAATCGTTTCTCCGATCGATTTTCCACACGAGTACTTTGTTTTGTTAAAATATATTGACAAATCCCAGTCATTTCAAAGTTTTGGGGTGTGGACCATCGGGAGTAGTCCGTTCCTGACTTTGTAGCAAAACAACTGACTCCTGCATGAAAGCTTATCGAAAGAATTCATTTGTTAAGTCAATCACCATGATTTAGATGATTTTTAATATCCACTTTGAAAGTTATCAAAGAAAAAATTTTTCATTTTGTAACTTTGAGGGCCCGTAACTTGGTAACGAAAGCTTTTAGGGACAAAAGTTAAATGGAGTACTGGTGATATTATGACCCCATCTATACATTCCCGAGAGAAAAAGAGGAAGTCCAGGACACCCTGTATATTTGCTCTGGGATTTTTTTTCTGTGTGGCTCTCAATGTAATATTAATGCATCTGTCTTTACATTTCAGTCTCCTAAAGAGGTTGATATGACGTTGCTCCCGCCTGAAAAATTCGTTAGTTTTCAATGATATAATCAGAACGAAGAAAAAATCAACCACTTTCAACAACTTTCTCTGTATCGTCCGCGTGCTGAATTTCGTAAGAGATCAACCATATTCGACCATCGATAAACCGCCAATATTTGTGGGCTCAAAACCGATCAGCGGCGAGAACAATTAATAGGAGCCCAGGGGGGTATCAACTGTGATTTATAGTGGAAACTTATTAGAGCCCGGGGAGCCAACACGAGGCATTGGCTGCCGCCCACACTACCACCGGCTAGCTATTCATCTTGCCAACTATCTCACATTATAATTACTATTTTGCACTGTGATAACAATGATTTGTTGGAATTTAATGCTCATTATCTAGATTAGTATTCATTGTTGAGTGTTGACGTGGTTATTGATTAATTATTGGAAGATCATGGGGAATACGAGCTTATGTCCGCGGTTCTACTCACGTGGTTTGGTAAAATGTATTTTCTGTATTTTTCTGAAGAGTTATTCTATAGTCTACTTTGTGATGTTTGCGAGATTTGTTGCACACTAAGTAATTTTTATGTTTTTTTTTAAACAAGGAATCGAGTAGGCCGCTGTCGTGAAAACTAGACTTCTGTGTACTTGTCAGTGGCTTGGGGGGAGGGGGGTACATAACATGACATAAGTATTTTTTTTCATTCAAACTCAACAGAAATACAGAATGTTATAAAATAAAAAAATATATAGTCATATACTTATAAGTTTGTTCAAAAACAAAGATTCCTTTCGTTGAAATAAAAATCACAAAATGAAATCCAGTATCCTGTGTTTTATTTGCAAACATTTCAATAATATTTAAAACATCTATTTGCACCTCTCTATGAACATGAAGTAGATCTAATCCAACCAACCGCCCCTGTCGCAGCCAAGTTTCCAATCGCAATGTATTCAAAATATGAAGACACTTTTTTATGAATATGTTAGCGTCACAAGATTTACAAAGAAAAAGAATTTGAAAATTCAAAAAAATGATAGTTTCAGCTTAACACTTGAAAGAATGCAACTTCGTTGGAAAGTGATGTTTTCATTGAATTTTGATAATGTGAGGCTATTGTTAATCAAGTTATTTTTTTGGAAGCGCCGATTTTATTTAAACCCGAATAGTTGTTCATCGAACTTTTTGTGGGTACATTCAATAAGAATTTTTAGCAAAAAATTAAACCGACAAAATACGGAACTGCAAAGTAAAAAAAAATAAACCTTCTTAGTCTCAATAACTAAGCTCCTAAACTAATGTAAGTAACTAATTTTGAGTCTGCGCCAAACAATCAAGCAAATGAATTAGGTAAGGCGTAAAATGATGGCATCGAGTTGCGCGGTGACATTCTGATAATTTTTTTGAAGTAATTCAATGATGTTCGTTGATTGTTTGTTTAGCGCCGACTCAAAATTAGTTACTTATATTAGTTTAGGAGCTTAGTTATTGAGACTAAGAAGGTTTGTTTTATTTTTTACTTTACAGTTCCGTATTTCGTCGGTTTAATTTTTTGTTAAAAAGTTTTTATTTTTAAATTTTTTTGCCTGAAATCTACTGATTACTACCTGCTTGTTTGTTTATTACTTCCAAAATACTTACTTACCCACCTTACTTCAACTATTACCAGTTAAATAAAATGATTATCTACTTTTACTATTTGTTGTAATATAAATTATTTTTGTTGTTTTTTGTTGTTTATTTCATCACTTTGTATATCATTCCATCCTCTTATAGAATATATTGATTGTGATAATGACACTAGCGATTTGTCATTGTCAATTACATATGTGTGCCAATGTTCACAAGTGAAAAATCAATTATCCCCTATTTTTCTACCCGTAAGGGTGGATAATTCCATTCGAAATCCAAATATGATCAACTATGAGGTATAACTCATCTGATAAGA
This sequence comes from Gonioctena quinquepunctata, assembly GCA_018342105.1. Lineage (NCBI taxonomy): Eukaryota > Metazoa > Arthropoda > Insecta > Coleoptera > Chrysomelidae > Gonioctena > Gonioctena quinquepunctata. The sequence goes on from JAFIRS010001002.1 coordinate 296,319, forward strand.
GATAAATCATCCAAATCGAAGATCCCAGTACAAAGTTATGTCTGATAGAATCGGTTAACGGACCAGAATTCAGAGGGTGAGTGATCAATATCCTTCATTTTGCTACCCTTAGGGGTGGATTTCGTTTTTCAAATTCAAATGGGACCAATTTCAAAGTACACCCTATCCACTGAAAAATTATAATTATCGGAATCGGACGCCTCAGTAAAAAGTTATGCGTGATCATACATAAAAAAAATTATAAAATAAAAAAAATATACGCGTCGACTAGAGATCCTCCTCCTTTTTGGTTTCGTCGGTTAAAAAACTTGACGTAATGAAAATACCTTTCATATATTTCTGTTCTGAGGGGATAGACATAAAACGAATTGGGTATAGTTTGTCTTTGGGTTAAAATAATATCTTTTTTTTTTGTTAACTAGTGTAATCAATAATTGATTTCCTCTCATACTATGGTATAGTTAATTCTGTGGGCATTATAAATTTTTTTACAAATAAATGTGATTTCTTTGAGATCCATACGTTATAATCACATGGATGTATTCAGACCCTCTTAAAAATCCTCTTCAGGACCTTCTTCTCGTAACTTTTCATGATGTGGACGGGTAAAAAAAATTTTCAATCTATGAATAGAACATATTGTTTCGTATAGCTCTGTTGAACCGTATTCCTATCTAATGTAATATAATTATTTTTAATGATCCTTCAATTTTATATCAGAATAACGCAATTCCCTCATTATGTGCAATTTGTGTTCATAATCGATATTTTCAATCTGAAAAACAATAAACTATCTGAAAGAACTTATCGAAGGTAACTTATAACCGCTTAATTTCTCAAATTCAATTGGAAAAATCCGTCGGTATTTGTGTAAGCAATTAGATTATTAGTCGAGTAGAAATTAACATATTCACATAACATTTTAATGAATTCATTCACTGATAATGATTCAGCAAAAGAAGGGGCAACAGCGAAAAAAGTAGAACTGTTATTGGAACTATTCCATTTATTTAGCATATGGTAATCTTTTATTTATTATTATATTTACATTTTTCTCGAGGTATGTTTATTATTCAAAGGCTGACTGATCTATACAGCGATATGTTTGTCTGCATATCTAGATATCAAATTGCTATAAGTTTGAACATTTGACCAACTCTCAGTGAATGCAAAATGAACTCAAAAAAATATAGAAGAAAATGGAAAAGAACTCGCAGAAAGAGGAAACCTCATGTTAAAAATATTTCTGCAAGACTTGTAACAGTTTTGAAGGATGAACAATTTGAAATTGCATTTACAAATGATAACATCAGAAAATGTGTCCTCTCACAAAAACAGAAACCTTCTCCGGATTTACAGTCCAATATTATATACAGAATTAATATAAAAAACTGCTGTAAATGCTATGTAGGACAAACAGGAAGTTATTTGAAGAGAAGGATATCTGAGCATGAGAGGGACACCAAAAAACGAACATTATTGATATCACATTTGCAGCACCATCTTCAATATCGAATAAAAATTTATAATATGCGTGCTCCAAATCTCCTAAATAATGAATTCCGATTGGAATCGGACCATATCTTACAAAATTTGTACGTCATGTCGAATATTCGTCATCTAGGTCTGTTAGAATGCCCTATCACGGAAATCATGACGACATTACTTGGTTTGAAATATGCATTGAATTTTATTATAGAGTGGCGGACAGACAAATGAGAATAAATGAAAGCTTGTGAAAAAACCGGTGTCATACGCAATAAGAAATATTTAACAAAATTTCGAGGATGATCAAATAAAACAGATTTGAGAAATATCAGTATGAGACTCCACCTCTTCTGAAGTAGGTAGTCACCTACAATGAATTAATGGCGAATTAAACATCGTAGATATATGTTCGATTAATTTTCAGTCATGTAATACGTGCTCACCTTCCTTATTTTTCTGTCGAGGATGCTCAAGCTACTTATATTCCAAACGCCCACGCTGACTATTGCTGTTAATTCTTCATCGACGCTATTCGAATTTGCATGAACAAATATGACAGTTGTCTCACATTACAAGTCAGCTAGTGATATGAGTAATGGATGGATTGAAACATATTTTGTTATATGTTTTCGTGACAAGGCTCTTTTTACTAAAAGAAGATAAATTATTCAAAAAAGACATATAAACTGCAAAATATAGAAATCAAATATATTCATGAAGATAGATCCATTAATTTTTCCTATACCTGTTATCTAACACAATTCTTCCTAATTGTGAATCATTTCTGCCACCTCCTCCTTAGTCTTACTTTTTTTCTCTCATAGTTATTTTCCTCACTAATCCGTCCCCACTCATCATTTTTAGATGACTAGGAAGGATATGATTTTCATATTCTTATTATTGCACCTATGTCCGGCTCTTGGGCTCATTGCTTCCTCCATTTTCTCACCTCCTGATATTCTATGCAGTGTTTGCCTTCCTCATATTCATATATCTTATATTATATCCCCCCAACTAACATTATAGGAAAATTATACCAAGCAGTGGGGTAAAGCGGCTTCAAGAAGTCCGAATTTAACCATTTCTGACCAAATATTTTACCTTCAAGTACTAACTAACTCCAAAGTTATAATTGGAGTTATAAAAATCATAATTGAGAGCACCAAATCTCCTTCAAAAACCAAAAACTTAATAGGCGTAGTGCGTAGTATGAAATTACTTGTTATGGACTTCAAATATACCTTCACAGCCTCATGGGTTAATAGAGTTATTTACTAGGTTAAATTTCACCTAAAGGTAACCAGCAAAATGTGTTCAAAATACTTGGAACCCTCAGGAAAAACCTTCTGGTGAATATTTACCTAATTATTACCTCATGTGTGTTCATATAGTCAGGGAATTGACAAGTCAGTAAACAGGTCTACTATATACTCTTTATTACCTATTTTGGCACCAATTAAGTTAAAGGAGTTGCCTGGACATTTCTTGACCTATTTTATACCTACTGCTCTACAATGAGGGCGAGATTATCACAATATTTGTCTAATCAGACTAAATGTCTACAACGAAGTCAAAGTTACCTAAAATAAAATCCTCAAAGTAACTTAGTCTATCATCAGATATTAAAGGCCAAATCGATTCAGATGAGGATGACATGATACAATTTACTTCCTTTAATTTTTTTATTGTGCCCTACATTCTAGAAATCTATAAAATGCCGAGCAAAAATTCGAATAGAGTTAGTAAACCATACAGGTATACCACCAACTATTATCGATTAGCTGCCAGAATGAGAACAAATGAAAATATAATCCGAAACCATCCTATACTTTCCGATGTCCAGAGATCAGAGCCATCATCTTCCACTCAGTCATCATCAACTACAGAAATTAATGTAGAGTAAGAAATTGCTTTTACCGATGATGATACCGGGGAAAAATATGGATCACAAGACGATGAGTTCAATGGGAATAAGGCACAAAGCTTGGAAGATAACCTCCCATTGTTAGAGGAGTTCAGACATTGGGCCTTGTCGCATAAAGTCTCCATACAAGCAGTTGGTAGAACACTCTCCTTTTTGTTCCCACTTATGGGGTACATAGGAGTATTCAACTATGCTTCACGTCTTTTTATGACGGCAACTATTTTAAAACACTCATCCATAATTGAAATAAAAACATGAAAGCGTTAACCTTAAACTTTGGTTAGGTCTCAGGTCATGTCGGTAAGAGATACTAAACAATGAATGGGCTGCGTTCAGAAAGCTTCGTCTGTCGCCAGCGGTAAACTACAGCCGCGACGTTTTCAATGATGCAGCGACAAAATGGAATTCAATGAAGTTCATTCTTTTGAAGTGAATGCATGAAAAAATGGTATTGAATACGCAAAAAATCAAATCATATAGAAAATTGATTTTAACAAAAATAAGAGATTGATGTGTTGAAATGATGAGTTTCCATGGCTTCGAGAATTTTAAAACCAATCATTGTGGTTTCCGGAAAAGTAAAAATCAAGCGAATCATAATTGGTCGATTTTTTAATATTATTTACAGTTGGCTGATAAATTGTATATTTCCGGGCACCAAATGCGGAACGCAGAAATGTCAAATCAAAATTATTCAGCCAATCACAACACACCATTTTATATTTGAAAAGTTATGATTGGCTATTTCTCTTCGGAAAGAGATTCCCTCATTAGACAATAACATTAATCATGGTTTCTATTCTGGGAAGATGTGCACTGAAATATAAATATCGCGTACTATTATCAACATTACTGATGGATTTGATATTTAATTTCAGAATGAACACTCATTACAGGGTTTTCTAGTCAATATCCATTTCTCTATAACTATAGGTTACTTGGCCTTACCATTAACATTAGCAAAACATATTGACTTTTTCACCCCGTATTGACATTTGAGTGTTTCTGCACAGAACATAGAATAAGTAAAATATAAATTTATTATCCACGATTCGCAATCCATCCAGAGAACGAAACGTATAGACATGCATCCAATAACATATATTGTATTTCATCACGTGGCCACAATGTGAAAGGGTCTGAAATCCCAAGATAAGGAAAATGGACTTCAAAGTCAGGAATAAAGGTTACTTTCGACTTTGAACAAAGTCTATGTGTTCTCATAGTCAAAATTTTAAGAAATTTCGACATATAGGTCCCATATGGAATCTACGCCATATTTTTCTGTTTGAACCGTTTCCGCCATTGTAAAAATAATACATAATTTTCTCGAATCGACCAAATTTCAATGAGTGGTAGTCAAAAAATAGGTGAATATGATATGTACACACATACTTCATCTATAAAATCAGTTTTTGAAGTGTTTGATGGAAAAAGTTGTCAAAGTAGACATGAATTGATGTTTTTTTTTCATACAAATCTAATAATTTGATGGGTCCACTTGTTTTAGACGAGTAAAAATCAACATTATCACAGAAAAGTTTGTATCGCAAATGAAATCACAGCTAGGTGTGGATGCGAAACCATCACTCATTGCATTATCTGCTATACGTTTATTGACAATTTTTTCTTCATACGCCATGTTCATGTCAACTTCAACGCTTTCACGCATAAGCATGTAGGTTAAGATACACAATATACAGTAAACTTTTATCATCTTCTTCTAACCTGCCATTGTTTGTTGTTTCATTACAGTGTTTATAACCTGAAATTGGTAAAAATGACTACATTTTTACCATCAGTCCACTAGTCTGGAGGCAATTTTACCTATTTATGCCTTCAACTTATAAGGAGAAATGTCTTAATTTCCCAAATTTCGACTTCTGAATTACTTCCATTTTTTTCCCCATAATGGTAAATTTAAGGTAATTATAACGTAATAATTACCTTCGCCAATTAGGGCGCTGACCTATTCGAAGGTCGAAATGACGTAAATTTTACCTATAATGTTCGTTGGGCCTGTTTAGCCACCCTATCACTGTTATTTCATACGATCTTTGTTTTAGATTTTTTGTCAATTTTTCTCTCCTTATGGTTTTGTCTTGAGTATAACTTTGCCATTTCTTCCAAATTAGCGTTTTCAAAAAACAAACTCTTCCACTCATTCTGATTCCAACATTCCTTTCTATGTTATAACTTTTCATTTCAATCTTTCTTCTCAGTGTTTTATTTTTATTTGAATTATATCTCGTTTTGTGTGTCGTCTCCCCAATCCTCCTCGTCACTTCTTTTAATTCATTACTATATGTTGCTGAAAAGAGATTATCATTAATGGAAGTTAATGACTTCATCTTTCAATCGCTGATGATTCCTCATCTGACTTTTTGAAGACCCCGTTTATATTTTCAAACAAATCAATATTTCTTACTCTTATGCAAATTCGTTTACTTAACCATATAACTGGTGAATTTTGTTAGTATATCCCCTTGATTGTTTGATTTGCATTATCTCGTTTTTTTTTGTATTTAGAATTTATTTCGCGAATAATTTTACTTTTGTTTATGTTTATTTGTTCATAAGACAACCCTCAGCAATCCTTACTCAATCAAAAGTACCTATCAAATTACTATTCCACGTCCTACACTGGTATCTCGCTTCGATAGCAACGATATTGAAGAACGAATCGAGAGTGCCGCCTAAGCCGAGAACCTAGGGACAAAAAATATAGTTTAAAAAAACTAAAAAACACGCTTTTATAGAAAACCAGACTAAAAAAATAGAAAATAAGAAAAAAATTTATTTTATTTAGAAAAAGCGGGGGTGCATGGTATCGCCTCGGTGTGTAATGTACTTTATAATTATTGATACCATGCACCCCACGCTTTTTTCTAAATAAAATAATTTTTTTTCTTATTTTCTATTTTTTTAGTCTGGTTTTCTATAAAAGCGTGTTTTTTAGTTTTTTTAAACTATTATTTATTTCCTACTTTTTAGTGTGATTTATTTATAAAAGCGTGTTTTTTTAGTTTTTTAAACTATTATTTTATTTTTTCTCATCAAATTAGTTACTCATAATCTCCGACCACAAAAAACCCCACATACAAATTTTGAATGGAATCAGACCATGATTACAAAACTCGGCCGCCATTTCAAAGCCGCCATCTTAAATTTTTCAATTTTACAAGAGAATCATAATATCGACCCCAAAAACCCCACATACCAATTTTGAATAGAATCAGACCATAATCACAAAACTCGTCCGCCATTTGGAGCCGCCATCTTGAATTTTCCAATTTTCACAAGAGAATCATAATATTCGACCCCAAGAACCCCAACATACCAATTTTGAATAGAATCAGACGATAATCACAAAACTCGTCCACCATTTTGGAGCCCCCATCTTGAATTTTCCAATTTTGACAAAAGAATCATAATATCCGACCACAAAAACCCTCGGATACCAATTTTGAAGCGAATCGGACCATAATCACAAAACTCGTACGCCATATTGGAGCCGCCATTTTGTTTTTTTTCACACAAAAATTTCTTAATGCATTGTCACCGGAATTATGTACACCTGCCAAATTTTAAATCATTCGGACGTCTGGAAGTGGGTCAAAATCGCGCCCAAAAGAGTCGGTTACAAACAAACAAACAAACGTACAAGTGAAGCTAATATAAAGCGTGTAAAAAGGAAAATAGACATTCCGGCAATTGGTGTTACCATACACACACGTGCTATTAATTAGCGAAATTATCATTACGACAAAGTGCGATAGTGAGTGACCTTTCACACAAAACGAAGCTGCTCCTACTTTTCCATTTCCTCCTCTACAAGCTTGGGTAAGTCATTTTCATACCCCTTTCTCAAACATTGATTTTCATCTTTACATTTACATAATTCTCGTATCGGAAATAATTGAGTGAATATATTTACAGGATGAAGATTTGGATAGATCGGTCATAGAATCAGCGTCCCCTATAATTTCACAGTTCTACCCTTATACAATATTTTGTTGTATGAACGGTAATATTACACAGGGGTTATATCCATTTAGAAAAAAGTCGATTCCAAGTTGTCTTGCTCTTGTAAAACACTCTGTACAGTTGAGAATATTTTTTGAAAGGTAACTTCTGGAACTGAAAAAAAAATATCTCCAAACTTGATGTTATGGCTTTCAAAGTATCCAAGAATTACGCACACATATATTCCTATGATTCTGACAATTTTGTTTCATTTTTTTTTCTCAGAATAGGTACAATAATAGCATTTCTCTCTTCGACTATCCAATAGCAAGTCCGAATATCATTTGTTTTGACTCTTCCTCACCATATTTCAAGTCCTCTGGCATTAGACTATTTCTCTTTTGACTTCAAACTGACGATTCCAGTTCTGGAACGCTCAGCCTTTTCTCCTCCATTCAGCGACTTCAGAACTGTTTCCTTGATTCGTTTTCTGACATTTTCTTCATTTTTTCATTGTCTGTGCATTTTTTTTGCTTTTTCTCCTTGTTCCCCGTTTTTTCTTCAATCTAAATTTCGTGTTGGCATTGCTTACTTTTTAATTTTGTTTCTTTGCTTCATTTCTCATTCCACAATTTTTTTAGTGGGGTATTTTTATGAATGCCCTTATTAGCTCTCATTCCTCATCTAAAATAATTGTTCTATGTGATTTCATGTTCTCTTGACGCTTTCTCGTTATTTCTCCTTCATATTTTATATAGATAAGATTCTTGTGGAGCTCTGTTTTGTTGTTTCTCTAGTTTCCTGCCTTTCTTTCACCTTCAGTATATTTATTTTCATTCAACAAATCTATTCTCACCAGAGATGGTTGAAGACGATATCAACGATTTTACATTATACCACTTATGCCTTTCGTGAGAGCACACATGGTCGATTTGACTTGCTATGATTCATCAAGAAAGATTATTTCATTTTTTGCTCTTAAGCAAATTCCATGAGTTTTTTCATTATTATTATAATTACTATCATCTCATGGTATTTCTTTATACATTATATCTCCTGATTATTGGCACTAATATCATTTCAATTCCATTCAGTGGGGCACACCCCCATATTTACTCCTTCTTTCATTTCAATATAGCATGTTCATTATGATTTTGACCGAATTTTATGATTGTGTTCTTTTTCATCCTATTGATTGGAAAATATTTTCCATACCCTCTCCACTATTGAATATAGTATCTGCTCTTCTAGTTCTGGAACTCATGTTTCCTGGATTGCAAAAGGCCCATTCGTATTTTTTGCTTCCTTTACCAGATGTTTCAGAGGGTGGGTTCCTGCGGAACCCCTGTTACAATGTCACCTTAACAGATTGAGTTCTCCCAGTCAAATATGTTTCAATCCAATTAAGACTTGGACCACGAACTCCAAGGTTATGAAGTTTATCGAGAAGCAGTTTTTGGTTGATTATGTCAAAAGCTCGTGTCATTTCAAAAATAATTCCCAACCTTTTTTACCATTTTTGAATTTGGATAATATATTATTTGTTGAAGAAACAATGGCATATCGAATAGATAAACTAACTTGGAATCCCTATTGTTTCTTTGTAATGATACTATATCTCTACAGAATGACATAAGTCTTGATTGATAGGACTACTATATATCTACAGAATGACATACGTCTTGATTGATAGGACTTCTCATTGATTTAAGAGAATGAGGATAATAATGCAATACATCTATAATTGGAGATTAGGTGCTTGAAATTTTTTGATGAACAGGAACTGATATTGCATGATTGAGATACGATGGAAATACACCCTCAACAAGAGATAGATTCACCAAATGAGTGAGTGCTACGATTATATTTGATGCAAAGTTCAACAAGATTTTGCTTGGTAAACCGTCTGCGCCACTGGATTTTTTTGCCGAAATAGACTTGAGAATATCAGCTCAGCTCCCTCCAGTCGATAGAGGAAGAGTAAGTTCAGTTTAATAGTATTATATTCATCACTAACCGGACTTGTTTCATCAACCAAAGAACCTAAAGATTCAATAAAAAAATACCTGAAAGCTTCAGAAATATCTAACCTTCATTAATTTGATCATTATTTTCAGTTTCAAAATGCCTCGGTAAATATTTTGGAACATTATTTGATGGCGTATTCTGTTTGAATATATCACAGGCGACTTTCGAAACAACTACAAAAATTTCTTTTTACAAGCACCCCCCTCTGAACCTGTCTTCCAAAATAAACCAGTTATAAAAAAAATAGTAGGTACAATTTCACGGATTCTTGATCAATCTCCCATTAGGTAAATCTGTGGGGTGGCTTCTCAAACTAGGACACACGGTATGTGAAAGAACAATAAACCTCATAATCCAAGCGAGACGATAATTGGTCGAGATAAATTAGACATTTCTAGTATATTACTCACCGAACGTAGTAATTTATATTGTCTTAAGTTGGCAGTATTGTTGTTATTATTTCCTGAAAACGGCATGTAGGAGGACGTAGTAAATGTTGGTCATATTTTGTAATTGTAATCAAGATTATGACTGTAAATTACAAAATATATAATGAAATATTCTTCTCCCGCTTGCCTTTAATTATTTTCTCTCTTTTTCATTTGTTATTCGTCGAAATCGTTCATTATATGCAAATTGCTCTAAGTGGTATTTAGTTCTGAATGATGGCGGCCATTAGGCTTTTTGAACGATTGACATTTGTACATTTCGAATTGTTGATCAAGGTAATTGATCGGATGAATTACGATATGCTGTGATCGCTTTCGTTTTCCGTGAGCCATAATTCAAATTGTATGCGAAACATGATATCATCTCTATTGAATTCAAAATATCGATTGGTATTATGAAGAATGTTGCCAAATGGTAGGTGATGGAAATAATGAGGGAGATTTTGTTGCAATACGCAATACCATAGAGAAAAAGACGTAATTTTTGGTGAAAAACTCTTTGATTGACTAATCCACATAGGATTGAAGATCTAACTAACTTTTGGTGAAAGTGCTGGGACCTGCTCACTCACCATATCTTTGTAATGTGAATTAGCCATTTTTTTGTTATTATAGCCATAAAATTATTGTATTCTCATCGGTTCTTCTGGAAATGGGTGAAAATCGAATTGAAAGATTCCCTTACATACATACAGGTCGACCAAATGAAAGAGTGTTAAAAATAGTCGAGAGTGGTGACATAAAATGCACTTTGTTAGAATTACTAGCAATATACGGAATAATATCACAAATACTTATAATACGAATAATATTATAACAATGGAAACATAAAAAATGGATATTTGCTGTGTGCACGACAATGGCGCCGTCTGCCGACTGCAACATTTCGGGACCCGGGAATTATTCCACAGTTAGATAATATGCCATGTTCTGATAATTTTTTTTAAATCCAGTGATAAATTTGAAGAAATGTGTAACATTGTCGATATTTGAATGCGATTAATAATATTTATAAGTTAAACAAATGGACAAAGTCACTGTAGTTATCTGGGCCAGAAAACTTGAGATCTGTTACCTGAAAAAATCAAAATTATTCCTACTCACAGTATGTTCAAAACCCAGATTAAAAAATGGATAAGTGCTTTGAAACTACTTTAGAAATATGACAAATAAGAGAAAATTCTGGCAAATCATAAATGAAGTGATATGAAATTATTCATTTATAACAGGCCTCTAAATGAACTTCCACAAAAAAATGCACTGGATATCGAGTAATTACTCACTATGTTATCATTCATAATTACATTCAAGTCTTGAGGTGAATTACGATTATTTACGATAAGGGTAAATGCAACGTAAACAATCCATTACGGAAGTCAGAATCGCATTATCATTCGTTAAAATGAATGTTATTCCATCTTTATGAGAATACAATTTATTAATTGTGAAAGGAAGTGACCCCCACATTATTATTTTTAATATGTTAATTCGACTAGGAAATACTCTCAGTAACCATACCCGTCCATAAACTTGTGATATAAAATGATTTTATGACTCAAAACTTGGGATCTGTTACCTGAAAAAATCAAAATTATTTCCACTCACAGTATATTCAAAACCCAAATTAAAAATGGATAAGTGCTTTGAAACTACTTTAAAAATATGACAAATAAGAGAAAATTCTGGCAAATCATAAATGAAGTGATATGAAATTATTCATTTACAACAGGCCTCTAAATGAACTTCCACAAAAAAAATGCCCTGGATATCGAGTTATTACTCACTATGTTATCATTCATAATTACATTCAAGTCTTGAAGTGAATAACGATTATTTACGAAAAGGGTAAATGCAACGTAAACAATCCATTACGGAAGTCAGAATCGCATTATCATTCGTTAAAATGAATGTTATTCCATCCTTATGAGAATACAATTCATTAATTGTGAAAGAAAGTGGCCTCCACAGTATTATTTTTAATATGTTAATTCGACGAGGAAAGACTCTCAGTAACCATACCCGTCCATAAACTGGTGATATAAAATGATTTTATGACTCAATAAGTTTAGTGAAACAGGATATTCCATGCATAGGCGCTGTGAAAAAAACGCATAAATATTAAAATAATATAAACAGTAGCTTTCGTGAAATTTATTTCTAGCATTGCAGATTTCCTTTTCAAGGCCATTATTAATCATACAAGGTGCCCGAAAATGATTCCTGACTGAGATACAGGACGGGGCAACTGCGCACAAAAAGAGGCAACAATGACTTAGGTGACTGAAGTTATTGAATTGAATCGAAAAATGACTCATGGGATTTAAAACTCTGCAATAGATACTTTGCTGAAAATCAACCCCATTTTTGAATTTTTTGAATCGTATTGGCAATTTGGGAGAAGTTGTGATTTTTTTTTTCCTGAAATATTTCATGTCATATTGACTGGAATATTGAAATATGGCAACTGCGAATTTTGTAAAAAAAAATTATTCGAATAGTCAACATGCATTTTATTTTGATACAATGATAGTTGTAAAAATATATTTTGATCTATTTTATTGTCTTTAATAATAACTGCCTCGTACGCCATTCTCTAATTCTCTTACTATTATGCGTTTGACCAACAAAAATGCTCACACATCCCCACCTATTTTCCATAATTGCGCCTCTGCTACGCCCCACGTATTTTCATGTATACCCCATTGGTGAATCATACCATAAATAAATCGGCATCTAGATCTAATTACAATATTCTTTGCCGCATCGAAGAGGCGTTCAAATCAATTTTAATGAGGTGAAAGAGGCGACATAAACTAGGATTTTTTTACAATAAAATCTTAGTAGGTATATCTAGTCCACTTCATTTTTATCAGAACGCCAGTCGGCGGGCAATCAAACGTATTTGTTAATGCATTTGTTAATGCATCTATTTTATTGTGTAAACCCAACACAGAATAGTGTGTCAGTCAATGTGTTTGCAATATAAATAATTGCGACTGCAAAAAAGTTATTAACAATTGAAAAACTTTTCAACAAAAAATTAAACCGACGAAATACGGAACTGAAAAGAAGAAAATAAATAAACCTTCCTAGTCTCAGTTACTGAGCTCCTAAACTAATGTGAGTAACTAATTTTGAGTCGGCGCCAAACAAACACGCAAATGAATTAGGAAAGGCGTAAAATGATGGCATCGAGTTGCACGGTGACATTCTGATAATTTTTTTGAAGTAATTTAATGATGTTCGTTGATTGTTTGTTTGGTGCCGACTCAAAATTAGTTACTTACATTAGTTTAGGAGCTTAGTTACTGAGACTAGGAAGGTTTATTTTATTTTTTACTTTTCAGTTCCGTATTTTGTCGGTTTAATTTTTTGCTAAAAAGTTTTTATTTTTAAATTTTTTATGGCTGAAATATACTGATTACTACTTACTTGTTTTTTAATTACTTCCAAAATACTTACTTACCCACCTTACTTCAACTATAACCAGTTAAATGATATGATTATCTACCTTTACTATTTGTTGTAATATAAATTATTTTTGTTGTTCTGGTTAGTTTATTTCATTACCTTGTATATCATTCCATCCTCTCATAGAATATAATGGTTTTGACGGATGTGGCACAGAAATAATGTCAGTAGCGATCTGTCATTGTCAACTACGTATGTGTGTGCCAATGTTCATAAGTGAAAAATCAATTATCCCCTATTTTTCTACCCGTAAGGGTATATAATTCCATTCGAAATCTAATTGAAAGGTGTATCCTATCTATTAAAAAAAGAATCATCCAAATCGAAGAACCCAGTACAAAGTTATGCCTGATAGAATCGGTTACCGGATCAGAATTCAGAGGGTGAGTGATCAATATCCTTCATTTTGCCACACTTAGGGGTGGATTTCATTTTTTAACTTCCAATGGGACCCTCTTCGGAGTACACCCTATCCACTAAAAAAAGAGTTATCGGAATCGGACGCCTCAGTAAAAAGTTATGCGTGATCATACATAAAAAAAAATGATGGAAAAAAAATATACGGGTCGACTAGAGAACCTCCTCCTTTTTGGTTTCGTCGGTTAGAAAGTGCATAGAAGATGACTTCCAACGAAAAAATGTTCGGTATATGATTTGTATGTAAGTGAACTACATCAACTGAACCGGTTTCATCGTTATAACTGCAATAATTGAGTTGCAATATAAACATTTTTGCAGAGGGTCTCCCCCATTGAAGACGAGACCCCATTTTATTTCCCACATGTTGAGGTGCATCACCCTGTAGATAGTGTAAGTAACTAGAATATCATGAACGTTATTTGTAAAATTCTACTGCGTCCACTTTCGCAATTTCGGTAACGTTTTATATCTACCGGTGACTTCTTGGCAATACAAAATTCTAGCAGACCACTCTTGTCGTACTTGTCCAAGGGTTTCTGCGGCAATCGGTCTGCATTCTTCATGAATCTCTTGTTTCGGAACTTCAATATAATCAACTCTACCTTCGGGCAACGGCATACCACGTTGAATGCTACCGGTTCTCGTCTCTGGTAGAGACAAGCATAACATAGTAACACAACGAAAATGATATAGCCCCTAACAATTTTTCATAAACCAAACACAAACTGATAATTAGCGCATAGATGCATGTAGGAGGCGCTTAGAGAGCAGCTAGAAATAGCGCTAGAACAATTGTCTCAGACAATCGAAGGGTAATAATGGGTCTACCCGTCTCCATCAGCGGGGGTGGCCCCCACTGTTCTCAGAGAGCTCGTGCGGGACACTTGATACAGGACCAGTGCTCCACCGCATGGCAGCATGTAGTGGTAAACACCGGATCCCCTCCTTCCTCAAACCCCGTCCTATACCCAATATCCCTGCCTTCGCGTTCGAAAGAAGTGAATGTGCATATATTGTATATAAGGATGTATATTTATTAACCGGAGAATGTTACCAAAGCTTGTAGCGATACTTAATAGTGAATAAAACCATTTTGATTTTGATTTTGATTTTCAATCAATCAATCAATCAATCATAAATTTATTCTACTATATACAATTTTCATATTGAACTTAACTACTATATACATTTGTTACATTATATCACTCCTTTCTGGGACTCCTCCTAGAGGGATGGGGGATGGAAAGGAGTTTCGGCTTTGTCATGGGATTTTTAGGCTGCCCATTGCCTCCCGAGGGGCGAAGGGACAGCCTGCTGATGTTGGCAGTTTGCCTATTTGATATAACAGTTTGGCTCATTTAGAGTTTATAGTTATTGGGCGCCTCCCACTTGCGTTTATGCGCCTTTGTCATTTTTCCTCATTGATATTCGAGAATGCATTGTTGATTTCATCGTCTCTCTTTTTAGGTTATGCCGTTACCCGCCACTGGAAAAGTTAGAAAACCAGCTTTGAAAACTTATAGGCTATTTGGTACTATTCAGTACCACTAGATTTCGCCCTGGGGCTCTAAAATTTTGCCAACTCTATACCTCGTTGTATAGCGCAAGTTTTGAGAAAATAACCCCATGTTTCCTGGGTTGGTTCACTCTGATATTTGTTATATCCGCCGTGAGCGGACTCTTAGGATATGGTAGCGGTAGAACTTGTCTGATATTTTGTATATAAATTCTTCTATCGTGCCTATTTTTGCAGCTCGCGCAGCACTCAATCTGATGTACCTGTTGCTATTGGTAGCAATACGAAGTGCTTTATTTTGCAGCCTCTCTAACCTCGATATCTGAGTTTTAGGGAGACTGCAAAAGATTGGACAGGCGTATGTCATTGCCGGTCTGATTACTTGTTTATAGATTCGCAGTTTGTTGTCCTGCGACAGCTTCGAGTTACGTGCAATGAGGGGATACGTGCGGCTAATTGCCGCCCTCCCTCTGTAACGCTAGCGAAATGCCTATGCAAGTACATCCGACTGTCCAATTCCACCCCAGGTATCTCACGGAGGGGCCCTTTTTATCACTTGGTTGTTTTCAACCTTTAACTTCCGAGGATCTTCACATTAGTTCGTTTCCTCGTGAAGTTGATGACCTCCGTTTTATTGGGACTCAACTTAATATTGTTCTTCTCCAAATATGGTATGACCAACCGATCCAGATGAATCTGGAGCTGTCTGGCAGCCACTTCGCTCTGGTACGAGTGGGCGTAGATCGCGGTATCATCCGCGAACATAGCCGTGCTCGTCCGAGCGAAGGTCGGAAAGTCACTGGTATATAGCGAATACAGGATCGGTGATAGTGAGGACCTGTGGGACCCGCCCCTGATTGCGTACTCTGGCGAGCTAGTGCCGTTGACATTGACCTAAAAGTCCGCCCTGTGAGGTAGGATTCTAGCATTTTCACTGGTAGAAGGGCATGTTTGCCTCTGCCATTTTGGCGATCAACCCCTCTGTCCAGACTGTGTCAAACGCTTTCTGCGTGTCCAGCAGGATCATAACCGTGTTGTGATCCCTATGGAATGCCTTTCACTCCCGTGAGCAACCGGGCTATTTGGGATGTCGTTGGTGACCTCCCTAAACCCGAATTGCTCAGGCGGGATGATTTTGTGCTCTTCCTCGAAATCTACAACACGCTTCAGGATGATTTTGTCTACCACCTTGGCCACCACACTCAAGAGTGAGATGGGCCTGTAGCTCTCGACCTGACTTTTGTCTTTCCCCGATTTAAGGAGCGGTATTACTTGCCTTTTAGACAGTCTGATAGTGTTGCCACTTCAGGACTGCGTTTATTAGGTAAATGAGTTGGACCAGCGACTTTCTTGGGAGGTTCTTAAGAAGAACGGCATCCAGTTTGTCGAGGCCCGGTGCCTTGTTACGCGGGAGTTTTCAATGACCCCACGACCTCCCTCATAGCTGGTTAAGACTACCTGGAGCTCTGGGGCATCATTCTTACTGCTGGAGTTTCGCTGATGTTCTTGGCCATTGCGCTTCTCCTTGCATGTTCTTCAGTTGTGTCTGGCTCCGTTTTATGGACATTGCTGAAGTATTCCCCAAACAACTTGGCCTTTCCACTGGTTCCGCTACCGACCGCCCGGGACCGCCATGGCGGGATTGGCCCCTTTTCCTATGGAATCGTTTTGCCATATCCCACAGCGAGTGGTCCCGACGTTGAGGGCTTCAAGTTTGCGGTTCCACTTATCATTGGTGTTATCGTTAATCATCTGCGTAATTTCCTCCCTAATCGCAGGAAATGCTCTTTATGCGTAGGGTTTCGAGTACTCTGCCATTTCTTTCTTTCTTTATTCTTTAACTTGATTAACTCTTTGATATATTGTGGAATCGCGAACTTGTCGCCTCTCACGGTTATCTTCCTAGTTGTCTTATCCCTGGCGATCTGAATCGTTTTGATGAAGACCATCATTTCGTGATTCAGTTCATCGTCAGGATTTGCGGTTTCAAGAACGTAATTTTATCTAGATTCTCCGGTATTCTCTCCAGTTTGTGCTGGAGTAGTCATACCGGGTCTTTTCAATGTTTTTATACTTTTTTGAGTTAGATTAAATAGGACCGGGACGTGGTCTGACGTTAACTCGTTATATACCTTCAGCTCTCTAGACCAATTACGTTCTTTTGGACCACTAGGTCAATAACCGTCGGCGACGTCCCGTTGAACGGAAGTGCGTCGGTTCTTTGGGACTTTCGATTATGACCTCATTGTCTAGGGAATACCTCAGCAATGTCTGACCATTGGCACTCGCTTTGGTTGGAGTACCGTTCCACTCGTTGTGCCTCGCATTAAAGTCGCCGGCCAATATCACCTTGTTGGCAACACTAAGCAAACTGTCTAGGTCACGTGCCGCAAAATTCCTGTCTGGAGGATTGTATATCGCGAACAGGCAGGTTCCGTCACTGAATCGTATCCCGATGTGTTCAATCGCGGAATTCTGCCTGGGTATTTCGGTAAACGGTATACCGCTCCTTATCAGGATAGCCACACCCCGCGCTCTCCTCCGAGCCTGTCGGCCCTGATGGTAGTAAATCCCTGAATTTTAAATTATGCTCCTGCCGGAGTTTTGTCTCGGACAGAAGCATTACATCGACCAAATGTTCTTGAATGAAGTTCCTGAGAAGCGCAAACTTCCCAGCAACTCCATTCGCATTAAACATGCATGCCCTTATGCCCCTATCTTGCGCCATTGCGAAGTATAAAGTTCGCTGCCGCCTGCGGCCGGCTTCCCTCAGGCGTACTTTGCATTAATCTGAGTAACTCAGTTAGTGTTTTCTCGATTTTAGTTACATTGACTAGTTCTGTTATCTGCCTTGATATCTCAAATAGATTTCCGAAAGGGTTTTGGGAGTCGGGGGTGTATGGGATTTGAGGAGTACCTACGCTTGTTTGGGTCCTATCTGCGGGGCCTGCTCGGTTTCTGCTGCTTCCCTCATTTTGGCGGGGCAGCGTCGCGTTTTCGGCGTGCCCTCCTCTCGGCGGCTGTATCTCCTGGCTCCTTCCTGGTTGGGGCATCGACGAGTTTACGCCGTGCCCTCTTCCCGGTTCGCGTCCGTCCTTCTCTTGTGGGAGTAGCGGCGGATAGCCCCCGTACTCTCTTCTCGAGTTTCTCAGGTCAGTTTGGTTGGCGTGCTGCCCTCCTGGCCCCCATGCATTTCTTTCCGGTAGGGAAGCATTTTGGTTCTCGTCTGATCACCGAAGTCAAGCAACGTCGGGCGCGGTTAGTACTTAGATGGGTGACCGCTTTGGAACACCGCGTGTCGTTGCCTGAAATTTTAATGAAATATACTCCTCTTGCGACTGGCTGAATGACGAAATGTCCAAAAATAAAATAAACCTTCTGAGTCTCAATAACTAAGCTCCTAAACTAACGTAAGAAAAAAAAACTCTACCTTCAAGGTAACTTCACAATAAAAACTTTTTAACAATTAAACCGACGAAATACGGGAGTGAAAAGTAAAAAATAAAATAAACCTTCTGAGTCTCAATAACTAAGCTCCTAAACTAACGTAAGTAACTGATTTTGAGTCGGCGCCAAACAAACAAGCAAATTGATTAGGTAAGGCGTAAAATGATGGCATCGAGTTGCACGGTGACATTCTGATAATTTTTTGAAGTAATTAATGATTTCGTTGATTGTTCGTTTGGCGCCGGCTAAAATTAGTTACTTACATTAGTTTAGGAGTTAGGTAGTTATGAGACTAAGAAGATTTATTTTATTTTTTACTTTTCAGTTCCGTATTTTGTCGGTTTAATTTTTCGTTAAAAAGTTTTTATTTTTCAATTTTTTGCGGCTGAAATCTACTGATTACTACCTACTTGTTTTTTGAATACTTCCAAAATACCGTACTTCAACTATTACCAGTTAAATAATATGATTATCTTCTTTTACTATTTGTTGAAATATAAATTATTTTTGTTGTTCTGGTTAGTTTGTTTTATTACTTTGTATATCATTCCATCCTCTCATAGAATATAATGATTGTGACGGATGCAGAACAAAAATTATGACAGTAGCGATCTGTCATTGTCAACTACATATGTGTGTGCCAATGTTCACAAGTGAAAAATCAATTATCCCCTATTGTTCCACCCGTTAGGGTGGATAATTTCATTCGGAATCCAAATATGAGGTATATTCTATCTATTATAAAAAGAATCATCCAAATCGAAGAACCCCGTACAAAGTTATGCCTGATAGAATCGGTTAACGGACCAGAATTCAGAGGGTGTGTGATCAGTATCCTCAATTTTGCTTCCCTTAGGGGTGGATTTCATCTTTTGAATTCGAATGGGACCAGATCCGAAGTACACACCATCCACTGAAAAAAATCGGAATCGGACGTCTCAGTAAAAAGTTATGCGTGATCACACATAAAAAATAAAAATAAAAAAAAAAATATACGCGTCCACTAGAGAACCTTCTCCTTTTCGGTTTCGTTTCGTCGGTCAAAAAATATACGCGTCGACTAGAGAAGCTCCTCCTTTTTGGTTTCGTCGGTGAAAATGAATCTTGTGGTGTCATATCAGGAGAACGAACAAGCCACTCTACTGAACCTCGTCGTCCAGTCCAGGATACTGCTCGTAAAAGTGGAGAGGGGCACCAGGTCACCGAATTCGTCAGTATGATCCTTACGTATTTCAAGTTTTCAGGGCTCTAGCATTTGTTTTAGTGACGAAAGTACTTTCTATCTGAATGGAAATGTAAATACACAGAATGTGAGGTATTGGAGTGACGTAAATCCTCACCTATTTCGTGAAACACATACCCAATTTCCCCAGAAGGTGAATGTTTGGGCAGGTATCCTGGGAAACCACATCGTTGGGACTCTTTTTTCAAATACTAATTAAACTGGTGAGGTTCATCTGGAGCTGTTGCAAAACGCAATAGAACCGTTAATCCTTGAAATTTTGGAAGATAATCCAGATGAATTCGGCAATTTGGAAATAACATTCCAACAGGATGGTGCTCCTCCACACTATTACGGTGCAGTAAGACGGTATTTGGATGAGGAGTATCGTGGTTGATGGAATGGACGACGAGGTTCAACGGAATGGCCAGCTCGATCACCGGACCTCACACCTTTGGATTTTATTCTGTGGGGGTACCTTGAATCGAAGGTTTACGCCACTGAACCTGACAATATTGACGTTTCAAAACAACGTATTGTTGCAGAATGTGAGTCTGTTTCCGCAGACACATTTGCAAAAGTACGAGAAGAGTTTAAAAATAGGATATTTCACTGTCAGGATGTAAATGGAGGTCACTTCGAGCCATTTCTTCAAGTAGATCCTGATTCTTAAATCTGTAATTAATATCATACTGAATAGAATTTAAATTTTAATGTTTACTAATGAGCCATTGAAACTGCCATAAACCCAAACAAAATTGGTACCATTGAATAGGTTTCTTCGATACCTTCTAAAAGAGGTATCGCTTGCCATAGGGTTCCATTTAAAATTATTGGTCACAATGGCCTTGTGACGTCATCTCTGACGATTTCGTCATATATCATCACTAGTAGGGAAGTTTCCAACCTTTAATATTCAGTTTCCAAATTTCATTCGTTTATGTATAATCGTTCCAAAAATAAGAGGGGGGGAGCGGACTTTTGAGAAGCACTGTATAACTTGAAAATGAATTCAAAATTTTCTGTTCTTTTCGAATACACCTATAACCTACACCTAAATAAATGATTTCAAGGGAATATAATTTACAAATCCAGTGGCCTAGTCAGATTTTTATCACAAAATCGTTTCCACCACAAATCGCTCACATTACCATTCTTATAACCGTAGAACGGAATGAGCTATTGACTTCGGATTTTCACTATAGAAGTTCACTGGTGTTCTACTTCGTATCGACGGTGTTAACCGAAATTTTCCTATGAAATTCTGATGGTTTTTATTTATAACGACTACGAATCCAGTGGTGTAGTTAAACTTGAAAACAAAAAATGCCTAATAAACTTTTGGCGTTTTTGACAAAGAAAAAAAACCATAGTGTACCTTGGAAATGAAACTGAAGTTATGAAAATTTTTGTCAAGATACAGTTTTCGATGCTTAATATGTAAAAAAAATTTGTTTGAGATTGATTGAAAAATGCGTATTCTACAGGGGTGATTCCATTTTGAATGGGTCACACTGTATAATAGAAATTATTTTTGATAGTTCTGGTTAGTTTATATCACTTTGTATATAATTCCATCCTTTCATAGACGGATTGTGACAGATGTAGGAGAACAAAAATAATGACAATAGCAATCTGTCAATGTCAACTACATATGAGTGCCAATGTTCACAAGTGGAAAATCAATCATCCCCTATTTTTCTATCCAAAGGGATGGAAAAAGAATCATCCAAATCGGACAACCCAGTACAAAGCTATGCCTGATAGAATCGGATGACGAACCAAAATTCCGAGGGTGAACGATTAATATCCTCCGTTTTGCTACCCTTAGACGGGGATTTTTATTTTCAAATTCGATTGGAACTAACTTAAATGTGCACCCTATTCAATGAAAAAAGAATCATCGAAATCCAACTACTCTGTAAAAAGTTATGCGTGGTCATACATAAAAAAAATAAAAAATATACGCGTCGACTAGAGAACCTCCTCCTTTTTTTTTTCGTCGGTTAAAAAACCGTTGACGGGGACAAATGCAAATGCATGAATATGTGCCAAGAAAAATTAAATGAACAATTTCCTGAGGAGTGTATAGTAAATCGAGAAATTCAAATTCAATTAATTTTTTTTGAGCACGTTGAAACAAAGTTTATCCAAACAATATTGCTGATATATAATATCAGATAATTGAGAGGTATATTCGATGGATTAATAGAGTTATTTTGAATAGATTAGCCGGAGGAGGAACAAACGTGTGAAGATTCAACAAAAACAATATCATCTGAATGATTAATATCCTATATATTATATGATCATCAAAGTTGTGAAACATATATCCTCTATAATTTTGTAAAATCGTTCGGAATAAAATTGTTCAAGAAATCTGAAGATGCAATAATATACAGGGTATCCCATTTGAGGAAATGAAGTACCGTGTCATAATTAGTTTTCAGATATACATGGAACAAACAACAAAAAACGAAAACTAAAATTAAAAATCGACGTGTTTAAGCATCATTTACAATACCTAATAATAATGAAAATATTAGAAGTGGTCCAGACTTTTTTGGCACGCTGTATATGGCCGTAGGTGAGGTATAGTACGTTATGCGTGTTGTAAAGCAATCATGCACTCAAGGATTTACACACTCGCCGCTACGCGGCTTCGTGCGTAATGTGCTTTTTACAACACTTGATACGTAATATACTATTACTGTGGACGATAAGTTGACTGAATAAGTATAACTGTACATGCTAGAGCCCTGAAAACTTGAAATACGTAAGGATCATACTGACGAATTCGGTGACCTGGTGCCCCTCTCCACTTTTACGAGCAGTATCCTGGACTGGACGACGAGGTTCAGTAGAGTGGCTTGTTCGTTCTCCTGATATGACACCACAAGATTCATTTTCACCGACGGAACCAAAAAGGAAGAGGTTCTCTAGTCGACGCGTATATTTTTTAACCGACGAAACGAAACCGAAAAGGAGAAGGTTCTCTAGTGGACGCGTATATTTTATTTTTTTATTTTAATTTTTTATGTGTGATCACGCATAACTTTCTACTGAGACGTCCGATTCCGATTTTTTTCAGTGGATAGTGTGTACTTCGGAGCTGGTCCCATTCGAATTCAAAAGATGAAATCCACCCCTAAGGGAAGCAAAATTAAGGATATTGATCACACACCCTCTGAATTCTGGTCCGTTAACCGATTCTATCAGGCATAACTTTGTACGGGGTTCTTCGATTTGGATGATTCTTTTTATAATAGATAGAACATACCTCATATTTGGATTCCGAATGAAATTATCCACCCTAACGGGTGGAACAATAGGGGATAATTGATTTTTCACTTGTGAACATTGGCACACACATATGTAGTTGACAATGACAGATCGCTACTGTCATAATTTTTGTTCTGCATCCGTCACAATCATTATATTCTATGAGAGGATGGAATGATATACAAAGTAATAATATAATCTAACCAGAACAACAAAAATCATTTATATTTCAACAAATAGTAAAAGTAGATAATCATATTATTTAACTGGTAATAGTTGAAGTAAGGTAGGTAAGTAAGTATTTTGGAAGTATTCAAGGAACAAGTAGGTAGTAATTAGTAGATTTCAGCCGCAAAAAATTGAAAAATAAAAAAATTTTAACAAAAAATTAAACCGACAAACTACGGATCTGAAAGGTAAAAAATAAAATAAATCTTCTCAGTCTCAATAACTACCTTAGCTCCTAAACTAATGTGAGTAACTAATTTTGAGTCGGCGCCAAACGAACAATCAACGAAGATCATTAAATTACTTCAAAAAAATTATCAGAATGTCACCGTGCAACTCGATGCCATCATTTTACGCCTCACCTAAATAATTTGCTTGTTTGTTTGGCACCGACTCAAAATCAGTTACTTACATTAGTTTAGGAGCTTAGTTATTGAGACTTAGGTTTATTTTATTTTTTACTTTTCACTCCCGTATTTCGTCGGTTTAATTTTCTGTTAAAAAGTTTTTATTGTGAAGTTACCTTGAATGTAGTGTTGATTATATTGAAGTTCCGAAACAAGAGATTCATGAAGAATGCAGACCGATTGCCGCAGAAACCCTTGGACAAGTACGACAAGAGTGGTCTGCTAGAATTTTGTATTGCCAAGAAGTCACCGGTAGATATAAAACGTTACCGAAATTGCGAAAGTGGACGCAGTAGAATTTTACAAATAACGTTCATAATATTCTAGTTACTTACACTATCTACAGGGTGATGCACCTCAACATGTGGGAAATAAAATGGGGTCTCGTCTTCAATGGGGGAGACCCTCTGCAAAAATGTTTATATTGCAACTCAATTATTGCAGTTATAACGATGAAACCGGTTCAGTTGATGTAGTTCACTTACATACAAATCATATACCGAACATTTTTTCGTTGGAAGTCATCTTCTATGCACTTTCTAACCGACGAAACCAAAAAGGAGGAGGTTCTCTAGTCGACCCGTATATTTTTTTTTTTTATGTATGATCACGCATAACTTTTTACTGAGGCGTCCGATTCCAATAACTCTTTTTTCAGTGGATAGGGTGTACTCCGAAGAGGGTCCCATTCGAAGTTAAAAGATGAAATCCACCCCTAAGGGTAGCAAAATGAAGGATATTGATCACTCACCCTCTGAATTCTGGTCCGTTAACCGATTCTATCAGGCATAACTTTGTGAGGTCCGGTGATCGAGCTGGCCATTCCGTTGAACCTCGTCGTCCATTCCATCAACCACGATACTCCTCATCCAAATACCGTCTTACTGCACCGTAATAGTGTGGAGGAGCACCATCCTGTTGGAATGTTATTTCCAAATTGCCGTATTCATCTGGATTATCTTCCAAAATTTCAAGGATTAACGGTTCTATTGCGTTTTGCAACAGCTCCAGATGAACCTCACCAGTTTAATTAGTATTTGAAAAAAGAGTCCCAACGATGTGGTTTCCCAGGATACCTGCCCAAACATTCACCTTCTGGGGAAATTGGGTATGTGTTTCACGAAATAGGTGAGGATTTACGTCACTCCAATACCTCACATTCTGTGTATTTACATTTCCATTCAGATAGAAAGTACTTTCGTCACTAAAACAAATTGTTTTGACATAGTCTGGCTGTTGGTTGATTTTAGTTTCCATATTTTCACAAAATTCTAGTCTCCGGTCTGGGTCGTCGTCGGAGAGTTGATGAGCCATTTTTAATTTGAATGGATGAAATTTGTTTTTTTTTTCAAAACATCCTGTGTACTGTACTTTGGCTGACTTCACAGGTAGATGCAACGTGAGTTGTCGAAGAAGTAGGATTAACTATTACTTCTGCCAGTATATCAATTTTTTTCTCATCAGAAATTTGTGGTTTGCCAGATCGTTTCGCATCATTGTTTCAAACTTACGAAAAAGCTCCCTTAAATGAGTCCTCGAAACGGGGCGATCGGGAAACCTCTCATTGAAAATTCGTTCTGCTGCATGAATATTTTGTCCGGTTTCACCAAGAATTAGGACCGCTGCTACTTCATCACCTAAACACGTACCATTTCGCTTCTTGAAGCACTTAAACGTTCGGCTCACAACAGTTTAACAAATTATTAAAATGTACAAAAATATTAAAATTACCAATAGCTGCTAAAACAGATAAACGTTCGATCAACAATACACAAATTATTAAATGTACAAAAACTTGGACAATTACAAAAACGTCGAATTAGGGAGACTAACAAAAACGTCAGCTCATTTGACAACTATCCAGAGGCGGAGCTTGAATTTGGTATTTTAGTATTAACTGATTCAATTCATCACAACTTTGCGTTTTTTAAAAGCGAGTTGCCAAAACTGCCATAAACACAAACCAAATTAGTATCATTGAATGGGTTTTTTCGATACCTTTTAAAAGAGGTATCGCTTGCCGTGGGGTTCCATCCAAAATTATTGGTCGCAATGGACTTGTGACGTTATCTTTGACGATCTCGTCATCTATCATCACTAGTAGGGAAGTTAACATCCTTTAATATTCAGTTTCCAAATGTCACTTGTTTATGTATAATCGTTCCAAAAATAAGAGGGGGAGAGGGGACTTTTGAGAAGCACTGTATAGTAGTACATTCTTCCAAGGAAATGAACAGAAACCGGTTTAAAAGTATTTATTCAACAATAAAACGTCATAAAGCAAAAACTAATACTAAAATAAACATTACTGTAAAATTAAATATTGGAATTTTTGTGGTTTCTGCCAAACCTCTATTTAGTTCAACACATTTATCGTATCTTTTCCGAATATTTTTCACTCTATTTCTTATTTGTTGAGGTGTAATTCCGGCACAAATCCAGTGGCGTAGTCAGATTTTTATTACAAAATCGCTTCAACCTCAAATCGCTCACATTACCATAATTTCAGGAGTTATAACTGTAGAACAGAATGAGCTATTGACTTCGGACTGTACAAGTTCACTGGTGATCTACTTTGTATCGGCAGTGTTGCCAGATTTTTAATATGTCTATAATCTAAATAAAAATTATAATCAAATACTTTGTTTCCAAAATTAAAGTTATTGTAACTTCGTTGTTAACCAATATTTTTTCAAGAAATTTCGATGGTTTCCATTTATAGCGACTACAAATCCAGTGGTGTAGTCAAATTTGAAAACAAAAATTGCCTTATAAACTTTTGCCGTTTTTGACAAAGTAAAAAAACCATAGAGTGCCTTGGAAATGAAACTAAAGTTATGAAAATTTGTTTCGTAATACAGTTCTTGATGCTCAATTTTTTTTTTTGAGATTGATTGAAAAATGCGTATTCTACAGGGGTGGTTCCGTTATAAATGGGTCACACTGTATAAATAATTTAAGTTGATAATCATATTATTTAACTGTCAATAATTGAAGTAAGGTGGGTGAGTATTTTGGAAAAAATAAAAATCAAATAGTTAGTAATTAGTAGATTTCAGCCACAAAAAAATTAAAAATAATAATTTTTCAACAAAACATTGAACCGACGAAAAACTGAAAACCAAAAAATAAAATAAACCTCCTTAGTCTTAATAACTAAGCTCCTAAACTAATGTAAGTAACTGATTTTGAGTCGGCGCCAAACAAACAATCAACGAAGATCATTAAATCACTCCAAAAAATTATCAAAATGTCACCGCGCATCTCGATGCCATCATTTTACGCTTTACCTAACTCATTTGTTTGTTTGTTAGGCGCCGACTCAGAATTAGTTACTTATATTAGTTTAGGAGCTTAGTCATTAAGACTAAGAAGGTTTATTTAATTTTTGCTTTTCAGTTTTTCGTCGGTTTAATTTTTTGTTAAAAAGTTATTATGGTATTGGGAAATTCATTTGGGTTATTGACGCTAATAAGATATCCAAATGTATAACTGTTTTCGAAATCCTGATGGTACGCGTTTGATTCGAATTACATGGTATTTTGCAATGTATCAAGAAATGGGACTCTACGGTAGCAAAGTGAGGAAGTAGCATGGCTAAGTATTTCGAAGTAGTTTTCGAAAAAAGCGAAATAGTTCCAATAAATCATGGAGAACATTCACACTCATTATGCACGAAAAGGAACGAGACGCAGAGTATGGAGAGGACCACATGCAGAGTAATTAGATCCATCATGGACTTAAAAGTGCAAATTAGGTGATGCCCAAGGAGAAGGCAGTCGGTAGTTCTACGGTTTATGTCAGGTAATCAAGACAGGCAGCAGTGTTTTAATTAGTGTAATTGAGTGTGCCGGGAATACCGAGTGTTTCAATTTGCATTTTGCATTCCTCTTGAACGAGAAAATATAGTCAACGAATTGGATCAGTGTTCATATATGGAAATGTTTTTTATACATTTTTAGATCAAAATAATTCCTATGAAAATAAAATCCAGTTTTCTATCTTCATACACGAATGATTTGAACATTGGTATTATTTCCACTTTAAAAATATTTCAGAATTCCAATTAGGTTGGGACATGATATGGAAAATGAGTAAAAAAACACTGTTATTACAGAGATTGATCACTAAAAACGGAAATGTCGTTGAAAAAAAAACGATTTCTGCCATCAATTTTTCGTTAAAAATTACTTTAAAAATCGGGAAATTCTCCGTCCGCTCGAAGTGGTATTTCGGTAGAGTGACGTCACGATACTGTTGGGACTTGGACCAGCTACCTGCATCGTGTGGAAATAACAGTCGATGAAGAGAATGTCGTTCAAAGCAGTTTCTTGATTTGTTTGAAAATATGAACAGGATGTTCATAAGATCAGATGTGGAATCATGTGCGACTGAAAGATAAACTTTGGTCACTATTTTCCATCGTTCAAGATAACCTCTTGTGGGGTATTCATGTTGAAAGGGGAAACATTCTCAATTAAATATTGAATAGAAATATTTTTCTGTTAATTGAAAAATCCACCATAAAAATTAAGTTATTATTTGTGAATATCCAACAGAAAACAACTACTTCCCTGGCTGAAACCACGCTGGACATTGAACTACATCTGATAGATATTGAAAAACGACCCTGACTCAAAAGAAAAATCTGAAAGTGAATTTTTTTATTTTTATTCAGATAGTTATTTTATGTTCTCTTCCAGTCTTCTATAGTTACTTTGTATAAATTCCGACAGAATTTCCCCTGAAGAAGTTCGTGTGACCGAAAACGTTTGGGAATTGCAAATAAAAAATATTTTTGTGCACTATAGCCTGAAGGCAGATTCACCTACGACAATAAATATATTTTTACTTCACAATCTATATTTCTTAACAAAAATCTTACAAGTGCATACAAGCTCCTTCTGTATTAATATGGATAGGCTTAGCTTCGAAATAAAGCAGTATATCTAGCTGTTCTTCCTGGTTTTCTTGAACTACACGCTTTTTTCTACTGAAACTGAAGGCATGATTCACTTTTGGTAAATATTTTCGTATGTATTTTCTGACGGAGTTGGAAGATTTGGATACAATACCCTATATTTAAACGTTGAGGACGATTTGTGAATGTTCGAATTGAAATAAAAACTACAAAAATCATTTTTATTTTTATTTTTTATTTTATCATTTGAACAAACAAGATGGTGTGAGAATGAGTCTTTATTGTTGCAAATGATTGAAGTTTTAGCATAGAATGTAATTTGGAAGTATTATGAGTAGGCAATGCCCCATCACTAGTTGGTAAGACAATTAGTCGTGTCTTTTATTAACCGACGAAACCAAAAAGGAGGAGGTTCTCTAGTCGACGCGTATATTTTTTTTATGTATGATCACGCATAACTTTTTACTCAGACGTCCGATTGCAATAATTCTTTCTTCAGTGGATTGGCCTCATTCGAATTTAAAAGATGAAATCCACCCCTAAGGGTAGCAAAATGAAGGATATTGATCACTCACCCTCTGAATTCTGGTCCGTTGACCGGACAGGCATAACTTTGTACTGGGTTCTTCGATTTGGATGATTCTTTTTTTATTAGATAGGATATACCTCATAGTTGATAATATTCGGATTTCGAATACAATTATCCACCCTTACGGGTAAAAAAATAGGGAATAATTGATTTTTCACTTGTGAACATTGGCACACATATGTAGTTGACAATGACAGATCGCTAATGTCATTATTTTTGTTCTCCTACATCCGTCACAATCATTATATTCTATGAGAGGATGGAATGATATACAACGTAATGAAATCAACTAACCAGAACAACAAACATAATTTAGATTACAACAAATAGTAAAAGTAGATAATCGTATCATTTAACTGGTAGTGGGTAGTAATTGGTAGATTTCAGCCACATAAAATTTAAGAATAAAAACTTTCCAACAAAAAATTTAACCGACGAAATACGGAACTGAAAACTAAAAATTAAAATAAACCTTCTTAGTCTCAATAACTAAGCTCCTAAGCTGATGTAAGTAACTAATTTTGAGTCGGCGCCAAACGAACAATCAACGGAGATCATTAAATTACGTTTAAAAAAATTATCAGAATGTCACCGCGCAACTCGATGCCATCATTGTACGCCTTATCTAATTTATTTGCTTACATTAGTTTAGGAGCTTAGTTATTGAGACTAAGAATGTTTATTTTATTTTTTACTTTCCAGTTCCGTATTTCATCGGTTTAATTTTTTGTTAAAAAGTTTTTTAGTAAGAACATAACACTTATCACCTAGATATAGGTACATGTATAGTCACTCATTTTCCATACTGTATGAATAATCTTGGGTATGTTGGATAATATCTCTTTTTTCTCTTAACTCTCTTTTCTTTCTTCTCAACTCAACTGGGAAGGAACTGTATTTTTCTTCAAGATCCCAAGAGCCCGTCGTCTGTCTATACACTCACTCAATCCTAGATTAGTCTAAACCAGAACGTTACGTTCATTTTCTCACGTAAAATGATGAAAACGTATTCCAGTACAACGGGATCGTTTTGCCCAAGAGTCACAATGAGGTACACAACAGTAATTATTTGAACTTGAATCACTCATTGTTTCCACTCGAGAACGTACAATAGTCAACAAAACATTCACTAGGTAAACCAGAATTTCATTTAATGTCAACAATCACAAGAGACTCGACAAGTTTAAAGTATACATTAATGTTTCAAAAAGTAAAAATGTACTTATGTTTAGTTTCAAAAATCGACACTAAAGGGAGTATCCGTTATTTTGAATTCCCAATAGGTATTTACAGTAACAACTAGACTATCTAGGTTATTCGACGTTTGATAACTCAAAAACACTATAAGATAATGGTATATTTTTGAAATCAGCAAAAATTCGATAATATACAGGGTATACCATTCAAAAAAAAAGTATTCCACGAAATCTGCAGGCAACTGTTTTTTTATACACCTTTTTTATTTAACTTTTTTTTTCTATCGTCAATAATAACGATGATAAGCGGTGGTAATTTATAGTAAATAACCCAATACACGACAAATAGAATAATGAGAACAGGAGAATAAAAGGAGCATGCAAGGCGAACAAAAATTAAGAATACTACTCAATTTACAACGATTTTCTGTTTGGGTAGCACTGCCATCTAGGAATTATATAGCGAAGTCTATGATAATACTACCACAGTTTATAGCTAAAGAATCAGTTAGCTCACTTGGCGTCGGCACTTTGATCTTTATGTTCCCGTTTGTACACTGCGCCACTCTGATTTTTATCCCTCGCGCATACTGCGTGTTACTGTGTTACTAATACTGACATTTTTCCGATACTTCGAAGAGCGATAATCGCGTACAGTCTTCTGCGCATCCTGGATTCTTTCCCTTTTACCTTGGAACATGCATTTGGGCCAAGTGAGCTAACTGCTTCTTTGGCTATAAACTGTGATACTACTAAGTACTGCTACCAATACCCTGAAATATATGTCAGGGGTTTCTGACCAATAAATACCCCGGAGAGTCGAGAATAACTCGACATATCCATGCTAATCTGAACGATTCCTCCGCAAAATTGGCTATCACTCACGACAAATTAGTATTCCATCGAAACCTCTTATCTTAGATGGAAATCGTTTAATAAAGCTATCATTTACTGCAATTACCGTAACTCGATCAATCACGTAGAGTTCTGAAAAAGGTGAGCTGTAATTAATGCAGCTTGAAGCTTGGCCACTATTCAAATGAAAAACGAAGTGGAAAAATGTAAAAGATCATATGACATAGTGAAAGATGTTACCAAGCCAGGATGAGAAAAGTGGCATCATTGCATAGAGGATGAGACAACTTGATGGAGTGGTTGTTTATAATTTCATATTTGTTTTGCATTCACGGGATACTAAGTCTTAGTACACACAAAAAATTGGAATCCATGATTTCCTTCATGAGTTCAAGTTATTGAAGAACCTTCCTTGGACACACACAAAATTGTTGTAATACACAGAATCGGGTACGTTAGCAAAAATATTTCGGAAATGATTCTGCAATCAAGCGGTGCCATCCATGGAAATTCACAGGGATTTTCTGTTTTATGTACATATTAGAGGAAAACTTTTTGAATGGAAGTTGTGGAGCTCATGAAGATTTTTGGGAATTAATTAAGCACTCGGTGCGGACAATATAAACAATGAGGTAATAAAGCGCTTTCTTTTAGCAGAACCACTTTGTAATATCATCAACTTGTGTGCAGGAATTGGTGACGTGCCTGGACATTTCAAGAAAGCAATAACATTGCACTTTTCAAAGAAGGGAAAAACCAAACACATCAAACTATCGATCTAAATCTTCAACTACTGGAAAAATAACCAAGAAGAGATTGACTGAGTATCTTGATAGAAATCAAACTATTCCTGAAACACAACTCGGTTTCAAGGAAAACAAAAGCACTCTGAACTCACTCCAATCATATATCAAGCGATTAACAATAAACTTGTTTGGGGGTTTTGGTTATCTACCAAAAGCTTCCGACACTGTCAGTCATAAGCTTTTGATGGACAAATTGAAACATCTAGGAATACGTGGAGATGCCTTTGATTCATTTAGGAACTCATTCAAAATCAACATGTAGAAGGAAAAATGAGTTCAGAAAAAGTCGTGTGGTATCCCGCAGGGAACAGTACTGGGACCTGTATTGTTCAATGTCTGAATTTTTTACTGAAACTTTAAACGACTGGGCACATAGTTTCATTCGCAGATGATGACACTGTGATTCTCTATATTCATGGAATGAAGTTGAAGAAATGGTAGAGCAGAGAAATGATAAGAATAACGAATCGGTTCAAGAATAATTTACTTACAGTGAATTCAAACAAAGTCCTTGTATTACTTTTCGTAATTCAAGCATATTTCAAACCAGATTATCATGATATTCATTATATTGAAATTATGTCATATGTAAAATATCTTGGGATTTTATAGATTCTTCTTCAAAATGGTATCACTGGGAGTCTGAAGAAAAAATTATCAATTTTTTTAATTCTTTTTACTTTCCCCGAATGAACTATTCAGAAATCCACCTTACTTCGACAAAATCAATCATAATAAAAAATACAACCCATTTGATTTCCATCAGTCGCCTCTAAGATATCGTCCAACACATCTGAAAGGGCTGTTGCACAGCTATACCCTTTTCGGAATCCCGATACTGATTGTCAAAAAGTTGCGTATTTGTGTTTCCATTATTTTTTCGATAATTTTCGAGCAAGTTGGCAGAATACTAATTCAACGAAGATCATTGTATTCCATTGGTTGACTTATTTTTGGTAAAGGGGTGACTTCAGCAAACTTGCATGTGCTGAGAAAATTGTTTTTCGAGATAGATTGATTTATTATATGGGTAAAAATGGGTATTATAAGAGGACAACAAAGTTGAATGATTGTTATATTTATATCATCATTGCGAAATTCTTGCGATTTTATATTTACTATTATATCATGAACAGTTCCTTCGGTGACTTGCTTGAAAGCGAAATTGCTTTCAATTCCAGTTTTAATATTACTATTATAATAATCGTTCAGTTCACTGTTTTTTGAACTCAATAAAGTATTTGTTAATGTTCTCGGCATTTTTAAAAAATCCGGAATTTAATATTTTTCATTTTTTGTGACATTCAATTTTTTGAGTTCATGGCATTTTTCTCTGGCTACATGTACAATTGCTGAACATTGAGTTCAGATATGCTTTTTTTTCAGTTTCGATTGCAATCGTTGTATAATTTCTCATTTTATAATAAGCCCAGTGGTGTGGCAGTCGACTTTTTTGAAATTTACGAAGGGCTTTATTCCTAATTTTCTGCATGATTTTGATGGTATCAGTGATCCAGGGTGCATGTTGTTTCTAGCAGTGAAAGTTTTTTTGGGGTGCATGAATATTGATAAGATCAGTAATATTGTTAATGAGTATGTCCACTTTGATATCAATGTCATCAGTTTCAATAATAAGGTACCTGGGGAGGACCAGCAGATATCTCTGAAAGTTTTCTCTATTTATACTTTTCAAGTCCCTGTACGTTATTTTTTTCTCAACATCTCGAAATTGGTAATTTAAATCGAATTCACTGTTATGGACTGATACTTGACTCTTTTCCACCCAAGAGTGATATTCATCAGAGCTGAAGTTTGTGATGATCATATCGATGAGAGTTACAGATGAATTTATCGTTCTAGTGGGTTCGTTGATAACTTGAGAAAAGCTGAATGACTGTTGGGTAACATTAGAAGTCATATCCAACATATTTATATTGAAATCACACATATGACATTATTGAAATATGATAATATATTCGAAAATATATCCTCAATGCGATCCGTGAATTCAACGGTACTAGAATTTTGAGGTCTGTAAACACTTCCCACAGCTATCGTGAATTTATCTACAGTGCTCGTCTAAAGTCCGTTCCACCCCTACTAATTTTTGAACCACCTGGTATATCGCAACGAAACTTGTAGGGCTTGAATGAGAGATAAAAACCTACTTTTCCATGAGAAAATCACAGCTGAAAGTTCTGAAATGGTGGCTGAGTGCCATCTTTAATAGTTTTTTCAAATAGAACACCCAGTATATTATTGCATTTTCAAAATCTGCTCATAATTGTAACTTTATCGAATAATTCCAAAGTTTTAAATTTGAAAAGTGACATTGTCATTCAAACCCAACCAAAAACACAAATGTTGCTTTCAATCAAGTTTGCATTGGAAAAAATTGTTGTCGGGTCCGTTGAGCGCCTAAATCATTTTATGAAAAGTGTGATCATGGCTCGTAGTTTAGACGATAAATTTGAAGCAGTTTTGATATTTGGAGAAGCTGGAAGGAATTATCATCTAGCAGTCCGTATGTTTAATGATAGATTTCTCGAGAATCCTTTTTCGAGAACATATTTGCGCAAACTTTCAAATAAGCTCCAAGCAACTGGTACGCTGAAAGATGCTCCAAGATCAGGAAGACCGCTTCTTGCAGGAGAAAAAAGGTAGAAATTGTTGCGGAAATGGTAATCAATCCGACTCAGTCGACGTCTGCAGTTGCTGAATCCTGTGGAGTAAGTTCAAAAAGTGTCCAAAGAGTCCTAAAAAAAACAATTGAAGGAGAACGGAACTTCCTGAAACGTGTATGTTTCGCAGACGAATGCACGTTTTTTCTTAATGGAAAAGTCAACAAACAGAATGTACGGTACTGGAGCGATATTAATGCGCATAGTTTTAGAGAGGGACATACCCAGTTTCCTAAAAAGGTGAATGTTTGGGCGGGGATTTTGGGCAATCGCGTTGATGGACCGATTTTCATCAGAGGGAATCTTACAGGAGTTCTTTACAGAAAACTTTTAGAAACCGAAATTGAACCTAGAATAAGACAAATTGTATTAAACAATCAGGAAGAGTTTGAAAATCATATTACAGCAGGATGGGACACCTCCCCATTTCGATCGCATTGCTAGAGAAATTCTCGATACAAACTTTCCTGGGCGATGGATAGGTCGACGGGGAAGTACAGAATGGCCACCAAGATCTCCGGATCTTACACCTCCAGATTTTTTCATTTGGGGGTATCTGAAGTCAAAAATCTACGCCACTGAATGCCAAACAATAGAAGAGTTGGAACGCAGAATAATAGATACATGTGAAGAAATAGATGAACAGACTTTCATCAACGTGAGAGAAGCTATTTATAATAGGGCACTTTAGTGTCAAGATTTAGGAGGGGGCCACATTGAACACTTGATGAAATAATTGTTGGGGTTAAATAAAAGTGTTATTCAAAAATAAATTTTAATTTTTTAGCTAACTAATTTGTTTTGATTGTGAATTTACAGAACACACTCGTAGACTTCGAGATTTTCCGGTAAGCGGTAATGTTTATCCTTAATAAACTTTACGCCTCTTATTAGTCGAATTCATTAAGAGATTTAACTACAAATCAATAACAACGTTTTGTTTTCAAAATGTTTTACCGGAAGTGACCAAAATTCCTACTTCATTTTAAACCGGAATGTCACTTTTCAAACGTTAATATTCCGAAAACAATTGAATTTGGGAGTAAAGTGTATGAAAAAACTGTTGAGAATTATGAGCAGATTTCGAAAATGGAATAATATACGGGGTGTTCTATTTAAAAATTTATTGAAGATGGCACTCAGCTGCCATTTTAAAACTTTTAACTGTTATTTTTTCATGAAAGAGTATGTTTCTATCTCCTATTTGAGCCCTCCAAATTTTGTTGTGATATACCAGGTAGTTCAAAAATTACTAGGGGGGAAACGGACTTTAGACGAGCACTGTATACTGAATACTTAAGCTCAACTTGAATATACAAGCAAAAAATCAACATAAATCATGCAGGTATCAGCCCTGAAATTTTCGAATCTATTTCTTGTGAAAAAAGTTATGATTTGGAAAAAAAGCACCTAAATATTGACATTTAATGTATACCCCTTAATAATAAGCAAAAAACCTTCAAATTATAAGTTACAGACAATCGCGTACAAAAACAAAAAGGTTGAAATTATACATGAATAATGAATGAAATTATGAATGAATTATACATGAATTATGAATGTATGGAGTTTTTATTATGAGAAAAAAAAATCCAGCGAAACTTGAAACTAAATACAATAATTATAGCAGTGCGAAAATATTTTCTTGGATCTCATTTTAAATTATACATAGAATCCAAAAATGAACATAAGAGAAAATAATTCGCATTAAATAAGAATGAAACTAAAAGTTATATCGAAATAGTTCAAGTGTATTATTCAAAAGCATTCTAGAAAAGAAGATGAAATGTACCTATTTGATACTTAGAAGGTCACTCTCCTGCTGTATTCGATGCACATGTTCATTATAATTCACAAAAATGTTGCCGTTGCAACACCAGACATGTTTCTTCGTAAATTTGTCTATTGCACTTTTCATTAGGGCTAGCTTCATTTTCGTTAAATCTTTCTGCATGGACATTCCTGTTGATTTGAGATTTTTCCGGATACTTAAGATTTGTTCACGCAATGCTGCGTCAACAAATTGTACCAGTACTGATGGAGGACTCGGATTATTGGTGTTTGTGTTTTTGTTCGGTAATATACTCTTTTCCGTAAAGTTTTTCACTTTCATTGTCTGACTAGTAACCTTCAGAATAACACAAACTAAATCTTCGCCACTATTTTCCTGAATACGAAAAAATCGCACATTTTTGTTTCTCGATGTTTGTTCCATATTATCCATTGCAATTTTCAATTCACTGTTCTCCTTTTTCAGAGCATCCATATCATTTTTGAGATTTGATATTATTCGGTCATATTTATCATTGATTTTTTTGACAATTTTGTCCACTTCATCTTGTAGATATTTTTCGGTGAATATGGTTTTTGTTTTTGTTTCGACAATCGTGATTATTTGATCAAGATCCCTGCTTGTGAGACCCATTTTCATTTGCACTTTTTATTCGAAGTAGGGGGATGTGGCAAAAAAGCTATTTGGATATTATAGGAATGTTTCTGTCTTGTCACTTAATGTTACGAAAGACTATAACTGACTTATCACTTCACAAACTGCATTGAAATAGTAAATTAGCAGGACCAATGTGACAGCATGACTTACTCATTCGCCATCTTGTATAATATCATATAATTTTGTTCATGTCCTTTTCAAAACTATTATAAAATGCAGGATGTTCCATTCAGAAATAGAACTTTGATGTCCATTCTTTTGAAAATACATCGTCTGCAAAGTACAATATTGTTCATTTCAACAGTGGGTGAATACTACCCATGGTGTCAAATCTTTTAACGCTGCTTCTTTCACTGAAGGTCATTTTCATAGTGAACCAGGTGAACCTTGACAAGTGACATATGAAGCCAGTTATTACAGAGAAGCAGATAAATTGAGTAATAAAGTACAATTATACGATAAAATCTGGTATATTGGTGAAGATAGAGATAAATTAAAACATACCTTTGCACATTCAGTTATGTCGACTATATTGTAATAACTAACAGTTATAGACCAATTATTTTTGCCTTGGCAGCAATTTTTTAATCTCGCTGAAATATTTTGCAGAATTTTATAGTTTGATATAAATTATAGAAATTCTCATTAGTCGTAATGTATGCTGTATTAATATATAAGTAGAATAATTATTGGAAAATGTTAACTAGCGACATATCCGTAGAGTGATTCTGCTGCTCATTTGTTAACATCGCTTACAAAATGTGCCGACTTATATCAACCATGGGAGTACATTGGAAATAATGATAATTACAAGAAAATTGGATTATACTATCAGGAATACTGACTTTCCATGCCAAAAGAAAACAAGAATGAATATGATTAAATTGAAGTACACATCACAATTTTTCCACAAAATGAATTTTGGAATTCAGAATAGATTTTATTTTTCAATCCAATGAGTGTCTATCGGAACCCAATGAGAACAAAATTGGAACTGCCTTGTTGCAATAATTTTTCATGGCAAGCATGCCCAATAGAGAGCCCCAAATAATGTCATCACAGGATCTTGATTGCCACCATCCTACAGAAATCAGGGTTGGAACTTCATTACCCAGGTAAATTGAAAAATAAAATCGCAGTGGATATCCCTACTCACAAATTCGTTGTTGCTTATATGACCTCAAAATGACGGACTTATGTTATCCATAAATTGGTATTATTATAAACTAGTGTGAACACGAATGTGTGGTGTAAAGTAAAAACAATTCTTGTTACTTTTTGTTATTATTTACACCACTTTTACCTTCTAATGTACTTTTCTGTTGATTTTTTGAAACGCTGAAAAAAGCAATTCAATATGGTGGTGGAATGAAACCCCTCAAAATAATGAATTTTTTTCGATAGGAGAGGAGTTTTTTCATGAGACTTGGAGTGTTGGATCCCTACCGACTGAAGCCCTCCTTCTCGTCTCACCCCTTTTTAACCGATGAAATCAAAAAGGAGGAGGTTCTCTTGTCGACGCGTATTTTTTTTATGTACGACCACGCATATATTTTTACAGAGGAGTCCGATTCAGATTATTCTTTTTTCATTGGATAGGGTGTACTCCGAAGTTGGCCCCATTTGAATTAAAAAAAAAACATCCTTAAGGGTAGCAAAATGGAGGATATTTATCGTTCACCCTCTGACTTTTGGTCTGTTAACCGATTCTATCAGGCATAACTTTGTAGTGAGTTTTCCGATTTGGATTATTCTTCCTTTATTAGATAGGGTATACCTCAAAGTTGATCATATTTCAATTTGGAATGAAATAATCTAACCCTAGGGGTAGAAAAATAGGGGATGATTGATTTTTCACTTGTGAACATTGGCACACATATGTAGTTGACATTGACAGATCCTCCCACATCCGTCACAATAATTACATTCTACGAAAGGATGGAATAATATACAAGGTGATGAAATCAACTAACCAGAACTTTCAAAAATAATTTATATTATATAACAATAAATAGTTAAAGTAGATAATTAATAATATCATTTAATAGTTAATAGTTGAAGTAAGCTGGGTAAGTATGTATTTTGGAAGTGATAAAAAATTAAGATGGTAGTAATTAGTAGAATTCAACCACAAAAAATTGAAAAATAAAAACTTTTTAAAAAAGAATGAAACCGACGAAAAAATCAACCGAAAAACAAAAAATTTTATGAACCTTTTTAGTCTTAATAACTAAGCTCCTCAACTAATGTGAGTAACAAATTTTGAGTCGGCGCCAAACAAACAATCGATGCCATCATTTCTCGATGCCATCATTTTACGCTTTACCCAATTCATTTGCTTGTTTGTTTGGCGCCGACTCAAAATTAGTTACTTACATTAGTTTAGGAGCTTAGTTATTAAGACTGAGGTTTATTTCATTTTTTGCTTTTCAGTTCCCCTTTTTGGTCGGTTTAATTTTTTGTTAAAAAGTTTTTATACTGGAACCGGTTTACCGTTATTTAATAGGAGATTTCTGAATATCAATATATATATAATGAAAAATCGGATTGTCAGGTATTGCAGTCGAAGATTAAAGAATTATGGTGAACTCTTTTTTTCAGTTCTAGCTTTCGAGATTTTATTTTCTCTTCATCAGGAACACTGGTATAGAAAAGAAGAAAATGTATATTACAATCAGTTGTAGAATTAACTTATAGATACTTACGGAAAGTGAGGTTATACAAGAAGCCGGCAACATTCACATCAACATTACTTCTTATAAAATGTAACTTATTAAAAATTGATGGTTGAGGAAAGGAACCAACATAGGGATTGAAGATTTACGTCATTGCATAAAGTTGAGATTTGTTGAAATTTCATTTAAAAATATTTAAATATAACTAACTAACATGTTCACATGTCTGTTGAAGTATGAATTTGAAAATTGACAATATTAACATTTGACAGTATTGATATTTGACAGTTGTGACATTTGACATGTTGAAGACCAATTTTTATTTTATTTTTTTGTAATACCAACTGCAATAGTGATACCAACTGAATTGAAAAACTGAAGACAAAAGGAACTTTCTGGAGATGTGGTTTTTTAATTAATGAATATTATTTGGGAGTAATTGGTTATGATTGTACAAATGCAAAAGGTATGTATAGATGACATTATGTCCTTCTAGGCCCTTTCTTGAATTGAGAGATGGAAGTCTTTGAAAATGTTGGTCATTTCCAAAAGAAGTCTGTTGTGAAGGTTATTGGAAGTATCTAATATTTTCACTTCATCATATAAGAAGTTGTGGTCCGATTCAATGGTATGTTTGGCAGGAATGGCACACTTTTTGTTATTTCTGATATCACTTTTATGTGAGGTGATTTGGTCCTTGAGTAACCTACCTGTTTGTCCAATGTATCTCTCACTACAATTTCCACAAATTATGGAGTATACTACACTGGACATATTTGACAATTTTTCTTTGTCCTTCAGTTTGGAGAAGAGGTTTTCAATTGTTAAACAGTTTTTGAAGAAAAGTGTTATATTTGAGAATTGGTTAAAAATGTTCTTGAGTTGAATGGATAAATTACCTAAGTGTGGTAGAGAGAAATACTTGAAGGGAATGTTGGTTGTTGGTCTGTTGTTGCTTGGAGTAGAGTTGATGGAAGATCTGCTAAGAATTAAATTATGAATGAGTTTTTTTGGATAACCACTGTTCATGAATAATTGGTGGAATGAGGAGTTTTGATAAACGTGTCTTTCATAGCTAGAACTAGGACTAGATTGATTTTTTGTTTTTTCTGATGAAAATATTCGTAGTACAGGAATCTGCCTGAGGAGCCAGATTTGGTGTACCATGATGTGATAATAGTATTATCCTCTCTTCTGACAACCTTGTTGTCTAATTATGGTTACTGTCTTCTTTTTCGATGGTTAGTTGTAGGATTTGGTGATAACTGTTAAAGACTTGAAGTATTTCTTCTATTCCATCTTGCGGA
Source organism: Gonioctena quinquepunctata (assembly GCA_018342105.1). Classification (NCBI taxonomy): domain Eukaryota; kingdom Metazoa; phylum Arthropoda; class Insecta; order Coleoptera; family Chrysomelidae; genus Gonioctena; species Gonioctena quinquepunctata. The sequence goes on from JAFIRS010001002.1 coordinate 337,646, forward strand.
ACACTTAAGATTATCGACAGAAAGTTCGTTTTGTCTTTAGTTTTTTCAATTCAGTTGGTATTACTATTGCAGTGGGTATTACAGAGAAAAAATTGTTCCTCAACAAGTAGTCCTATGTCAAATGTCACAACTGTCAAATATCAATACTGTCAAATGTTAATATTGTCAATTTTCAAATTCATGCTTCAACAGACATGAGCTCGAATATTTTTAAAAGAAATATCTACAAATATCAACTTAATACAATGACGTAAATCTTCAATCCCAATGTTGGTTCCTTTTCTCAACCATCAATTTTTAATATGTTACATTTTATAAGAATTAATGTTGATGTGAATGTTGCCGGCTTCTTGAATAACCTCACTTTTCGTAAGCATTTATAAGTTAATTCTACAACTGATTGTAATAAGACATTTTCTTCTTTTCTATACCAGGGTTTCTGATGGAGAGAAAATGAAATCTCGAAAGCTAGAACTGAAAAAAAGAGTTCACCATAATTCTTTTATCTTCGACTGCAATAACTGACAATCCGATTTTTCATTCCTTAACCAGCCAGTCGAACTAACCCTCTAGAAAATATTTATATATATATATATATATATAAAAATATATATATATTTATATATAAATTTATATATATATATATATATATAATATATATATATATATAATTTAAATAAATTAAAAGATATTTTGAGGTTGCATCAAATTTAATGGCCAGTGAAAGAAAAAAAACTCTTTCTTATTTTGTCAAGCGTTCGAAAATGTTTATTTTCATTATCAAGAGAGCTGTGAAAAAAGGAAAACACAAATTGTGAAAAACGATTTTAAACAAATTTAAATGAACTTACTAAGGTGAGGTTAAGTGAAGACAGCGATCTAATCACCATTGTGTGATTGATCGCTGTCTTCACTTAACCTCACCTTAGTAAGTTTATTTAAATTTGTTTAAAATCGTATTTCACAATTTGTGTTTTCCTTTTTTCACAGCTGTCTTGATAACGAAAATGAACATTTTCGAAAGCTTGACAAAATGAGAGAGTTTTTCTTCTTTCACTGGCCATTTAATTTGACTGCAACCTCAAGGAATATCCTTTCTACTAAGTTTATTTCAAATTCATAGTTATTTTCAACTAGTCCAGTCACGAGACTAGCCTACTTCTATATATATATATATATATATATATATATATATTTATTTTGACTAGTATGCCCTAGTATTTGTGGGATATCCTGTATATAACTCATCGCATGAGAGATAGAGTAATGAGTGAATCAGTGGTATATTCCTTGCATGCATTGTGATAAATCTCTTTCCTAGCTTCCTTTCCTTTTCATTAATCCACCCATTCATACAGTCCTGTGTGAACAAAACGGATAATTTGATAGGAGGCGGCCCCAAGAACATCTGTTAGAACACATTGAAAATCCCGTTTATAGTCATAATGCCTTCTTCGTGGCACTTCCTGGAGATGAGTTAGCCAGCATAAACGGCAACGAGACGAAAGCGCATAGATGTTATGACAGACAGACCCACGCTACAGAGGTGTGAAACTGCAATGAAAATAGTCGAGTGGCACACCCACATATCAGAGTCGATCATTAGTTGACTTCAACTCATTAAAGTAGGTAGAGATGTTTGAATGTATTAACTGAAATTGAACTAAATGTAATGTTTAAACCTCATATTTTTCTTGAAATCACGATCCAAAATATTGATTTTTGATATCATTATTGATCCGGCAATGAACGGTATAGACCATATCTACGTTTTACTAATTGGTAATGTTTCTTGGTGTGATTTTTTGTTTCCGAAAATAGGTATCATTCAGTGAGCAACGCATACTTCCAGACTGACCCAATGAGAGAGCATTCAACAGATATTTATTTTTTATCAAAAAAGCATTTTAATTATTCAATAACTTATATCCTGGATTTGTCTACCAAAAATATTTTCAGATGAAGGTTAATTTGAATATCATAATCTCTGCCTAGAGTCCGCATTATAAATTCAGTTCCAGTTTGTGTCTTGATAAGTTGGGTTTCCCTATTTCATATACACAATCCCATATACCCATCAACAAGGACAGCTTCATACACGTAGGAATTTACAGAAAACTGCCAATTTTTGTCTAATACAAATGGAATGGAATAATAAATATCGATCATCATATATTTTCTTGGGTGACCCCACGTTCAAATTCATATTGAAAATCAAAATTTCGAAAAATAATGTGTTATTGACGTACTTTGTAGAAACTCTAGTGATACACTGCTGAGATTACCTCCTTATCGTGGTGTTTTTTACCCCATAGGGTAAATCCGAGATATATGCCTAACTCATACCTCCTAATTTACAAAATTATTATAATTATTGCATAGTTGTTCGCAGAATTGATTTCGCCGATCAAAGTCGTCTTCATTCAGCTCATGGATGAGGCGTACCTTATAGGGATGCTACTTTGCTTTTCTCAGAATTTTGTGGGCTGTAGACGCTGCCATATTGAAATCAGAAACCAATTGGTTGAAAGTTGTGTGATGATTTCCATGCACTGCCAACACAACATTAAGCTGATCGTCTTCTGGTGGTGAGGGTCGATCATATTTAGGAAGATCACTGACATGCCCAAATTCACAGTATTTTGACTCAACTTTGCTCACCATGCTTTAGTTAATAGGTTGCCGATCAGGATGAGTTGCATCAAGCAATTCAACTACTTCTCTTTGGGTGCGCATTCTATCTCCAAATCCTATCATGCAAAGAATTACAATTCTTTCTCGTTAATTTAATTTAATTATTCACCATGAAATGACAAAGTTACTACTTAATTGATAATATATAAGATAAGTTATTTTTCAAAGAAATAACTTCACATTGAAGACATAGGAAGACGAATAACAGAAGTGACCAATGATAGGAGAGCAACGTCATTTTTTATCCAAAGAATCAGCATTGCGATCCAGAGGTTAAGTGACGCTTCTGTTTTGGGAACTATTCCTTCATCACGTCAACTGATTGAATTATTTTTAATCCTCAAAGGACGATTTTTCCTATGGAGAGTTCATATAAATCCCTTAGTTCAGTTCTTGATGATGACTTGTCAAAATCAAAACTATCTTCTATATCTCCATGCAATTCTTCATCGAACAGCGTCAACTCCCTTCCACACAGATCCAGTGCCAATTAAAATCATCGTATCAGAAAGCACAGCTCTGTAAGTTATAACACCTTCAAGTCCCTAGTACACGGAAATGCCAAAATTCCTGGTCTGAATGGTCTTAAACACATTGGAAATACCCGTTTCATGAACAGCATCATACAATGTTTATCGAACACTGAATGGTTGCTTGAGTATCTGAGAAAAGACGAGTATATGAGGGATATCAACACAAGCATATCAAATATGAAGGGTGCTTTGATAAAACAATTCGCGTTAGTGATAAAAGATCTTCGGTCGGAAGATTCGTTTGATAAGGTGGTGAATACTGTTTCCTTTAAAAGCCAGATACAAAAATTTGCACCTCGCTTCATGGGGTACGCTCAACATCACGCTCAGGAATTTCTCAGATATTTATTGGAAGGTCTTCATGAAAGATGTAAACAGAGTGACAGAAAAGCCCAGACCTACCTTGAAAGAAATTGATGAAATATTGAGTGACCATGAAAAGGCACAGGAGTCTTGGTCATGATATCTTAGTATGGATAACTCGAAAATTGTTGATGATTTTGTTGGTCAACTAAAATCATCGTTGAATTGTATTTCATGCGGCTATTGTTCTGTACTTTTGACCCCTTCTGGGACCTTTCACTTCATATTCCACAGAATACTGGCCAGCTCAGTCTCTCACAATGTTCAGACTCGTTTACCAGGGAAGAAATTTTAGACGGCGTAGAGAAACTAACTTGTTGTAATTGTAAGGAAATGAAAAAATACACAATGTCATTATCTATACATAAGTTCCCCAAAATATTAGTAATTCACTTGAAATGATTCTCGCCGATGGGGAGATTTATTGGGAAACTAAATGCCACCATTGACTTTCCTCTCGAGGTTTAGATATGAGAAATTATGCAGCAGATAACGTAGCCCCGTGTCCTTACAACTTATATGCTGTGTCCAACCATAGTGGAACAATCTATAGCGGACACTACACGGCTTACTGTAGGCACCCTTATGCAGTCACATGGTACAAGTACAATGACTCCAGAGTATTACCGATATTCCCAAAATCCCTTATAAGTAGCGAAGCATTCGTCCTCTTCTATAAGCATGAGGACACCCAGTCACAACTTTAGTTTTTCAGTTTTTCATTTTCAACCATTTGTTTGAATATATTTCTATATTAGCTACAAAATTAAATAAATTTTCATTCATTTGAAAAAAAAAATTCACAAAAACTAGTCAGCAATAAAAACAAAATTCTGGTCGCTATGGTTACTGTCAAGTAATAATAAACAAAATTCTGGTCGCTATGGTTACTGTCAAGTAATGGAAATAGTCAGATAGCAAACGGTGCACAATTTGAACATTTAATTTGATCGTTGTTTGAAGCTATCATTGATATTAAATTCAGTATTTTCATATTTCGAAATGGTTTTTCTTATTTTATTTTCATTTCACCCATACTCATAATCACCTTTTCACAATCCGTAATGGAAAATGGAGCTGCCATTAAAAAATACCGATGACGTCATTTCTCCTACACGAATCATTCTGTATGTATCAATTAAATTTGAAAGGATGCCGAAATGAAAATAAAATTTGACGGCTTCTTTCCAAAAATCATTCTTTTAATTTTTTACGAATTTATCCACTACTTTACGAGAGCACTGAATTTAACGGACGCACTGTATATGTGTGATATATTTTTGAAATCAGCTTTCCATGGAGATTCCAAATTTTTTATAATATATAGGGTGTTCCGTTTGAAAAAATCGTAGCGGACGTCATTAGTCAAACGTGGATAACCCTGTATATTTAATTTTCCCTTATAAATGTGGCAAATTGAGATTAAAAATCGACGTGTTTCAGGAGATTCCTCAGAAATGGATAGTTGGGCCAAAAATTAATTCATTCAGTACTTCACGAAATCACTGTATATGATGATCTATACTTCTCTGTGTAGTTGTCCAATGCATACTAGTGAATAAGAACATTGAAATGGGGACGTGCCACTCGTCTATTTGATATTAGATTCGCAGTCTGGACGATTGCTGAAATCGAGTAGGCGGTGCGAAAAATCACCTGAAGAAAGTTACAACAATGCGAGAATTATAGAATTATGAAACAGACTTCGATGGATTTATCATTTTTATTGGCATACTCCTGCCCACTGCATCTGGCGTGGGTCGCTGATTTTTCCAGGCCGATTTGTAATCATTCTCTATCAATTATTGCCTGGGAAAATCGGTCAGCCGTTAATAAAATATGCTCTATCGAAAGTTTGTACTTCTCTGGCGTTTTTTCAGGATAAATGTTAGATGTATCTTGTGGGAGTTCTCGATGTGCTAGTAAAGTCGCCTACGTCTTGAATTGTTTCAATTCGTGTGAAACTAAACGACTTGCGTAATATTCTCCAACTACTGAGTCATTCACAACTGGCGAACTAGTGCTTCTCTAATCAGATCTTCTTTCATGTAAGCCACCTATCCAAATATTTCTTTTTGGTTAATGAAAACTCAGGATGAACTTTAAATCAATTTTCAGCGAAAATTGCTTCCATAAAATTATGTTTAGCGTTTTATTCGTCAAAAAGTAAAAACTAGTATTTTCATCTGCAGATACTGTTAACTACCAGTACCAAATTTAAATAGATTTGAGTTATATGTCACATAACCTGTCCATCAAGTTGAAGCAATTATCAATAGTAATATAACGAGTGCAATGGAAATTATCGATAATTTTTGGGAAATTTGCCCGAATGCATTTTCAGTTGAACAAGAGCACGAGTGCCTTTTTCAGTTAAGAATGCATGAGTGCAAATTTGTCAAAAATTATAGAAATATTTCCATTGCACGAATTGTATTTCATGAGATAATTTCATGAATCAAAAATTAAAATTTTTTGTATACCCTCTTAGGTAAGTATAAAATGTCAGTTGTCGCAATTTTTTTTAAAATAAAGTAATTACCTCTCGTTGTCCTGGACGTCTCCATGGAAAATAGATACAGCGTTACGAACACAAACACAAACAACAATTTTTTAACGCTCGCGTCTTTTTTGAAATTTAAAATTTTAAAATATGTCGCGATTTGGAGTTGCATCGCTAGAAGAGAAGGATCAAAAATTATTATGAGACACCCTCTACGTTATTGGGCCAATGACTTGCTTATTGTTTATCATAAAAATGATAGGTACCTATAATAATAGTAAGTTAATACTTTTGAGGCACTGTGTACTGTGCAATTATCGGATAATCGTGCACTAGTGCATGGTTATCACGTTATCACATTCTAACTGGTTCAAACTAACAATTAAAACATGTCAGTTTATTGTTGGAATGTCTGTTTTGACAGATGAATAAAATTCCGATATAAAACTTTCAAAATCCGTTATTTCTCGATGAGATTTTATGGGAGCACTCTCACTTCTCAACACATGATGATATTATCACCCCAGGAAGGTACTGCAGCTTTAAGAGTTTTTGTGTTATGTGTAGAAAATATAAATTTAGCATCCACAAATGAACAGGCATCAATAATATCAGTTAGTTTGGACTCAACCATAATATATCCAATATAAATGAAATTTCTTACCATCCTCTCGCGAACACATAACTTCATATACCAAGTGGGAAAAATACATTTATTGCTTCTGATCAAGACCACACATCCCTCATTCCATTATCAGAAATAGCTTGTTACACGGGTAGATTGACTTTTCATAACAGGATATACCACCTCACTATTACCATTATAACAGAAATAGATTTGTTTTCTATTTTTCTGATGATATCTACCTGAAATGTCCCCAGTTTGTAAACCCAACTGCTTTATATAATAAAATCATCTACCGGGTGTCATAACTTCTAGAATATTAGGTGTATCAAAATAATATTTGGTATAGGTGTATGGTATGTGAAGAGGCGAGTTTTTGCATATTTTCCACTTTCCTCTCACTTCCAGTTTCACCGGAAATGGCTCCGGTTTTAATTTTTTAAATGGCGCACCTTGTATATTGTAACATTTTTGGATTTCTGAGACGATTCTGGATCAGAATGTGACATTTTCGAAAGCTTTCACGCCCAACTCATTTTTTAGAGTCACTTTCAATATTACATCTAGGTGGCCATGATCGGACGTAAACCAATCTGAGGACCTCAGGTAATGTCAGAAAATTACAATCGCAAAGTTTTTGTGACTAGTATGATAGATAGGAATAAGACAAGTTTTCAAAACCACATTTTCGTGTCTTACTATTATTTTTCAAATATCGACCATTTTTTGAGGATCGCTTTCCGAAAAAAGGATTTTTTACGAATCTAACGATAGTAACTTATTTGCGATTGTATTAAAAATAAGAACATTATTACAATACAATACAATATTACTAAGGAAAATACTGAATAAAAATTTATTTACTATTGTCAAGTGTGCCATGGATAGGCCATGATGCATAATACTTTGCAGATATTTTTATCAAGTCTTGGAAAACAAAACATTCACTTAGGTAATGACAGTGACATAAGCTTCATGAGGAGACACCAAAAGTTTCTCAATTTTTGTTGAATATCAGTTAAATTTTTCTTCAAAATTATTTATACTCAAAGTGAAAAAGTGAATATGTTATTAATAATTGGAGAATGTCATGGAAATCCAAGAAATGCTGCTGAGTTGTAAGCTCAGATATATCCCAATCGGCAATATCCAGCCCATCAGTATTTTCCGTATTTTGAGAAACGTTTTAGGCAAGAAGGAAATCGACAGGCGGAACATAAATCGACAGGTTTATCATAAATGAAAAGACTGAGATTAACGTTCTTGCTGTGGTTGAGGTAGATAAAACGGTTTCTTTAAGATTAATTAGTCAAGAAATGCAGATAAGTCACGAATCAGCAAGGAAAATACTGAAAAAGCATGGATATCGAGCATTTAAATATCAGTTACATCAACATTTGTATGCTGACGATGACGATAGACAGGTAGTGTTTTGTGATTGGCTGCTTCAAAGTCATAGAGTTTACCTAAATTTCATCAACTTTATTCTATTTTCTGACGAATCACGATCTTCAAATGATGGTATGTTCAATAAGCAAAATACTCGGTACTGGGCCCAACAGAATCAACATGCAATGAGAGAGGGCAATTTTCAAGAAAGGTTTGGCCTCAATGTTTGGCTGGTATTGTTGGAAACAGAATAATTGAGCCAATATTGTTTCAAGGTCAGTTATCAGGGGTTAGGTACTAAGGTTTTCTCCAAAATGAAATTGATGATCACCTTACCTTTAGCAGTTTTACGGCGAATTCACTTCCCAAGTTCTTAATCACTCAATAGAGCATTTTAATGATCAAGTTATTGCAAGTACGGGTCCTGCCCTCTCACCGGATCTCACTGTGCTCGATTTCTTCATTTGGGGATATGGGTAAAGAAAAGGTTTACTTTGCAACAGCTCCAGCCACTCTTGAAATCTCAGAAGAAATAATTCTACGGGCATTTAGAAGTATAACGCCTCAAATTTTACGGAACGTGTTGACAGAAACAATTGAGCGAGCTGAAATGTTTCTTGAACAAAGAGGAATGCACTTTGAAAATTGACTACAGTGAAAGTAAATAAATTATTTTCCATGTCACACTTGACAAAAGTAAATAAATCATTATCCAGTATTTTCCTTGGTAATATTCAATTTATGTTCTTATTTTCAGTCCAATCGCAAATAAATGAGTATGGTTAGATTCGTCAAAAAATTCTTTTTTCGGAAAGTGCTTGTCAAAAAAAGGTCCCTATTTGAAAAATAATAGTTAGACACAAAAATGTAATTTTGTCAACTTGTCTTGTTCCTATCTATCATTCTAGTCACCAAAACTCCGCGATTGTAAGTTTCTGGCATCACCTGAGGTTCTCAGATTAATTGACGTCTGATCATGGCAACCTAGATGCAATATTGAAAGTGACTCGAAAAAAATTAACTAGGCGTGAAAACTTTTTAAAATGTCACATTCTGATCCAGAATTGTCTCAGGAATCCAAAAATATCCAATATACAGAGTTTTTCATTTGAAAATTTAAAACCGGAGCCATTTCCGGTGAAACCGGTAGCGGCCGGAAAGTGAAAAACTACCCTCTTCACATACCATTTACCTTCACATACACCTAATATTCTAGAAGTTATGACCCGGTATACTCACTTATGTCATTTCAAATCCTTCGTAAAACAGTCAATCTATCGGTTATTATTCAATAATATGAATGTTATATACATATAATATTTACATATTATATGGGCTGCTGTCACCAGTGTCAAAAGATACATGAACACAATTTATTATATAATATCTCTATAATAGAAAAATATAAAGCAGTGTTTGATTTTAGATCCATTGTTTTCCAGGACGTAAATTTCAGTCACGGCTTCACAATTGCGTGGTCTTTTTGAATAACTTTTCTCCCAAACAAATTGTTTCTTCTCGAACTTGACATACCATTTTCCTTGAACTTTATCTTCAAAACATAACGTGAACTTCTCCCACAAATGAAATACCCCGTCTTGAGCTCAGTATAGCTCAGATGGAACTCTTCAATAACGTTGATATTTATGAAAGAAGGGAATTTTTGTGGCATAGTGGACCAATTATTGAATTATCAAATTATGAAAAAAAGCATCCTCGAGTGGGAGTCGAACCCACGACCTTATGATTTCTAGTCATATGCTCTACTGACTGAGCTATTCCAGGACATGGGATTATTTTTTTCCATAATTCAATAATTTGTCCACTATGCCACAAAAATTCTCTTCTTTCTTGTATGTCTTTCGGACGCAATATTTTTCACTTTAACATTATATATTTGGCTTGATCTTATCAGTGGTAAGAGATCATTTCCCTGAAATCTGCTACTGAAATCGTCAAATAAACGATGACGTTGAGTGACGGGTAATGGATCTCGACGGCCATTGATAAGTACGTTTGAACTCCGCCTCATTTTCTAACATGAATATTAAATTGTGGAGGGAAAGGATTCACGAGTGTGTGTCGATTTCTATGTCCTGAAATAGCTCAGTCGGTAGGGCATATGACTAGAAATCATAAGGTCGTGGGTTTGACCCCCACTTGAGGATGCTTTTTTCCATAATTTAATAATTTGTCCACTATGCCACAAAAATTCCCTTCATTCTTGTATGTCTTTCGGACGCAATATTTTCCACTTTAACGTTAATATTGATATTGAAATAAAATTAAAATGTAATACAAAACAATAACAGTCAAAACGAATCCAAATAAAACATTAAACGAAAAAGACCTTCCCAGCAGAAGCAAAATTGAAATGTGGTACAAAACAATAGAAGTCGAAAGAAATCTAAATAGACATTGAACCAAAAAACCTTTCAAGCAAAAGCTCATATACCTGAGACTCTTAGCACCAATTTTCATAAAATATTTAGTTTCCCATAAAAACCTCCGTATTGCCTAATAAGCCAACCTATCTACTCAAAGAAATAATGTTCAGTTTCTAATAGAAACTCAAAAAAACTCGGTTTTGCCAATCGCTATAAAATTTCACCCATCGTATCCTCTGTATACAAATTATTCCGAACCTGCCTCTATTATGTTATTATAGTTATAAGGAGCCACCCATTCCTATATGATTTGTACAGTACGTTCAAATATCTGAATATCTAAGAATTGAAATATTCAGCAGTTCACCCCTCGAAATCTACATACAGTATCGAAAAGTATTTATCTTGGGTACGGTGGTTTCATGAGAGGGGTTTTGGTTTTTCGCCAATATCTCAAAAACTATTCGAGATAATTCAAATTTAAAACAAGATGCAAAGAGGAGGAAATTTCCTAAGAAAAAGATTGGAGTCCCGAAACTGTAGGATCAATATTTATAATTTTCCCAGAGGGTTGAAAATACGCCCGAAAACGGGTACTCCGGCTTGCGCAAGCCACGCCACCTTCGGAGCTTTATGAATGAATATTATTTAAGCTTATTAAATATGAAAATTTAAAATTGAAAAAATTCAGGCGCCTGCAGGATAGATCAATGAACAACAATCCGTGGTCCAAAAATTTTTATCGTGATTTTTCAATAAGTTATCTATTAGTTAATTAACAATTTTTTGTAGCACGAACATTAACATTGCAAGTGCGATAAGTGTTAAACTATTAATCTGAGAATGTTTTCCTTTCGTGGAGCTATTGTTCAAAGGTCTAAAAATAGATTCCTGTTGGAAAAATTGAAAAATTGTGAATTTTCGTTTTGTTATTAACAATTTACTAAGGTGAAAAAATTCAAAGCTTCATTGAACATTGAAAAAAAAAAAATATATTATTATTATTGATCCGTTTTCTTATGATCAGATGCTACTTAAAAATGATCTTCAATAATTTGTATCTCCTATTGTTTCAAAAATTGTTATAAACAAATGCGTTGTTTATGAGATAATTAAAAAAAAAAACAAACATAATCTTTGATAATAATTATGATTCTTCAAAAAAAACCGTTTCTTGAAAAAATTATGTATTGAATAAACGCATTTGTGAAATAACAATTTTTTTTTACCACTCGTTATGAAAATTAAGGAACCTTTTTTTTTAAATCATTATTTATCTTGGTCTTCGATATTAAAAAAAGGGTTATTATTTAAATTTTCGTTGTTTATTTAATAAAAAAATTGTTATAAACAAATGAATTATCTCTTTGTATATTTTTTCTACTTAAAAAAACAAAAACAACCATGTATTATTTTTGGAAAAAAAATATTTATATTTTCTATTGAACTTTCAATTTTCTGTTCTCTTTCATTCCACCACACTGACCTTGTTTTTATGTTTAATTTTATTATAACTTTTTAACTAATGGAGATACAAGGAAAAAATTCAGGACTTATTTATTCTTTATTAATTTAACAACAAATTTAGCAAAAATTTGAAGCTCCCACTCAATTATTTATTCAATTTATACCATTTGTTTATAAAAATAATCTTTCAGAAAAAAAAAACTACTTTTATGTCTAAATATCTTATAAACTAATATTACTATGACCATAAAAAGACAATGAGGAATCCAACGACGGGCATAATGACAATACCGCTGGTGAAAAATACTCACTGTTTGTTTCAGGGCTTGTCGAAACTTCATTAGGGGGTGAAGAAAATGAAGATAATCTTAAAACAAATCAAGGGGATGATGCTGAAGACTATGATCCACCAACTGAAAAAGGTTCTCAAAAAAAAATTTAATGTAAAATATAATTTAAAAAATACCTCTTATTATTTTATTATTCGTGAACAATATTTTATAAATTAACCTACTTGAATTAAATAACATTTCTAATTATTTTTCAGTTATTAAGATGCTTAGGCTAATAAACTTGGAGATTTTTTTTTCCAAACCTATTTTTATTCATAATTAAAAAATAACCAAGCAAAACTAAAATTTATAAGCTGAAATTGTTGATAAATATACGTTAGATAAAAAGTTACATAAGTTGTATGGTCATAGTTATATTAGTTTATAAGATATTTAGACATAAAAGTAGAAAACAGTTCTGGCTCAATTTGTTGTTTAATCAATGAAGAATAAATAAGTCCTAAATTTTTTCTTTGTATCTCCATTAGTTAAAAAGTTATAATAAAATTAAACATAAAAAACCAGGTCAGAGTGGTGAAATGAAAGAGAACAGAAAATTGAAAGTTCAATAAAAAATATATTTTTTTTTTCTAAAAATAATACATGGCTGTTTTCTTTTTTTAAGAAAGAAAAGAAATACAAAGAGATAATTCATTTGTTTATAACAAATTGTTTATTAAATAAAAATGAAAATTAAATAATATTTTTTTTTTGTTAATATCGAAGACCAAGATAAATAATGATTTGAAAAACAAAAAAGGTTCCTTCATTTTCATAATAAGTGATAAAAAAAATTGTTATTTAACAAATGCGTTTTTAAGCAATAATTTTTTTTTTAAGAAATGTTTTTTTTGAAAAATCATAATTATTATCAAAGATTATGTTATAAAAATGTTTTATTAAATTATCTCATAAACAACGCATTTGTTCATAATAATTTTTCAAACAATAGGAGATAAAAATTATTGAAAATCATTTTTAGGTAGCTTCTGATCATGAGAAAACGGATCAATAATAATATTATAAAAAAATTTTTTTCATTGTTTAATGAAGCTTTATAATTTTTCAGCTTAGTAAATTGGTAATAACAAAACGAAAATTAACAATATTTCAATTTTTCCAACGGGAAACTATTCTTAGACCTTTGAACAATAGATCCACGATAGGAAAACATTCTCAGATTAATAGTTTAACAATTATCGCACTTGCAATGTTAATGTTCGTGCTACAAAAAATTGTTAATTAACTAATGGATAACTTATTGAAAAATCGCGATAAAAATTTAATGAGCTTAAATAATATTTATTCATAAAGGTCCGGAGGTGGCGTGGCTTGCGCAAGCCGGAGTACCCGTTTTCGGGCGTATTTTCAACCCTCTGGGAAAATTATAAATATTGATCCTACAGTTCCGGGAGATTTTCTTCTCAGGAAATTTCCTCCTCTTTTTGCATCTTGTTTTAAATTTGAATCAACTCGAATAGTTTTTGAGATATTGCAATTTTTGCGAGCGGCCTTAGCATTTTCTCAAAAAATATCTACGTGCCATTCCGAATCGAATGACACCTCAATCATAATTTTCGGAGAATGCGAAAAAAATTTGACCTCAAAAGCACTTGTTAACTAGACTAATAGGAGAATCAGGGTGGTCCCGGCGGTCAGCTCAGGACGTCAGTATCATACCTGCAGCAGTCGGGAGAATGTGCAATAAAGAAGAATTATTGACGATAATTTCACTTCAGATAATTTGAACAAATCAAACTGAATCATTGATTCAATTTAATCTGTCGGACGACAGGTAGATCAAAATATCTTTGGTGACGTGGTGGCCGCGAAAACAAAAGAAAATTCTCAAACATAAACAAAAGCAAACGATATTTCTGTAAGACAATAAAAACAAAAAACTTTTTTCTAACACAAAAACAATTATTTTTTGAATGGAGAGAAAAAAAATATTCACAAGAAAAGATAAACCAAATTAAATATTTTGTGTACGGAATTATTTTATTAAATGTTCGAACAAACCACCATTTTGGGCCAAACAATAGCCGAATCTATTGTACTTTCTCTGCGGCATGTTTCAAAAGGTGATAATTGTCACGATCTTGTGTTTTCGCAACCACGGCTCGGCAAGCTGTGCGCTGTGTCGCATTGCCACGTGGTCAGTTAATGCGTCGGGTGGGGTAACGGGAGGGGCGCACAGCAGTGCGTCTCTCTTGTTTATGTGGTATTATCATATCATTGCGTTCCTTGGTGCTCGTGTAGATTTCTGTCAGATAAAATGTTTCCGATACTGTATAAGCTTTGCCCAACTGTTATTTTATGGTTCCTACATGCGTGCGACTAATCCTGTGCGCTTCAATCCTTTCCATTGGTGGCTGCAATGTTCCGCATTTCCAGATAATCCCAAAGATACTCATGTGTCATTTTCTTACAACCCCCATCAATATTCGACACCCGCAATTCCCGTAATTTGAAATATTATAAATCTCAGCCTTCCCTGAAAAGTTAGCCAACACAAATATTGGATACATTATTTCCGACTGCATGTCAGGCGCGATCGACCGTCTATGAGTTTTCGCGATCGACCCCTAAAGTTACCGCGACTTACTTGTATGAGTTTCCCTTACTTCCCCCATCGCAAATTAGCTCAAAAGGACGCCATCCTGGTACTACTTTTCCATCCGCGACTTCTCTAATTGGCCAAAAGTAGTGATCCCAACGCGTAGGAATATATACCATGAGTCCATTCTGTTGTTTCAGCGTTCCCCTTAGTCATCAAAATTCACTCAAGAACACCCACAGATTGAATAGACAGTCTTTTGTTGAGATATCTCTAGTCTAAATATCCGTCGATAAATTTACTACAATGTTGCAATTTATTTTTTATAGAACACCATTCAATTTGAAAATGAAACATAAGACCAATTCTAAAAATATAATAACATATACAGGGTGCTACAAGCTGAAGGAGGTTCTCCATGTAAAATACTTCTTTTTGTTTCAGGTAATTGGTTCCTCTATGAAGGCATCAGAATACATAATCACGTGAGTAATGTTCACACTTATTAATAACTTTCACATTTCATCCAAAATCATACATATTGATATTTTGTTCTACAGTGAGCACGTAAAGGTTGGAATTAAAGTCTTCACAGGGCCAGAAGAGAAAAATCGTTTGGGCAAGTAAATTTCAATATTTAAACGTGTACGATTCGACATATTATTCTTCTGGGTGACGTCATGATTGTGCCAGTAATGACGTCATCAAACTATTTTCAATCTTCGTATTTGAAAGAGGACATTTCTCTGCATGCGATATGTTGAATTTCATGGCATGGTACATGAGGAAATTGACGAAAATAAAAATCTCAGGTACTGAGTTCATAAAGTAAATAACTATGAATACTCGAAATGATTGAACCAGGTGTTCCAATTGTCTGCCATACCTAAGGAGATGCTAAATATCTCGCAGACCGTTTGTTATTGTTTCGAGTCGAATCCTTCTAATATCATCACTAATTCTGTCCTTCAATTCTTCAACATTGGCCGTTCTATTGGAATACATTTTGAATTTCAGATAACTCCATAAAAATCTAACGTGATTAGGCCTGGAGATCCAGCTGGCCATTCTATTGTTCCGCGTCTACCTGCGTGGGAAAGTTTCGTCCAAATAATCACGCACTCGTGCGCCATCTTTTCGAAACCACACAGAGTTATCCGGTAGATTAATGTTCCGTTTTCAAATAGCTTTCACCATTCAATGATCCTTCATGAAAAATGGACCTAAAATTGAGGTTCCAACTATTCCAGCCCAAACGTTATATTTTTATATTTTCTTGGAAACTGGGTATGTGCCTCCATTTTCCAATGTGGATTCTCAGGGGCCTCATAACAATACATAATATATAGGGTGTTTGGTGTAGGTCCAAAATATGTTTTTTCTAGAACACCCTAAATATCATCACATATTCAGACTATACATTGAATTCGATGTCACAGCTTTGTTGAGTTATCGCATTTTCCTTAAATGTAAGGTTTAGAGAAATACCATTTTTCAAGATATGTACATTATACACAAATGCTCTCTGTACCTTGATGAAATTATAGGAGAAATCCTCAGAAATGCATCAGATCACATGGAAATCTGTCAAAATATACTGGATGTTTAAAATAGTGGTCGCAGTTTCGAGTTTTTTTCATGGAATTCAGTGACTGAAAAAGCACTTTGGATATGAAACAATTTCGAAATTGAAAGAGGACACCTGCTCATTCTATTTTTACACGCTTTATATTAGCTTCACTTGTATGTTTGTAACCGTGTGTTTGTTTGTAACCGACTACTTTGGGCGCGATTTTGACCCACTTTTAGACGTACGAATGATTTGAAATTTGGCGGGTGTACGTTATTTCTGTGACAATGCATTGAGAAATTTTTGTTTGAAAAAAAAACAAATGGCGGCTTCAATATGGCGGACGAGTTTCGTGATTATGGTCCGATTCGCTTCAAAATTGGTATTGAGGGTTTTCGTGGTCAGAGATTATGATTCTTTTATCAAAACTGGAAAATGCAAGATGGCGGCTCCAAAATGGTAGACGAGTTTTGTGATTATGGTCCAATTCTATTCAAAATTGGTATGTGGGGTTTTCGTAGTCATAGATTATGATTCTTCTGTCAAAACTGAAAAATGCAAGATGGCGGCTCCAAAATGGTAGACGAGTTTTGTGATTAGGGTCCGATTCTATTCAAAATTGGTATGTGGAAGTTATTGGGGGTTATTGGGGGTCCAATATTATGATTTTTTGTGAAAATTGGAAAATTCCAGATGGCGGCTCCAAAATGGCGGACGAGTTTTGTGATTATCATCCAATTCTATTCAAAATTGGTATGTGGGGGTTTTTGGGGTCGAATATTATGATTATTTTGTCATAATTGGAGGATTCAAGATGGCGAACGAGTTTTGTGATTATGGTCCGATTCTATTCAAAATTGGAGAATAATAGTTAAAAAATTGAATAATAATAATAATGATAGTTTGAAAAACTAAAAAACATGCTTTAATAGAAAACAAAACCGACTCCTTTGGGCGCGATTTTGACCCACTTTAAACGGCAGATATCATTCAAACTTCGTAGATTTATCGAGGACCGATGACAATACACTAATTTGATGAGATTATTCCATTTTTTAATAGCAAAAAAACAATAAAAATAAAAGTTTCAAAAAAACTAAAAAAACACGCTTTTATAAATAAACCAAACTAAAAAGTAGGAAATAAATACTTAATAGTTTGAAAAACTAAAAAACACGCTTTTATAGAAAACCAAACTAAATGAATAATAGTTAAAAAACCAAAGACACGCTTTAAAAAAAATATAGAAAATAAATTTTAATAAATTTAATGAAGAATAGTGTCAAAAATTTTAATAAATATAAATTATAATAGTGTAAATAAGAAAAATTAATTTTATTTTGAAATAATAATAATAATAGTTGAAAAAAAACACGCTTTTATAAATAAATCGAACTAAAAAGTAGGAAATAAATAATAGTTTAAAAAAAATAAAAGACACGCTTTTATAGAAAACCAGAAATTGAAGAATTGAAGAAATTGAAAAAAAGAAAAAAATGTATTTAAAAAAAAAAGCGTGGGGTGCATGGTATCAATTACCTGTGATCTGAGACATTTCTTACTTCACTGCCCTAGGTGTGTAATGTACTATATAATTATTGATACCATGCACCTCACGCTTTTTTTAAATAAAATAATTTTTTTTCTTATTTTCTATTTTTTCAGTCTGGTTTTCTATAAAAGCGTGTTTTTTTTGTTTTTTTAAACTATTATTTATTTAGGTTTAGTTCCAACAAAAAATGCCTATCCAAATTTCTAGTAGCGAATTTCCCTAGGATTTGATTGAACCTCTCCAATCCCCAGAGAGGAGGAATTCAGATGTTTGCTTTAGAACAGCTCCGAGAATCGTTTCGTGGAAAAAACTCACGAAATACTGGACACTCGGCCTAAATGTATATATAAATAATATAAAATTGATCGTTCGTTCGAAAACAATAAAGGAGCTCAATCTATAGCTGAAATTATATATAATTATAATTCAATAATGATGGCAATTGCGAGCAACTGTATCTCATGATTTCAATTGAATATTACTCAACCGTTTTCCATTATCATTGGATAAGATAATGAGTCTGGTACTCCGCCAAGCTGACAGCAGAAAATATCCTTTTTCCCACACGGTTCAGAGTTGTTTTGTAGTTTGAAACTGCAATTTACCCATTAACATCAATCAATTAACTCAAATAGGAGATATAATGTTGATGGAGAAAAAGTATATAATTTCAGGCTATTAAATTAAGGAATTGGGGGAGATTGGTAGGAAATCTCTCAGAAATTTCTATAGATTTTGTGATGAACGTAATATACTGGGTGGTCAGTAATTATGACTGGAAGTTTATGCCCGAAAATGAATTGGAGTTTCTCAGTGGTTTTGCCTCAAGGTCTGTCGTTGCAGAGATATACAGTGTTGAAAAAAGGTGAAAAAGATAATTTACCTCGTTAAGCAAGCAGACTGTTTCGAAAAAAATACACATACACCAGGTAACAGGAAGCCGTAAAAATAAGGAACTGTGTAATTCTTCTCTTCATTTTCAACGCCTCTGGGCACAGGGGCGTGCCAAGCCATGCGGCCGCCTGTGGGGAAAATATAATTTTACACCCCTTACCCCTTTTTTAGTGAAAATTTATTCATGGGTGGCTACACATAAATAAAATCAAAATACGTGCTAATACCTATATTCAATTTTGATACTGATACATCAGATAAGGGGGTACACACAAAATCTACAATTTCAAATCATCATTGATGTTTGCAAATAAAGGAAATTAGTATTTCCGAAAGCTCAAATGAAAAAAAGTGTTCTGATTTCAATCAGCATGATACCTGACTACTCATCCCCATAACATTCAGAAGATCTTGACAAGTCTTAGACATAAGGATTAACGAAGAATGTAAAAAAGCAAAGCAATAACCAAACTGACAAAACAATTAAAACTGTTACAAAACAGAAAAAAAAAATAACTTATTGGAAGCACTCTTCTCTTGCCTTTTTTTCGGTAAAATCTTTAATCAACTCGTCTAAAGGAATATACAATCCATAAGGTCACCTTCTATATGGACATAATTGCCAAACTACTGAGTCTCCCTTGTGCCATAGTTGCCAAAAGTTTTTATAAATTTCAATTTTGAAAAAGACCTTCCTCCCGATGCTACAGATACTGGTAGCGTTGAAATAATTCGTATTGCCACTGCAGTATTTGGAAATGTTGAAATTAAATTGTTCTCTGAAACGTGTTGAAGAATTAACTGAGGATCTAACTCATTTTGCTCTGGTAAGTGGCACTTTTAACAAATAGCTTCACTGTGTCACTCATTTGTTTCACGTGATGTTTATTCCACTACCTATAATAAAAAAAAAATATATGTTACATTATATTGTAACTCAATGAAAAGGCAATGAGTATTATTAATTCCTTCGTGAACTGTAATATTAAAATAAAATATCTCAATAACTATTGGATATATCGAAAATCGTTTATTCACAACATTTATTTTCTTTCAAAAAAGGTGTAGAGTGAGCTCGGAAAAATCAAAATTGGACTATTGAGTGAAGAAATGTAGGTAAACAAAAAATCTGTCAATTTTGCTGCCATTTTTGAAAATGGCGACCAAACGACCATGATCTGGACCATATGACCTTTTGTTTATACTCCTTCTGGTGTTTAACAAAGTCCATGATTATTCTGAGGTGATTTTCCATTTATACAGCAATTCATGTCACAAACCTAAACTTTTCATGTCGAATACATAAGGATGGATGGCATTTTCTCTACGAATTTGGTCGTCTAACCCTTTCTTTTTCGAGTATAGTTTCAACTGGTGGCCTAGAGAAATATCAAAAATAGCTTGCAGATCTCGACTAATATGATATTCCGCGATCAATGCCCTTTATTGGATCACTGGTACCTGGTACCTACGCAATTATTCTTTAGCTTTTAGTACATGATCTGCATCATTATTTTCAATAAAACCGTTTAACTTAAAAAAAAACTTTTTTACTTATTTTATTCCCATATTGATGAATATCACCTTAAAATTACGTACGCCATATTGAGCATCGACTAATTCGACTTATATTTTCCTCATTAAACTACCCCCTCGAAGCAGTCTCCGCAGTGAATCATTCAATTTTGACCTGGCATCGGTTAACTCCCTGGGTAGGCAAAAACTGCATTCACTGTTCTACTTACCCCCATTTCCCCTACCAGATACTATTTCAGCTGAAAGCCGCTCGAAATTTATAATTAGCTAATCTTTACAATCTTTGGGCACTGAAGCACGTTATTGATTTTTCTGAACACGTGAGAGAGTGAATTAACCGTTAATATGATAAAATGAAAAATATATTCAATTCTTAGTTAATAGATCTCACCATCTGATTAATTACGAATAATAACATACAATTTTAATAGGAAAATTCTTTATGTTTACGTACAATCGGAGATCGTGTAAAACAGTAATTACATACCGTTTGAAATGTGGATATGTTCAATTTATATTGCGGAGGTATGGAAGTTATGTCCACATTATTTATTGTAACCTTCTCAATAGAATATTTATTGTATATTTTTCCATTCCAAGAAAGAGAGATTCAATCTAAATATCTGAACACGTACATTTCAAAATCATGCATTCTCGTGGTTTTCGTTGGAATTTGAGGGGGTATGCAGAATTTGTGTAGTATGAAACAAAATAATGAAACAGAAGCTGACAGTGTACTATATGATTGGATTGTGAAGAAGAAGACCTGAAGTTATCGGTGGTCAGAAAATGTAAAGCAATCACTAGAATTAGAACAGAATGGCGACGAACTTTTCAGCAATTCAAGATTCACTGAGGATTGTCTAGCAAGACATTATAATGATGACGAAATCGTTCAAGTTTCAGTTCTCTCAAACGTAGTCTCACTTTCATATAGGAATTGAAATGATGAAACTGCTCATCATATTATACAGAAATAATAACAATAGAACAAAAACATTTCACGATAATCACAGCTCTCGTAGGTTCGGCCAATAATGCTTTACCCCGTTATTAAGAAAGCATGACTGGTGTGATTGAAAACGAAAGTGAATACAATTCGAATCGATGCTCCTCTAAATGTCAAAATTATACCACTGACAATTACGTTTCGACATAGTGTGGAAGTTATTTTCTTTGGTGATTGTATTGTTGAAATATGTCGACTAAAGATGGTTTGAATAGAGTTGTGCAATGTTTAGCGGATTCGATAGACATTGTTCGGAAATATTTCGCCAAATAATACCCACCCAGAAGTAGATTCAAATTCAATTTGGGAGTGTTTTACTATGGGATGATAGATTCAGCATTCAACACAGGATTATTGATCAAAATTAGGTTGAGCGAATTGGTTGAATATATCAGAAATTCGAATTGAAAAAAAAAAAATTAGAAAGGTAGATATCAGAATTTATTTATCGATTCTAAATTGCCATCCCATTAATCAAGCTAACAAATAATGTCTCAGAAAAAATTGGACATAAACGCAAACAGCACTAATTTTTTTGTATATATATATATATCTATCAAGAGAATGACTCCATCAATAAAAAAACAGATATAAACCATCTGAGTGAAATTTATTCTTTTTTACTTTCACTCGACATAAAACACCAAGAAGTCAGAGTTTCTGAACGTGGTGATTCTAACCTAAACTGAATTTGAATTGTTCTACGATGAGAAGTGTCATTGTCAGATTAGTAACTGTCAGTGCCGAGAATGAATATCTGAATGTTGTTTCTATGTACAAGAATTTGTCTTTTCATTCAGAAATGTAATTTGAAATTAATTATCCAAAAGCTAGAAGTCATTTTCTATTAATAATGTATCTTATATACCATTATGTACTTATATGTAAACATCCTCAAGATAGATGTAAGTACTCATATAATTTGTTTTTTACAGTTCTTATATGCACAATTTTTTCCATTTGTAGTCTCCCTGATGATGGAATATATATATATATGACCGGAAATGACCCCAAATTTCGATTTTTAAATGGGACATCCTATATATTTTTACTTATTTCGATCGAGAATGACATTCTAGATCCAACCTCAATTGTCAATATTTGACCAATAAAGTCATTTTTATTCCAATTTTTATTTTTTGATCCAGAATGCCAAGGATCGTGTAAATCGCTTCATTCTTGATCAAGTAACATGGGAAAAATACGACTTTGAGGCTTATGACTTCACAGTCGTTTCAAGAATTATTTGAAAGTAAGATTCATGTGTTATATATAGTATTCCCTATGAATGTGGGAAATGCTATATAGGGCAAACTAAACAATACCTTAAAACCAGAATATATCAACACAAATATGACTGCTATGAAAATAATAGAAATAAAAAAGAAAAAACAGCACTTGCTGCAGATCATTCTGAATCATCATGCAATTTTGATTTCGATTCAGTAAAAATTTTGGAAAAAGAGATGACTTATTCAAAGAGATTGTTGGGAGAAATGATTCAAATCATGATAAATGCGGAACCCAAAAAAGTGATACACAAAACCTGACAAAAATATACACCCATATTCTAGAAAGGTTCAAAAGAAAAACAGATTTCTAAATAATGATACCCAAAAGATTTGTTTTGTTTCGTTTTTTTCGTTTCTTTATCTATGTAGCGCTGGAATATTTCAGGTGGGATGATCAGTTGAATATTGACCATACAGTGCTCGGTTGTGTGTTGTTTAATTTGTACGTGTCTGTATTTGTTTATATACAATTTTAGAGTTTTTGGAATTTTTAATGTGTAATTTGTGCCAATGTGTTTTTATCGACAAGAGTTTGTATCGACTACTCAACACTTTGCTTGTTTGTTTGTCCCCGACTCTTTTGGGCGCGATTTTGACCCACTTCCAGACGTCCGACTGATTTGAAATTTGTCAGGTGTACATGATTCCGGTGACAATGCATTAAGAAATTTTTGTGTGGAAAAA
This sequence comes from Gonioctena quinquepunctata, assembly GCA_018342105.1. Taxonomy (NCBI): domain Eukaryota; kingdom Metazoa; phylum Arthropoda; class Insecta; order Coleoptera; family Chrysomelidae; genus Gonioctena; species Gonioctena quinquepunctata. Next base: position 361,036 of record JAFIRS010001002.1, read on the forward strand.
AAATCAAAATGGCGGCTCCAATATGGCGTACGAGTTTTGTGATTATGGTCCGATTCGCTTCAAAATTGGTATCTGAGGGTTTTCGTGATCGGAGATTATGATTCTTTTGTCAAAATTTGAAAATTAAAGATGGCGGTTTCAAAATGGTGGAGGAGTTTTGTGATTATGGTCTGATTCTATTCAAAATTGGTATGTGGGGGTTTTTGGGGTCGAATATTATGATTTTTTAGTCAAAATTAAAAAATTCAAGATGGCGGCTTCAAACTGGCGGCCGAGTTTTGTGATTATGGTCTGATTCTTTTCAAAATTGGTGTGTGGGGGTTTTTGGGGTCGGAGATTATAATTACCTAATTTGAAAAGATAGTTCCATTTTTTATTTGCAAAAAAATAATAAAAATAATAGTTAAAAAAGAACTAAAAAACACACTTTCATAAATAAACCACACTAAAGAGTAGGAAATAAATAATAGTTTAAAAAAACTAAAAAACACGCTTTTATAGAAAACCAGACTAAAAAAATAAAAAAATTTTTTTATTTAAAAAAAAGCGTGGGGTGCTTTGTATCAATAATTATATAGTACCTACATTACACACCTAGGGCAGTGAAGTGAAAAATGTCTCAGATCCCAGGTAATTGTTGGCCGAGGGGATACCATGCACCCCACGCTTTTTTTTCAATAAAATTTCTATTTTTTTAGGCTAGTTTTCTATAAAAGCGTGTTTTTTAGTTTTTTTAAACTATTATTAGTTGAATCCATGAGCAGGAAAAACTTTTAAGGGTGGGTCATAGATATGTTCTTTCTTTCAATGTATATGTGAATATTGTCATTTCAGCTTTGAAAAAGAAATAAATTGATTCCGAAACGTCAGCGATAAAGAATTAGGTTTACTCCCTGGTCCTAATTCCCTTTAAATCCAACTTTATTCAATTCTTGGGACGATGGATGATGTTTGTTAGAATACCTTTCAGCATACAAAGTTGCTGCGTTCCTCGATTTTTTTTTGCATTCGTCATAAATGAATAGCATGTCCACTTTTTCATCTCTTTTATACATGTTCGTTGAAAAATTCAATGACCTGAAGCACACTAGGTATACGAACTTATACCTATATTGATGTACACAAATTTTTTACTTTTTACTGAGTAGACCTACTTGGAGATCTTTGTGTCATCATCATTTTACAATCTATAATCATATGGAGAAACAAACTATCCTTCAATAGAACAAAAATTCATTGTGTAAAAATATGACTGAAATATCATCTGCGTATATGAATGCTTTTCCATGCTCAATGAAACATGGAAGATCATTCATATACAGAAAGAAAAGGAGAGGTTCCAGAACTACCCCTTGCGGAGTGCCAAGTTCTGTTGGTTTTTTGTCTGAGTACGTATCTTTTATTTCAACCCGAGTTTTCCTATCGGTCACGTCTAATTTTCCACACAGGAACTTTGGAATTATGGTTTCGAATGCTATAGTAAGTTGAAAAAATATACCAAAAATAAATTTTCCCTCATCGATGTTCTCATGTATACAGGGTGTAACATAAATAGGTTAAAATATTCAAGTGACGTATTCCTGAGACAATTTTAAGAAAAAAGTCTATAAAAATGTGTGTCCGAAAATACTTCTTTTCGGAGATACAGGGTGTTGAAATTGAATTTTTTGTTCGCCTTTTGAAAATAACTTTTGCAAAAAATAAGTTATTCGCACAAAATTTGGTACCCGGGGTTTTTTTGACGTGGGAAATCATAATTTCGTATTAATTTCCATGTAACATCTAGAGGGCGCTGCGTACGCTGTCATTATTTATTTCAAATTGCCCTAACATTTTTGACAGTAAACTTTTGGTACTTTTCATGAAAAAACCTTATTCCCACACCTTTTCCAAGTAAAAGAAAGTAAACTTCCTCAACAACGCTGGAGGTGATCGTTTTCGAAATATTTACAATTTTCTTTATCGATGTATGTTACTTAGCTCCTAGGGCGCTAAGTGAAGTTGCTGAAAACATTACAAAAACTAAGTATGCGGTAGGTCTCATCAAAATAAACTACTTTTTTCCTATGAAATGTTTATCGAGAAATGATTTGTTTTCGAGATACAGATTGTTGAAATTTTTCAAAACATGGTTGGTTTTTGTCATAAGTTTTTTGCAATTTTAGTTATTTTCATCAAACTTCATACGCAGTATACCCGGACAGACTTCTAAACCGAGCACTATCGAACTGCTTAATCAGTATAGCCAAATTTGATTTCAATAATTTTTGTCACTCTCCGCTTGCAAATTAAGTTAATTAAATCGAGTAGGCTATGAACATTCGTTTATGAAAATAGAAGTTCGCTGTCACATTTCTAACTATCCATTGACAAATTCACAGTTCGGAGTTTATGGAGTGATTTTTTGGTACCATGCCCGACTTTACGAATGCTGAAATGGCTGATATGGTTTTTGCATACGGCTTGGCTGACGGAAATTCAACCTAGGCCAGACGCATCTATCAGGAAAGGTATCCCCAACGCGTCACTCCTTGTGCAGCGACATTTGCGAATCTTTTCCGGCGACTTTCCGAATCTGGAAGCTTTGAAAGAAATTCTGCAGTAGAACGGCCACGGACTACAAGAACTATGGAATTGGAGGAGGCGGCTCTCGAAGAAATTAGTGAACATCCAGAGACAAGTACAAGAAAAATTAGTCAAACTTCAAATGTGAGTCACATGACCGTTCACAGAATTTTAATGGAACAGCATTTATATCTTTATCATATTCACTTACGCTACGTGAATTTCAACCACGTATCGAATTTGCTCAATGGCTTCGAAGAAAAGTCGAACAACATCCCCAAATTCTATCGAAAATCCTCTTCACAGATGAGGCTAATTTTTCAAGAAATGGTATCATGAACTTCCATAACAACCATATGTGGTCGGAAGATAACCCACATGCGAAACGCAAACTCATTTCCAAGACAGATTATCTTTTAATGTATGGGTAGGTATAATTGGGGATTATTTAATTGATCGATGAAAGAAAATTGTATTTCGTGCATTAAATGATTTATTAAATTCGTAGCAAAGCGCTTTCGACTGTTAGGTCATCATCAGTGCGTACCTGAAAGTAAGTACTATTGATAGAGACTAAGTTACTGAAAAGTTTTTCTGAGGAAGAAAATTAACATATTTCAAATGTGAGGTCGTCAGGTGTACAAGAAGCCAAAAAGACCATAACATATCTCATGATCAATGAAAGTTATATAGGTTTACGTGACACACATGTTAAAATACCAATTCTTGGCCAGGATGAAAATTGAGATTACAATTTTTCTCTTTATCTTTAAAAAGCCATTGTTGTTGATGTGTGGTAGCTGGACCCAAGTGACAAGATTGACAATTGACGAGTGAACTATGAAGTAGATTGACAATTGACAAGTGAAATATGAAGTAGTTTGGCAGGGAACACCAAACCATGGAGATATCAGAATCAAGAAAGGAATAACCCTGTTATGATATCTCCATGATATCTCCATGGTTTGGTGTTCCCTGCCAAACTACTTCATATTTCACTTGTCAATTGTCAATCTACTTCATAGTTCACTTGTCAATTGTCAATCTTGTCACTTGGGTCCAGCTACCACATCAACAATGGCTTTGAGATAAAGAGAAAAATTGTAATTCAATTTTCCTCCTGCCAAGAATTGTATTTTAACATGTGTGTCACGTGAACCTATATAACTTTCAGGTACGCACTGATGATGACGAGTAAGTAACCTCACATTTAAAATATGTCAATTTTTTTTCTCAAAAAAACTTTTCAGTAACTTAGTCTCTATCAATAGTACTCACTTTCAGGTACGCACTGATGATGACCTAACGGTCGAAAGCGCTTTGCTACGGATGTAATAAATCATTTTATGCACGAAATACAATTTTCTTTCATAGATTATATCGGTACGTGCACACAGTCACACTTTTCATTATTCAATTGGGCCCTATTTTCCCCCCTTACGTTTGAATGGAGATGCTTGCCAAAATTTTTTGGATCACGAGCTTCCCCAGCTTATGAAAGATGTTCCCATTGGTCTACGATGGAGCCCCTGCTCATTTTTGTCTGATAGAAAGAAATTTCTTACACGTAGCATATCCCCAACAATTGATAGGCCCCCGAGGTCACCAGACCTCAATCCCGTCGATTTTTTTTTGGGGGACACCTAAAATCACTTATTCATGCTAGCCCCATTGAAAACGAGAAAATGTTAAGGGATCGCATCATAGCTTGCTGCGAAACGATAAGAAACACTCCCGGCATATTTCAACGGGTGCGGAATTCTTTGATGAGGAGAGCAGAAGCTTGTATCACTGTTGGGGGTCGTCACTTTGAACAGTTGTTGTAATAGTTGTTTCGTTCAATTTTTATATGATTAATTGCCTAATAAATAACATAGTACTTCTCCAAATTGTTTTTTTAAAAACTCCGAAATGTATAATTGAATAATTAAACCTGACAATTTTTTCAATTTGGATTGATTAAGCAGTTTGATAATGCTCAGTTTGAAAGAAGTCTGTGTTTAAAGTTTGATGAAAATAACTGCAGTTGCAAATAACTTATGACAAAAACCAATCATGTTTTGAAAAATTTCAACAACCTGTATCTCGAAAACAAATCATTTTTCGATAAACATTTCATATGAAAAAAGTAGTTTATTTTGACGAGACCTACCACATACTTAGTTTTTATAATGTTCTCAGCAACTTCACTTAGCGCCCTAGGAGCTAAGTAGCAGGCATCGATATAGAAATTTGTGAATATCTCGAAAACGATCACCTCCAGCGTTGTTGAGAAATCGTACCTTTTTCACTTGGGAAAGGTGTGGGAATAAGGTTCTTTCATGAAGAGTACCAAAAGTTTACTGTCAAAAATGTTAGGGCAATTTGAAATAAATAATGAAAGCTTACGCAGCGCCCTCTAGATGTTACATAGAAATTGATACAAAATTATGATTTCTCACGTCAAAGAAACCCTGGATACCAAATTTCGTGCTAATAACTTATCTTTTGCAAAAGTTATTTTTAAAAAGCGAACAAAAAAATTCAATTTCAACACCCTGCATCTCCGAAACGAATCATTTCCAGACACAAGTTTATATAGACTTTTTTTCTTAAAATTGTCTCAGGAATACGTCACTTGAATATTTTAACGTACTTATATTACACCATGTATATTGGACCATTTCCGTAGAGGCAGTTTCGGTTGAGAATTTTTTTCGAAAACCATGTTGGCAATACCAAACAACATAGCGTCGTCAAACTTCTAAATTACGCTCAATAAGGTTGGCACTTTCTACCATAATCATCATTTTTTTAAAACAACCGCCATCTATACGTCAGGTTGGGTACTAAACCATGAAAGAATTTTAATATGTTTCAATTCCAAAACGTATTGAAGTAACGAGATACATTCGTAGGAAAATTAATTTTAATGAGAGTTGAACTTCTTAATTTCCACATACGGGGCACATCGGAAGAAATCTCAATCAAGGCGGTTCAGTTTACCGTTGATGCCCCTTTTATGTCCAACATAATAAATTCAATGGATTATATGCTGAAAACGATATTGCATACGGATATTGGTAACCCTGACATGACCGCTGTTGATGTTTCAGGAGGATCTTCAAAATGTCCTTACTATCTATTCCTGCAATAAAAGTCATTGATTTTATTACTATCCGAAGGTGCGGATCCACAAACCGCTGTTCCCGCATAACATCTAATTCAATCCGAAATTTATGTACCAGTCATTCGCAACCTTTAACACCACGTATTTCCTCGATTACTAGGATTTGCGAAGTAATGTTTCATTTTTATTTCGGATAATTGAATTTTGCGATGTCTATTATCCGCAGTCCTTGCTTTTACCAGGTAATCCCTGTGATATAATAGTAATATTTCATTATTGTCGGTTTGGACTACGTGATTGACATGATTCACCTAGAACGATATCTTTCTTCATCAGAAAATTGCGTTCACTTTCCTTTTGTGTTTTTTGATTAGCCTAAGACCTTGGGTAGCGTGGATCGAAATTGTGGGAATTGTTTTCGATTGTGTTGATCTGCTTGACTTCGTATACAAATGAGCATATCAAGTAAATGGTACTTTTTATCTACAGCGTGCAAAAACATCTTGATTTTTTCATTTTTGAGTTACTTGTTTATACCGGGTGGCCACTTACTGTGGCAGAGATCGCTCAAGAATTCTCCGTGGACAGGTCACGAAGAAACACAAGACACATTTTGAAATTATTTCGAAACATTCAAGTTGCTTGTTGTACATGGGGTGAATCGAACATTCGCTTTTTTGGAAGGAATGTCCTGTATTTCCGAATTCTAGCTGTCATTTTCGATCAGTCTGTATCAACTCCCCTAGGAAAATGAATTGGAAAAATATAACACCAATCCGAAAGCAAATTCAGCACATGTCCAGAATAGGAGGGCCGGGCACTTTCGGGAACTGGAAAGTTCCACCTTGGTGACTTTTCCACCAAACAAAACTATGATCCGAAACATGAAAGCTCTTCAATAGGGCTGGAGATTGGCAGAGTTACACCGAAAAACTAACCACCTGCAACAAAGAACTAAGAGAAGCAAAACGAAATAGCTCCAGCAAATTTTGTAAGGATATTGACTCCACACCTGCTGCGGCCAGACTACATAGAGTCATAGCAAAAAAGTCGATAACGCAGTGGCACTAAAAAAGCCAGATGATAAATACACCGAAAGTGAAAAAGAAAGAGCTCAACTCTCACTGGCCACCCACTGCCCTGGGAACGAACCTTCTTCCATAGGGCACACCACAGAACAGCACAGTAGACTTACCAGAGAAGGCACAGCAATGGCCAGACACATCCAGGATGCACTGGAGAGTGAAGAAACTGTAGTATGTGCCTTTCTTGACATAGAAGGGGCTTTTGACAACACACCACACGAAGCTGTCCAAAGAGCACTAGAAGGCAGAGGAGTAGACAACACAACAACTAGATGTATGTCGCAAATACTGTCTACCAGAATAGCAGAGACTAAAATAGGACAAGACAATAACTCTATCTGCAATGGCCTCCCCACCCATGTGGAGCCTGACAGTTAATCGACTCCTCTGCGGTTTGACCGAGATAGGTATATCGTGTCAAGGCTGGGCAGATGACCTAATCGCGAGAAGCAAATTCGAGAGTATCCTCTGTGATAAAGTTCAAAGAGGTTTAAACTAAACTGAAGAATGGTGTGACCATGACAACTTTAGTTGCCTTCACAGGAAAAGTAACATTAACCTCAAAGCCATCGAATAAGACGGGAAAGTTATCAAATGGAAGCCAGAGGTCAAATATCTGGGACTTACACTAGACAATAAACTCATCTGGAACAAGCACGGAAAAGGAGTAAACAACAAAGCCACGGAAGCCCTAATGGTGTGCAGAAACTTTGCGGGAAAGAACTGGGGATGTAACCCAAAGACGCTGCAGTGGATATAACCCAAAGACCCTGCAGTGGATGTCATCGTCAATAGTGGGACCGACCATCACTAACGGAGCAACAGAACTAAGCTGGCTAGTACAAGGGCAAATCTATCGAAAATCCAAAGACTAGCCTGTGTATGCATAACAGGTGCAATGAGAACGTGTCCAACGGCCGCCATGGAAGTAATCATAAGCCTCCATATAGTAGTGGAGGGTATAGCGATGAAGATAACATACATAATGACCAGAGAAAAAACCACCAAATACAAGTTTCGACTCCTTCCTGGGAACCATCGAACCTGGGATATGCCCCAGGACCAAAAAGTTTAGCTTTGTAAAAGAATTCAACACAAAGGTAAGTAGCAAAAATAAATGGGGCGAAGACACCATCCCAAGACACAAGAGAAGTGCCATTAGATGGTACATAGATGGATCCAGAATAACAGAAGGAACCGTAATAGGAGTATATGGGCCTGGAACCAAATACTCCGAAAGTCTAGGCAATCACCGATCATTTCCCAAGCGGAATTCTATGAGATCGGAAAATATGCTCAGTTCAATATTGAACGCATTTTTCGCAGACAAGAAATTATCATCATGTCGGACAGCCAAGCAGCCATCAATGCTCTGAATCCCATGTAATCAACAGCAAGATGGTTTGAGAGTGCCCAGAGAAACTAATGAGCCTGGAACCAAATACTCCGAAAGTCTAGGCAAATCACCGAGCATTTTCCAAGCGGAATTCAATGACATCGGAAAAAAGTTCAGTTTAATATTGAACGAATTTTGTGCAAACAAGAAATTATCATCATATCGGACAGTCAAGCAGCTATTAATGCTCTGAAGCCCCATGTAATCAACACCACGATGGTTTGGGAGTGCCCAGAGAAATTGAATGAACTAAGCAAGAACACTGTTACCCTAATATGGGTAATGAAATAACAGACGTACTTCCAAAAAAAGGGGTTGAGAGAAACACCATTTCTGAGATCTGAACCCTTCTGTGGAATAAGTACCAGCACAATTCTTGATGAACACGAGGAAGAATCACATAACAAAAGATACCAATACTGGATAGAATCACAAGGAATGATGCAGGCCAAGATGCTAGTGGAAAACTACAACCAGATCAAATACTGATGGGGATTCTAACAGGGCACTGCCGGTTGAGAGGGCAACTTGAGAAACTCGGATTAGTAGAGGAAGGAGAATGCAGATTTTGCGAGGAAGAGGACGAAACCCCTATCCATATTCTCTCAGAATGCACGACCCTGCAAAATCCGAGGGCACGATACCTCGGAGAACATCGAATAGAAGAGGTAGATCTACCTAACCTGAAGCCTTCCGATATCCTGAACTTTTTGAAAGCCTCAGGACTGGAGAAATGCTCTAATCATTGAGACATCCTAAACGGTAGAACGGGACACAATAGACCTTATAGATCGCAGGATATCGACAGCCCACACTGAATAGAATAGAATAGAATCAACCTCCCTATTCGTAAAATCGACCGTTGTTGAGTTATTCAACTCCATTTTCCGAATTGTTGAGTTTGCACATTCAAATTAATATCGTAATGAATGCATGTCTAGGGCTCCAAGCCGCTGCGATAGAAATGGCAAAATTTCATACAAGTTGTTCATGATTGTGTTAGATAAGATATTTTTCAAACAATTGAAAGTGCGTTTAAATATTGAACGAAAACTCTATATCCTGCATTAATTCGCATTGAATTATCCCATACCTATCCTTTGAAGGTTTTGAATACTTTGAGATTTTCTCTCCTATACTTTATGTTTACTTTGACTCCCAAGTTGCAGTTGAAAACAATCAGTACTGGTCATTTCAACTCATCTTCGTGTATCCTGGTGAACTAAAGAATTTTTAGTTCTTGCTACCATGAACTTTCCGATTCATGGGATTTATTCACTCGTGACTAGGGATAAAAATGTTTTATTTACGACTAGAAGCTATTGAGAGAGATATCCCGAATGGAGGCCCAGCAGAAGAACTTTCAGCGATTGATGTTTCAATCAAACTGATAGAGTCGTTCACGGCAAAAGTTGGAGAACCAAAACTGTTCTCACAGAAAATAATCAAGCATTTTTTTTCAATCCGTAAATTCCATATATTTTGAAATTCATTTAATTCTATCCCTTCCACGTTCAAGTTCATCAAGAAATACTTGAAGAAGTTCCTGAGAGATAAATCCGATTTTGTTAATGGGGTCAACAGAATGTTCGAGTAGAGAGACATTCTTCTCAAGTAGCATTTTTAGTGGACGGAACGTAGCGGCCACGATTCTGGAAAAGCTTGTGGTGTTTGACAACAACTACTACCACGTAATATACACGGTTTTATCACGCGGCTGTTACCACAATGGGGAACACTTCTTTGGTGGCCGCAACCTTCCTGGATCTCAGATAGCCATAAAACACGTTGTGGTCATCTGGCAATAACGTGGATATCTAGTGGCCAACACTAGACACGTTAAACAACGGACTGCGCTTGTGTAAATGATATGTAGCTCGATCTCTGTCTCTGTTCATTTCATCATGAAGTGGCTAGTGGAATTCTTTTACGACTGTAGTCTGAATCCAGGAGTTGAGATTATATCAGCATGGCGAGTGGTGTCATGGTGGACTTCGGATTGGGACGAGTATTTATGCTCGGTTTCATTAATTTTGAGTGAACATGAGTAAATAATAAGGTAGAAGAGGAATTACTTGGAACGATGAAGAGAGGGCGGCAATGTTCACGATGATGAACATCCGCCATTACTCTGATGACTCTCTTTTCGTGAATAAAAGCTTCATGAGAGTGGCACGAATCACCACAGAGAAAAATTACATAAGACAAATGAAAACCAAATTAACAAGTTTCGAGAACGTGAATACTGACGGAATTTTTCAAAAGTCGAATCAGAAAGGTGATACTAGACAGTTTTTTCACTAATACAGCTATATGTGTGGCCCCAGTTGAGTTATCGTCAAGATGTATGCCAAGTTATTTCACCCAGCTTCCTCAAGTGAGGATTTGAATTTAAAGATATAAGAATGGACTGAGTTTTGTCCAAATTAAGATTGAGTTTATTACAAGTGAACCAAATTTTGGCTAAAGCCATTGTCTCATTGGATAACGTGGACAGATTTCCAACATTATTACTCTGGCAGATAGATATTGTATCGTCAGCAAAAAAACGCTTTTCGTTGGGAGAATGTAAAGATCATTCATATATATTAAGAAGAGAAGTGGACCCAGAGATGTTAAAATTTCAACTTTGATTCAAAAAAATGTCAAAATCCGATGGCACATTCAATTGAAACTATTACTGATTATTTGTTTTTCACAAATTCAACTGTTCTATAAGATTCAACTTGAAGAAGGGAAAGTTTAATGGTTATTTGTCAACGAAGTTGAATAAGTATACGGGTCTTCAGTCTCCAAGAGTTAGAGATCCTGAAGTATATATTGTTGGAAAAAATTAGGTTGGTTTTCCATTCGATGCAGATGATATGAATGAAAATCAATGCAATGGTTGATAGACTTTCTGTAATTTCTCATTTTTTTTTCGGTGTAACCTCACATCCCTTCGATGTGAACGTATATATTTTCAGTTGGGAATGTCCAGGGATTCATGTATTTCATTAACAGCGATAATCGAGTAATCTACAAATCTTTTCACTTCCTTCCAGATTCAAATTGATCCTGCTTTCCCAATTTTTTATAGTTATCAATAATGGAGAACAGAATGAACATAGTATTCCATTTACAGTAATCAATTAATTAACGAGGATAGTAAAAGACTGCATTATGTTCTGATTACTCTTCCGAATATTTCAGTCAGAATCAGCGAATTTACGACATAGTTGAGATCAATAAAGATAACTGCGAAGGAAAATGTGTTTGCGTTAGATAACGAAACAAACAATTTTACTCGATATGCAGAAATTGTTGGTAAAATATTGAAATCACTACACAGGATATCCATTAGATGAATTTGTTGAGTTCCTATCAATTTTCAAGGACGACTGGCGTTGATCTGGTAAATTGAATTTTTCAGTGAATAGCTATGCCCACGCATTCAGTGTTGTGTAGACATAAAATACTTATGAATAAATTTGAATTCACAATACGGCAGACCGATGCGATATCATCACGATGACAATATTGATATTGTTGAATGCAGGGATATTTGGTTAGTGGATTTCGTTTTGGATAGAATTGCCGTCGAATATAACAGACTTCATCCCATGTCATAACAATTTTGATACTGGATGTAACGTTGAAATATATTTCAATGACATACCCTCTGCTAAATGAGTCATAAATCCTTATTTATGAAAATTTTTAATCATATTAATCAGACTAAATATATTTTGATTCGTTACATTATCGAATACGAAGAGGTCGATTGTTTAAATACTAAATTAAACAAATTAAGAGAAATCTTAAAACAAGTTAACAAAATCCGTTTTGTCCGTCATACGCGGGTTATATGACATGCCTTGTGTGGACAAAATGACATATGAAAATTGATACGAAAGAAATATATATTATGTTCATAGTTGTCCTTTTGCGCATGATGCATTAACCCATCTCTTATAACTCATGCACTTAAGTCAAACCTCTTCTGGTTTGGATCTGGAGTACAAGTCGTTGCAATAAATGCAAGGACAGTCTTCGTCATCATCATTTGTGGTGTTGGTTTCTAGAGACATGAAATCTCCTTCACTTCTGGAACTAGAGTTCAAAGCTTTGGTTACCTTCCTGGTTTTTTTTTTGGAACCGGAGTAGGAGCATATTTTGCCTTGGCTTCTTCCATATCTAGAGTTTAAGTTAGTAACTGCACTGTTGGTTTCTTGCGAGGTTGAATATAAAAATTCTCCATAATATAACGCAATAATCCTATGAATATTGAATGAATGTGGTTTTTTTGTGGAGGAACAACGTTTCTTGACATGTTTTTTGGGTAACCTTCCACAGTCTGAAAAATCCAAATTATAAAACAATTAAAGGAGATTTAGAAGATTTTGAGAACGGGGGCAGATATAGTCCCCGAAACGTCAAGCAAAAACTATATAGAGAAGTATCTTTTGAATTTTTTTAATTTTTTTTTTTTTTCTTTTTGATAGGCAAATTCAGAAACGCAAGTTATTGACAAATTGAATCATTTTTCCATAGGAAATATAATTTGGTGAACGCAATAACTTATCGGGGTGAACTAATCAGTTTGCCCTTTCTACACTTGTATAGATTTTCCTGATTATATTTTCATTTTCAGACTGTGGAAGGTTACCCAAAAAACATGTCAAGAAATCCTATGAAATAAAGTACTGATTTCGATGGAACAAATTACTTCTGTTGTAATATTCAAAGCTCGAATAAAAAAACCGCTACAGCAAAAATTCTATTACAGTGTGAAATAATATACAATGCGTTCATAAAGTGTGGAAACGCTACATTATCTTACGAGTTAATCATTTTTGGAGGTAAAGTTCGGACACGTCGATTTTGTATTTCAGTTTTCTACCTTTAAAAAAAAAGAATTTTTCCTCCACCAACTAACAAGATATGACGTCATCGATTTTTTTTTTATGAAAGCGTATATTTTTATATCAAAATTTGAAAGCCCATAGTCTTCTTAGTTCAACCATACCACATACGTCATATGTAACAATTCAAGTTACAGTATACTGAGTATAAAGGAAACTAGTGTACATATTTCTTAACAATTTTTTCATTATTTATTTTGCAATGAAAACCTGAGAATTACTTAGTATTTAGTATATTGCCAAACTTGAGTAGGCTATGAAAACATCTGGAAGCCCTTAGCAACCAGACAGAAAGTTCTTAGTTAACCATTGCATATGTCAGTATAAAATTGATTTGTTGTGTAGCATATCGATTTATAAGTCTTCAATAATACCTTTCTGAAAAATATTACCCTGAAAGAAATTATTCGAAATTACAATGGTTCTGTCAGAAAAACAGCGAATAGAAGTTATGATGATCTAAGGTTACGGCGATCGTAAAAGAAGTATGGCAGGAGTATGCGACATCTTTAATGAAACATATCCTGATCGAGAACCAATAAGCAATAAGCAAAATATTACATAAATTTAATGAGATTGGCAATGTTACGGATGAGCCCAAGAGTGGCAGGCCTACCGTTGCCGAAGACACTCAATAGAATGTATTACTTGGAATTGAAGGAAATCCTCATTGTTCAATTACAACTTCATCTACAACAATGAGATCGGTGTGGTGCTGGGCAAAATTCCAAGAGAAGCCCAATTACATCCATGTAAAGTTGAACTTATACATGAACTTAATGAAGACGCATGGAGTTTTGTGAAATTATGCAAGAAGTGTGTAATCAAAATAATGGATTTGAATTTAAGGTCTTATTTCCCGACGAATCAACTCTTTGTATAAACAGTACCGTGAATACGCAAGATTGTCGATATTGGGCAACAGAAAATCCCATTGGACGATGGAAGCTTATACCCAATATCCCCAAAAAGTAACTGTGTAATAATAATAATAAGTTTATTCAATCTCAGAAAATAGACATGGTATTTGATTACATATAAATGAACAAACATGTTAAAATAATACCACAGAAGTAGTGGAAACTACTTGTATGTGTGTGGGCTGGGATTCTCAGGAATACCATTGTAGGGCCATATTTTGTGTGACGGTGAAAATTATTTGGAAATGTTACAAACTTATGTAGTTCCATATTTAACTGTAACATTTCCAGACATTATTCGACCTGGTCGAATAGTTTCTACTATTTGGTTCCATCAGGATGGAGCAGGTCCACATTATGCTCGAGTGGTTAGACATTTTCTCAATGAAACCTTTCCCAATCGCTGGATTGGACGACGCGGTCAGTTCGAATGGCCTGCTTGGTCCCCAAATTCAACTCCAATGGACTCTCTTCTCTGGGGTTACTTAAAAAGTAGAGTGTACATAAATCGACCTACCAATTTGGAAGATATTAAAGAGAGAATTCGAACCGAAATTCAAGATGTTGTCAAACGTAACCCAAGAATTCATCAGACGTCTTGGATATTGTCAACTTACCCAAGGAGCTCCGTTCGAGCATTTGTTGTAAATTTGTTTTTTGTTTATTTAGACTACTTACTTATGATATTTTCATTGCAAAATTAATCATTAAATGAATGTTAAGAAATATGACAATGGAAAACTAAAATACTAAAATACAAAATCAACCTGCCCGAACTTCACCTCCGAAAATGTAACTCTTAAGATAATGGAGCGTTTCCACACTTTATGAACTCACTGTATAATAAAAAAAATATCTAAAAGTATCATGAAATGTATATTACTTACTATAGAAAATGAATAAAATATGAGAATAAAATATTTTAATTTTAATGAAGAGAGAAAACACTGAGTATAAAAAAATATTTGAGATAAATGAAACACATACGGCTCAAATTACAATACTATAGAAAAAATTTTAAATTGAATGAAATTGTTGAAAATTATTGTGAAAGAAGGAGTATATATTATATACAGCAAAAACTGTAAGTGGATAACACTTATATTTAATGAGTAATCTTCCTAAAAATAGCAATATTTTATTGAAACAAAATAATCTCTATTTCCATAATTATTTTTTTCGTCAACAACATAATTTAAATACGTAATTCAATATATAGCTGAAGTTTATGTTTGGTATATTACACAAAATATGAACAACTGTACTGTTTTTTGTGGTTATTGTTAAGCAAGCAGTGCATTCGTGGTGTTTACATCACCTAAGTACAGTCCGTAGAGAAAATTTATAACTATTTTGTGCGTTTCTAAAAGTTCCTAATTTTGAAATGCCGTTACAACTAAAGTAAAGAAGTGGTGAGTGGACAAAGAGTGGAATGATTAGCAACATAATAATAATAATAATATATCTTCATTTCAGTTAATAAAAATTGCACATGATACAATATCTCGGTTTGACATCATGATACAATGATAAATCTGAAAGATGTCACCGGATACATGTCTAAGTACATACACTCATATTGAATTTTATGTAAGCAGAAGCATTAGCTGGAGAAGTTACTATTCCTCTCGCAAAGGTCAGTTTTTTTAACTTTTTTTTAAAAGAATTAATTGTTATATTTCTGTGCTATATTGATATGAAACCTATAGATTTGGGCCGTGTACTCTTTATGTCAAGCAATATGATGAATAGATAAATAATGAATAATTTATTAACCATATCAATTACAATTTATGAAATACTTCTACAAAACCAAAGTTTTAGGGTAAATGATGATGAGAATTTCTCACCAATAGAAACAACTGACTAGATGTGTAAGAATGATAAATATAGAGTATAAGTCCCACAACTGTTCCTTGTGGAGCGTCGCAAGTAAATGTTATCAGAACTTGCTGCTTTCGAAACATTCCACCCAATACTAATTTTTTCTAGTTAATCTAGCGAACGCCTATGCTTCAAAGTTTCGAAGGCCTTTGTTAGATCGAGAAATATACCCAGTCATGGATTGGTGTCGTCTATCGCATTATACACTTTTGATGTCAAGACACTGATAGTGCGCTGAGTAAATATATTTTGTTGAAACCCAAATTGATGAGGTGAGGGTAATATGTGTTTTTCTATGTAGTTTGTCAGCCTTTTTTTGTATGATTTTTTTATAGACTTTCATGAGCCCGATGTTGAAGATATCGAACGAACAATAGTTGTCCAGATAATATTTTCCACCCGATTTGTGAAATAAGTTGATGGTACCAATTTTAAACTGTTTTGGTATTTCACCAAACAGGAGCACTAAAACGGTGACAACATTATTAGGTCACTGATGCTAACTGCCCTGAAGAAAATATCGTTCCTTCACGCTTCAACCAATGGTTTCTCTCCTGTGAGCGTACGCATTCCATAACAAAAGGATAATTCTATAAAATATTTTTGGGTATCCCCTCCAGACCGGTTACCTAGCCCACCATTGTTCACGCCACTGCATATCGAGATATCGAACATCCTAACCTATATTTACAATCCTTGTGCCTACTTTACTGATAACTATTAACAGGAGCAGATTGTATCGACTAATGTACGATCACGCTTTCAGTAAAATCGATCCTAATCAATAATTGGCTATTTAAGAACCAAATGGTTCCAGCGGTACCGTAATAATTTCACAGATATCGTTTCTCAATAAACGTGGCTGCGTAACTTTCATCTTGCCATCGGATGGGAAAAGTGTATCTCGAAATTAATTTATCTGTCAACGCTTCATCTCAATGAATTTATCGTGTATTCTTTTGCCCAATAATAATTATTTGGAGATCTGGTGTAACTTCTGAAATTAATTTCCAGCCAGATCTTGATGGATCGAAATTGGTGATGCCCAAAAGATTGAAATCAATGAACTGCGTTGAAGAGGAACATCTTTCAAATTTTCTAGTCAAACTAATTTTGTTAACAATTTTTTGTGTTTATTTCTATGGCTACCTACAGAACAAATCATTCAGATCTGAACAGGGAATCTGTTGGGGTTTGTAAAAAATTATTGAACTTTGAGATATTCTATAGTTAAACGAATTTTTTTAACAATTTTTTGTGTATATTTTCTGATTACCTACAGAACTAATCAATTAACAGGTGGGAAGAAGAATTACAGTGTCAAATTGAAATACAATATAACTATAGTATATCCAAATCGCATATAAAACAATGGCTAGACTACAAATTACTGACTGTGAATACACTTATCTTGTACCTCTTCTTCCGCTCCAACCTACAAGCAACTAAACATTAAATCTCATTCGAAGATTTCCAAAATCCGTCCTGAAAATAAACCCAAATACTTAGGCGTAATTGTGTATCCACATATGAAATGGGGCCTGCATATAGCATATAACTATCAATCTAGTTAAGATCTATATTGTACGAGTTCAGAAAATTAAAAGGCCGCGTACCTAAGAAATTATACATATACTGTTTTTTCGATGTTGAATTTCAAATTATTGGTACTACACCCATTCCCCAAAGAATTTATTACTTATAGTATTTATGACTTCTTTGGGGAGTAGTGGTCCGGAACCAACATCCAAAAGTTCATTCATTCATTGTTTATTTGGAAGTAAGCCTTTACGAAAAAAAGAGGATTTGTCAATTCAACCAAATTTATTTGGTCACTTTTATTGTCTTGACAAGACTAAATGAAATTCATCCCAAAACACAAGAGTGTTCGATTGATGGAATCATTATATTGCAGTGACAAAATGGATTTCTCAATGCAATGCTGACATTTCTTCGATTTGAATATATGTTCATCTATTGGAACAATCTCCAACTCATATTGAATAAAAATTTGTTTCAACACAAATATAATATTTATTTGAATCCAACAACGGAAATAGATCAATTCAAATAGAAGAATATTATATTGGTTGCATTATATACTATATATACTAATTCTGACTCAGATAATGTTACCGAATAGCAAAGCCAACTTATGTTTGGTTGCCATATTTGTCAATTCAGTGGATTAACAAAATTATTACTCATTAAATAAATATTTTTAATTTTTTTTTTTTTAATTAATTCGATATAAAACTTGTTTTAATGAATATTGTTGTAAGAGCAATCAGCAATTTTTTTAGATCTGATTATTCGATTCAACAAAATTATTACATGGTTGAAACAACATTTCTGCCAGAACGAGTTATGAATATAGTAGGTCGAATAAGATGTTTTTTGCCTACCATATGTGAAATTGAATCATATCAACCCTAAAAATATGACCGAAAGTGATGTTTATCGTCCCTTGGGTTGCTGAAGTCATAACAACACGATTTTGTAGTTTTTCACCATCTAGACATATTTGTCTGTCACTTGCGTACTTTGTCGTTTCACATGAATTTTCATTAAACGTCAGTGAAAATCAAAGTCTTGAATCAAGAGAACAAAACTGTGAAATAAGAATACGTTCTAATTCTGAATATTTGTGATTGGTGAATTAGTGAAAATGAATAGTAATTCAGACAGTGATGAAGAATTTACGAATACTCCACCAGACTTGCAAGAAGAAGCTAGCAAGGTTTCTGTAAATTTGTTACCTACAAAGTCAAGACAACGGTACGAAAAGTAGTATGAATTGTTTAACAACGGGGTAAAGAGTAAAAAAGCAAAAAACCTAACAGAAAATGTATTACTTGCTCATCTATCGGAAAGATCAAAGATTGTAAATGCAGGTACACTATGGTCTGAATTTTGAAAGTTGAGAAGCACTTTTAAAGTCAAGGAAAATATTAATTTTGATAGTCATAAAGTTCGAGCATTTTTTAAACGGAATTCTGTAAATTACCTACCCAAAACTTATTGCATTAAGTTTTTTAAGCAATCAGATGATCCTGAATATCTTATGATAAAGGTAAACAAATACATTGAGATAAACTGATTTCATTTTTTTATTAGCGTTGACTTGTAGATTTCTCTTATGATGGAGCTATTCGGAGCCGAAATCAATTGTTAAATATGAGGCTTGACCACATATATAATAGAGGAGATATATTGATTGCTACAATTCCAGCAACTAAAAATGATATTACAATGAGCTTACAATCACAAACAAAACAGTTGATGGATTGAATCTACTTACAATAAACAACAAATATATTTCCCTTAGACCTACCAATACTCCTCATAATCAGTTACAGTACAACCGACGAAAAAAAAACACATTTCGCAACCGAAAAAGCGAAATAGGACATAGTTTCCGGCGTAGCTCTGCAACCCTTCTAGCTAACCCTGGGAGTGACTTAAAAAGCATGGAGATTGGCATTTTTCTGCAGTTGCATAATGATATATCGACAACTCCTTATCGATTGAGATCAACATTTCTCATAAAATCCTGACAAACCAAGAACAGCAGCCTAATACACGCAGAAAAAACACAACTGAAGTGTTAAATAATTACAACCAAATAAATGAATTACCAGTAATCTAGATAATTCCAATTCCCATCAACTTCATCCATAAAAATAAGTCACCATACTGCTATCACTTCACACACCTACGAAATGACCAAATGCCTATAAATTCTGATATTACTATCCATAATTGTGCTCGAGGGATAATTAACATTAATTACTATAATAAATAAATTTGTACACTTTTACTTCTTCAGTTTTTTATTAAATTATGTCTGTATTTATAAAATTAATAATTTTTGTTATATTCTCTATTTTTGGATTTTTTAGGAAACGAAAAACAGTTTTGTGTCACACATGCAGAAAAGATTTGCAGCTTATAGCCACGGGCTGCTGAAGCTCATTTTCTACCCTTGTGACACAAATAGTATATTGTGTGTATTCATGAAAATTAGTTTCAGTTGATTGAAACTTTGAATTTGATTCCAAACCAAGAAATAATTCTACTAATTTTGAGATTATATTTTGTCGTGCATATACAACACTTTTATTTGTTTGATTCAAATAAATTTTATTTGATTCAACAATTTGTTTCTTTCAGTAGGGGATCAGTAATAGTTTTCTTCGAAATTTTACTATTTTAACGCTCATTCTATCATTGCAAACACTTTTCTTATATTAGAGATGATATAAAATATTTTTCGACATCTAAAATGCTAATTTATTAGGTAATGTACATTCAATTGACTTATTGTCGTCGAACTTTTCGTCTTTTTTTTAAACAACCCGCAAAACTAAGGAGCAATAGATTTTTCTGTACTGGCAATCGAGCAGGCATTATTTATTTATTTACAATGAAAATCAATTGCAAATGCACCACATCAAATTGACAATATAACCAATAGGTATCATTTTGTGTTGAACATTGTTAGGTTCATGTGCTATTAGTTCTCAATTTTTTATTGTAGATCAATTGAATGATAGATATTTGTTGATTTTGAAAAAAAAATATGAATGTGAGCGGATCGAATTCCAATTGGAATTTTTTTCGATATTAGTGGCTAGTAAAAACGAGAATATGTTTTTCAGAATAACAAATATGGCAGGAGAAAATTGCCCTGTTTTTCCCGGTCCGCCCCTGAACATGCCCCCGCCGACTTGCTGCCATTCATTAGTGGTACTTTGCGCTCTTCATCCACTTGATGGTTCATTAATAATTTCGAAGCCGACCGAGTGATTTACACTTCATCAGATTTGAATTATATTCACTATTAATGAAGAATTAATCATTGCTGGCTCCAGGATACAGGTATACCTGAAGCCGAATATATTGTGATTTTGACAGGATTGAAGCTTTGTCAAGCGTCCGTCGGGATCTTGTTCGTATAATTAATGAGATACTTTCGGAGAGCCAATGGTGATTTTCTCCACAAAGCCCGCTTGAAAACTAGCTATATTCTGACATCAATACGGTGTTCATCAAGAACTATTTGTTGACAGTTGACATCAATCTGGACCTAATTCATTCTATGAAATATTGGGAATCCACTTCAGTTTTAGTATCTGAAGACTTGGTTACTGAATTCTTCGGTTGAGAATAAGCTACTTTTGGCCAATAGCTCTAATCATGAATACGACTAGAGTGAACATACGTTGTTCTCTTTATGAACATAGAGTATTATGGCATAAACAAGCTTTCAAATGGTATGAGGCCCAGATGTGAGATGCCAATACTGCTAAAGGGTAGAGGCTGAAAAAATTGATGAAAAGTAAATCATTCAGTAATAAGAAGTGTTATACACGATCTTTAATCCTCGAGTTTTGAGTTTTGTGCGAAATAAAGTCATCCATTTACTCGAATTTTTCGATTTGTTTTGGGATATTACGAGGATACATAAACACGGAAATAAAAATAAATTGTACACAAAATGATAGTGAGCTATCTGCATCAATGAGTACCACTGTTCTGTACAGATCATTATACAGTGACCGGCAGAAAGTACGCATCATATAGAAAATTATTTTATTAATAAATTTTGACGAATATCGATATGTGCAATCGTTTCTGCATCAAAAGCAACCCCAAAAGACGTTGTACAGTGCCGTTCGTCTTTTCGTGTTTGGCGGGAAATTTGAAAAATTTAAAAATTATGTCTCAAAACACACTTATTTGGAAAAATATTGAAAAATGTTATTTGGAAAAGTTGTTTAAGACGACATTTCATAGCTATGTACAAGTTTTGAACAAAATCTGAGATAAAAAAATTAAAATCAATTTTTTGCCATAATAAAAATTTCAATATGGAAAAATACATTTTAGACAAAGAAACTCATTAGTAAGGCCAACAGTAATATTTGAAATGATATTTTGTAAATATTCGCAAGCTACTTCTATTTTATTCGGAAAAAAATTGAAATCTATGGATTTGCCATGTATTCAGCTGCTTCATAAGAGGTCACTGAAATATCTCCAGGACATTATGATCCCGATACTGTTCATTATTAATAAAGGTCCTTGTATCTACATAATTTCGAATTGAATTTTTTATTCAAACAAAAAATAAATTGATTACAAACATTCGAGTAGCATTAAATTGTTTGGTTTATAATTATTTCAGCTTCAAATTTTATTATAAAATGTAATTATAAAAAAAAAAAAATATATTAAAATTCTGTAGACACATGGTTCTTTGTCAATAATAAACAGTATCGGGATTATAATGTCCTGAAGATATTTCTGTGACCTCTTATGAAGCAGCTGAACACATGGCAAATCCACAGATTTAAAATTTTCTTCGAATAAAATAGAAGTAGCTGGTGAATCTTTACAAAATATTATTCAAAATATTACTCTTGGGCTTCACTGATAAGTTTTTTTGTCAGAATAGTATTTTTCCAAATTGAAATTTTTTTCATGGCAAAAATTGATTTGTATTTTTTCATCTCAGATTTTTTTCCAAACTTGTGCGTAGCTATGAAATGTCGTTCTGAACAACTTTTCCAAATAACATTTTTGAATATTTTCCCAAATAAGTGTGTTTTGAGACACAATTTTTAAATTTTTTGAATTTCCCGCCAAACAAGAAAAGACGAACGGCACTGTACAACGTCTTTTGGGGTTGCTTTTGGTGCAGAAGCGATTGAACATATCGATATTCGTCAAAATGCATTAATAAAAGAATTTCCCGTATGATGCGTACTTTCTGCCGGTCACTGTATGATATATATAAAAATACAAGAAAAAACATCGAAACAGTATCGCAACAATTCACCAAGAAGTGTATATAAGACATATATCGAAAAATGTGAATGGCAGGAGAATTTCACATAAAAGTAATTGCAATTCAAAGATATAATCATATGTGTTAGATGAACATGTCATATCTATGAAGCAACCCAAAGAAGAAGTATTATTGAAAAAGTTTCCCCAGTATACAATAATAATAATAATAGTTATTCATATATAAATGTACCGATTGTCTATTTTATTTGCTCACCGAGTACACGTTTCAGTTTTGTGTTGTCAACATGATTGTCAAAGAAGAAATACTAATCTCTGAGAACAATTTTTTTGTGAAATGGTGATAATGTAGAATCGAAAAGTGACCACGTATTTCAACAATTCTACTTGTATCGCGATGGTTTACAGAAAAGACGAGAAAGTTGAAATGATTTTTATTTTTGCTGCCCAAAATGAGTGTGCACGAGCAACAGCTCGGATATTCAATGAGAGACACGAAAACAGAAACGTAACTCACAAGTTAGTATTAGGAAAAATGGTTAAAGAAAAAGGTTTTGGTATTTTTTTATCATTCTAGATATATCTTGGATCTTGTGGTGAAATTCCGTGAAACTGGATCAGTCGCCAATAAAAAAAAAAGAATAGGATGGCGTTTGTTACAAACGAGATCAATTTAATAGGAGTTTTAGGATAAGTTGCAGTTGACCCAACTTTGTCCACACGGCAACTCAGTAGCATAACAGGCATATCGAGAACTTCCATAAAAGGGTGCTAAAATTGCACAAATTTCATCCGTATAAGTTGCATCTTCACCATGAACTGAATGAGGATGACTACGACAGACGATCTGAATTTTGCGAAAATGTAACAAGAATGATACAGAGGAACCACGGATCCAAATAAGCATATTTGCTTCAGTGTTGAGTGGTAATTTTTTTGAACGGGTTAGTGAACAGACACAACTCTCGGTATTGGAATCAGAACAACCCCCACCTACTTAAAGAAGAGCACACACAATGACCTTAAAAGTTGAATGTGTGGGTAGGCATTCTGGGTAATAAAATCATTGGCCCAATATTAATCCAAGATGATTTAAATGGTGCGGTTTATTTGGATATGCTGCAGAATCTGATTGAACCACTTATTTTGGGTGCTGATAACATGGACCTTGATGATGATGGTAATCCCAATCTATTGGCAGATAAGATGTATTTCCAGCAAGATGGGACACCACCTCATTTCCTATTACAGGTGAGAGAATGGCTATCCCAAACTTTTCCAAACAAATGGATAGGTCGTCGAGGTCCAATAGAATGGCCAGCACGCTCGCCGGACTTGGCACCCAATGATTTTTTCCTTTGGGGTCATTTGAAATCCGTTATTTATAAAACTCAACCTATTGACCTGAACGATTTGGAAAGAAGAATGATAACTGAATGCCAGGCAATTACCAGAAAAACAGTTCCAAAGGTGCAGGAGGCATTTGGAAATAGACTCTAACTTACTATCGAGAGTTAATGACAGTCATTTTGAAAAATTTTTGTGAAAAATTGTTTGATAATCTATTTCGTATAATTTATTTACTCACAATTCACCAATGTACCATTTGAACTCGAATACCTCGAGCACGCCTTTTTCAAATTCAAAAAATTTGCACTGCTAGTATAAGAATTCAATTACCTTCACAATGATGTATGACACAACCCTCATTCCCTATTAAAATTATAGCGGGGGTTGCTCTGGGGAGAAGGGGGTTGAAGTATAACATATCTTCTTCCCTTCAAATGGTGTCGTCCTCCAAACAAAAATCAACGTGTCTCGGCGATTTTTTTAAAATTAATTTTTCTGGGAGTTATTGAGGGTGGATAGTCGTAAGTGGACCACCCGATATAATATAGTAATAATAACAAATTTTGTTCTGAACATTTTTCTGTATCTCCATTATTTTTACAGTTACAGCTACAAATAACAAAATTCGAATTTTGAATTTTATTTAATTTTTAGGGTCGCGGCATGGTGAAGAATTGGTCAATGGATATTTCATACATTTAACTACACGAATCCAGAATTTCAGCTATTTTGTAATTTTTTATATATTTTGGTGGAATTTTGTTATTATTTATTGGATTATGTACGATAATCCCGTTATTCTTGGACATAGAATGATGTCAGATTTTTGGGCATACGTTACACTACACACAGTGCTCGTCTGAAGTCCGTTCCCCCCCTTCTAATTTTCGAACCACCTGGTATATCGCAACGAAATTTGGAGGGCTCAAATAGAAGATAGAAACCTACTTTTTCATGGAAAAATCATAGCTAAAAGTTTCAAAATTGCGGCTGAGCGTCATCTTGAATTTTATTTTTGAATAGAACACCCTGTATATTATTCCATTTTCGAAATCTGCTCATAATTCTCAACAGTTTTCTTCAATATACTTCACTCCCAAATTTCGAAATATTAACGTTTGACAAGTGACATTTTGGTCAATTCAAACACAACCAAAAACACTGATGATGCTTTCAATCAAGTTTGCATTGGAAAAAATCGTTTTTCCGGTAACATCTTGTTTACTGTCAAACTGTCCGTTGAGCGCCTAAATCCTTTTATGAAAAATGTGATCATGGCTCGTAGTTTAGACACTGAATTTGAGGCAGTTTTGATATTTGGAAAAGCTGGAAGAAATTATCATCTAGCAGTCCGTATGTTTAATTGATAGATTTCTCGAGAATCTTATTTCGAGGTCATATTTGCGCAAACTTTTAAATAAGCTCCAAGCAACTGGTACGCTGAAAGATGCTCCAAGATCAGGAAGACCGCCACTTTCATAAGAAAAAAAGGTAGAAATTGTTGCTGAAATGGTAATCAGTTCGACTCAGTCGACGTCTGCAGTTGCTGAATCCTATGGAGTACGTTCAAAAAGTGTCAAAGAGTCCTAAAAAAAGAAAAGTTTCATCCCTTTAAAATAAAAATCCTGCATGCTCTCACGGAGGATGATCCAGACCGGAGGGTTGAATTTTGTGAGTGGTTGACAAGAACAATTGAAGGAGAACGGGACTTCCTAAAACGAGTATGTTTCGCAGACGGATGCATGTTTTTTCTTAATGAAAAAATCAACAAACAGAATGTACGATACTGGAGCGATACTAATCCGCATATTTTTAGAGAGGGACATACCCAGTTTCCTAAAAAGGTGAATGTTTGGGCGGGGATTTTGGGCAATCGCGTTGTTGGACCGATTTTCATCAGAGGCAATCTTAGAGGAGTTCTTCACAGAAATCTTCTAGAAACTGAAATTGAACCTCGAATAAGACAAATTGTATTAAACAATCAGGATGAGTTTGAAAATCGTGAATTCATATTTCAGCAGGATGGGGCACCTTCCCATTTCGATCGCATGGCTAGAGAGTTCCTCGATACAAACTTTCCTGGGCGATGGATAGGTCGCAGGGGAAGTACAGAATGGCCACCAAGATCTCCGGATCTTACACCTCTAGATTTTTTTCTTTGGGGGTATCTGAAGTCAAAAATTTACGCCACTGAATGCCAAACAAAAGAAGAATTGGAACGCAGAATAATAGATACATGTGAAGAAATAGATAAACAGACTTTCATCAACGTGAGAGAAGCTATTTATAATAGGGCACTTTATTGTCAAGATTCAGGAGGGGGCTACACTGAACACTTGATGAAATGGTGATTTCAATATAAATTATGTGAATGATAATTGTGCAGCTACACAAGCTCTTAAGAGCATATTACAATCATTCAACCTTAACATGCACATCAGATCAAACACTCGAGTTTGTAAATATTCCTCCACTTGTATTGACTATGTATGTACTAACTACGACCTTGAAAAAGTTTCATGTTCAGTTATTTCCTCTGGACTATCTGATCATGAAGCTATAGAATGTTCCATTCTTCAAGATGTAAATGAAAATAATAGATATAAATATGGAAGACTTTATAGCAGTGCAAACTATAATAGGTTCTATGAGAACTGTCTTGAATTTGACTGGGAACGGGTCTTACTTTTAAACGAACCTTTCGTTGCTTTCTATAGCAAACTTTCAGAATTTTTCAGTGTTCCATTTCCTGTCCAGAAAATTTAAAAAAAGTGTAAAAAACCCTGGATAACATCTGGAATCAAAACATCCTCGAAGAATCTACGGTCCCTTAGTTATATAAGAAAATTCACCTTAAATCCAGATTTCCATGCCTATGTTCATAACTACCGTAGAATTTACCGAAATGTTCTTAAGCTTGCGAAATCTAAATATTTCCAAAATAGAATTGATTCCGCGAATAATAAAAAGAAAGAGACGTGGTCCATAGTTAATGACCTGCGAGAAAATCCTAAAAAAAGGAACAGTGTAAAATTGCAATCGGTGCGGATGAGATCAATGAGTTCTACAGTTCAATTGCTCGTAAGCTTAGTGACAACATAATTGTCCCTCACGACCCTCTTATCAATGTCCATAATTGTCATACAAGGGATACTTTTATATTATACGATACTAGTATTGATGAAATCTTCGAAGTGTTTAGGGATATCAAGAATAAAAAATCAACTGGATACGATGACATCTCCATGAACATATTTCAGAATCTTCCAAGAGTAGCACTTGAAACTCTTGTCGCATTAATTAATATTTCCTTTCGCAACGGTAAATTTCCTTCATTCTTGAAAAAGTCTGTGATAATTCCCTTGCACAAAGGCGGTAGTTTGGACGATCCCTCAAATTATCGCCCAATATCCCTCATCCCGACTCTGGCTAAAATAATTGAAAAACTCGTGAAAAAAAGGCTCAATGAATTCCTTACTGCTCATAAAATCATCAAAGAAAATCAATTCGGTTTCCAAGCTAAAAAGAACACCCAAGATGCAATTTTCTCCTTCCTGTATGAGGTATATTCTGATATAAATGCCGGAGATGTAGCAGCAGCAGTATTCTGTGACCTCAAAAAAACTTTTGACTGTGTTGACCACAAGATACTTTTGCGGAAACTGCATCGCTACGGCTGCGAGGGAGTTACTTTGGAATGGTTCGAGTCCTATCTAACTGGGCGCAGTCAAGTAGTGAAAAGCGATACTACTTCAAAATATATTAATATTGAGTATGGAGTGCCACAAGGATCGGTTTTAGGACCTACTCTTTTCCTTGTATACATAAATGATTTACTGAGTTTACACACTTCTGGAAAAATAACTTTATTTGCAGATGACACCACCATTCTATGGCATAGTAAAACTGTTGACGATTTGAATAATAAGATATTCAGAGACATACATACAATCAAATCTTGGTGCGACTCGAATCTCCTTTCATTTAACATAAGAAAAACAAATATAGTAACTTTCAAATGTACTCTTGAAGATATACCTCTCGATAATGAGATGATTGAAAATAAAGATTGCACAAAATTTTTGGGTCTTTTTATTGATAGCAATTTGAAGTTTGAAGCACACGTCAAACAACTGAAGAATAAAATCTCCTCAGGGTGCTATGCAATGAGAATTATTTCAAGGGAGCTTGGTACTGTCACGGCTATGACCGCATATTATGCATTAATTGAATCTCAATTGAGATATGCTATACCTTTCTGGGGGGTATGTAACTCCAGTCTGCTGGAGTCAGTACTTTCACTGCAAAAGAGAGCCATCAGATATGTGTTCAAACTAGGACCACGCAATTCATGTAAGCAGTCATTTGTAGAAAAAAAGATATTGACAGTTGTGGCTCTCTTCGTTATGGAAACTGTCTGTCTTATACATAAACATATTTCAAAATTTGAAAATATTTCATCGTGTCATAATACTCGCCAAAAATCAAAAATTAATTTAAAATTACCCTTGCCTTCCTCATCCCTGGTAAAGGACTCAATTTTCTATAACGGCGTCAAAATGTATAACCACTTACCGTCTCATTCTAGAGAGAGCCACGATAGTACTGAAAGCTTTAGAAAATATATTAAAAAACTACTCGTGAGGAGACCCTTTTATAGTTTGCAAGAATTTTACAATGACAACTTTCACTAAAAAAATGTGAACTGTCTTTTAATTTGTGATTTTATTGCTTTTATTGTATTGTATACTCGATTAGAGCGATGCTTATAAGTCGAAAAATTGACAAAATGCTCAAATAACATTTTTCATTTTTTATATCGATATTTTATTCATGTATTGACATTTATTTTATTAAATAATATGTATGTGTTTGTATACTAAATGTTCAAAGAACAATTTTTATAGGCGTACATTTATTTTATTTTATTTATTTTACATGCTTGTGCGTATATAACCATTATTATTTTGTACTGTTTACCTTTTACTTTGTCAACAAAACTAGATTTTATCGACAATAAAGCATATTTTGATTTGATTTGAAATAATTGTTGGGGTTGAATAAAAGTGTTATTCAAAAATAAGTTATAATTTTTAGCTAACTAATTTGTTTTGTAATCGAAATAGACGAGTTTTCGAAGCGTGTGACTTTTATATACCCCCCCCCCCCCCCCCCCCCCCCCCCCCCCCCCCCCCCCCCCCCCCCCCCCCCCCCCCCCCCCCCCCCCCCCCCCCCCCCCCCCCCCCCCCCCCCCCCCCCCCCCCCCCCCCCCCCCCCCCCCCCCCTTTTTTTTTTTTTTTTTTTTTTTTTTTTTTTTTTTTTTTTTTTTTTTTTTTTTTTTTTTTTTTTTTTTTTTTTTTTTTTTTTTTTTTTTTTTTTTTTTTTTTTTTTTTTTTTTTTTTTTTTTTTTTTTTTTTTTCCTTTTTTTTTTTTTTTTTTTTTTTTTTTTTAAACATAATCGAGCTTATCAGAAAAGAAACATTTGCATTCAAGTCCATTGATATTATATGGAAGTTGCATGGATTTTCAGGGATATCATTCAACGTTCTGCGGTATTTGCCGGGAAAGTAGTTTTTTTTCCCCTGAGATCTACCTTCTCTGGTTCAATTTATATTGAACCCTTTTTGGGTGAAAAAAAACCGTTTAAATTCGATTTTTCATTCATTCCACTTCACATGGCACTTATCTCTCACTATATGCTAGACGGCCCACCCTACTGAGAAGGAATCTTTATTTAGAAACCTATCGAGGTGGAGATTTCGGAGTGTTTTTTTCGTCACCAGGTACCGCCAGTTTAAGCTTTTCTTTCCGGCGTACCTATAGGTGTTCAAGATCGATGATGGTTTGTTTACGTTGTGTCTCACTCAGCCAGAGTTCTTTGTACCTTTGGCTGGTTGACTACCCGTACGATGAGGCCAAGAAGCCTGAAACCGGTATGCGGATTGTTAGGTGAACACGACATAAATTAAAACATAATCGAGCTTATCAGAAAGAAACATTTGCATTCAATGTCCATTGATATTATATGGAAGTATGCATGGATTTTCAGGTGAATATCATTCAACGTTCCTGGTGGTATTTGCCAGGAAAGTAGTTGTTTTTCACCCGAGATCTACCTTCTTGGTTCAATTTTTATTGAATCCTTTTGGAAGAAAACCGTTTAAATTCGATTTTCTATTCATTCCACTTCACTGGCACTTATTCTCACTATATGCTAGACGGGTTGCCACCCTACTGAGAAGGAATCTTTATTCAGAAACCTATCGAGGTGGGAGATTTTCGGAGTGATTCTTTCTGTCACAGCACCGCCAGTTTAAGTTTATCTTTCCGGCGTACCTATAGGTGTTACAAGATCGATGATGGTTTGTTTACGTTCGGTTTTCAGCCAGAGTTCTTTGTACCTTTGGCTGGTTGACTACCTGTACTGATGAGGGCCAAGAAGCCTGAAACCGGTATGCGGATTGTTAGGTGAACACGACATAAATTAAAACATAATCGAGCTTATCAGAAAGAAACATTTGCATTCAATGTCCATTGATATTATATGGAAGTATGCATGGATTTTCAGGTGAATATCATTCAACGTTCTGCGTGGTATTTGCCAGGAAAGTGTTTTTTTTTCACCTGAGATCTACCTTCTGGTTCAATTTTATATTGAATCCTTTTGTGAAGAAACCGTTTAAATTCGATTTTTCTATTCATTCCACTTCACATGGCACTTATCTCCTCACTATATGCTAGACGGGCTTCCCAATCTACGAGAAGGAATCTTTTATTTAGAAACCTATCGAGGTGAGATTTCGGAGTGTTTTTTCGTCACTAGGTACCGCCAGTTTAAGTTTATCTTTTTCCGGCGTACTATAGGTGTTACAAGATCGATGATGGTTTGTTACGTTGGTCTCACCAGCCAGAGTTCTTTGTACCTTTGGCTGGTTGAGGGATGAGGGCCAAGAAGCCTGAAACCGCTATGCGGATTGTTAGGTGAACACGACATAAATTAAACATAATCGAGCGTATCAGAAAGAAACATTTGCATTCAATGTCCATTGATATTATATGGAAGTATGCATGGATTTTCAGGTGAATATCATTCAACGTTCTGCGTGGTATTTGCCAGGAAAGTAGTTGTTTTTCACCTGAGATCTACCTTTCTCTGGTTCAATTTTATATTGAATCCTTTATGTGAAGAAAACCGTTTAAATTCGATTTTTCTATTCATTCCACTTCACATGGCACTTATCTCTCACTAATTTGTTTTGATTGTGAATTTACAGAACACATTCGTAGGCTTCAAGATTTTCCGGTAAGCGGTACTGTTTATCCTTAATAAACTCTCTATATGCCTCTTATCAGTCCAATTCATCAAGAGATTTAACTACAAATTAATAACACCGTTCAGTTAGCAAAATGTTTTACCGGAAGTGACCAAAATCCATACTTCATTTCAAACCGGAATGTCACTTTTCAAACGTTAATATTTCGAAAACAATTGAATGAAGGAGTAAAGTGTATTGGAGAAAACTGTTGAGAATTATGAGCAGATTTCGAAAATGGAATAATATACGGGGTCTTCTATTTTAAAAAAATAGTGAAGATAGCGCTCTGCCGCCATTTTGAAACTTTGAGCTGTGATTTTTTCATGAAAGAGGAGGTTTTTATGTCCTATTTGAGCCCTCCAAATTCCGTTGCGATATACCAGGACGTTCAAAAATTAGTAGGGGGGAACGGACTTTAGACGAGCACTGTATAGGTTTATTTCATTTGTAGCTGTTTTCGGTCTGGAAAGCTGAATTAGTCCGGCTACTTTCAAAATATCGAAAAATACTGAATATATTACAAGTGGAAAAATATTCGCTACGATTATGGGCGACCTCAAGCTGATCCCGATCGGCTACGCCTCTCGCCTCACATTGTTTCTCGTAATTGTATATTCTCACTTCATGTAGTTCTCTTCAAAAGCCAATTACATTCACAATTAATCAAATAAATGTTGCCGATGATTTCTGCTGATTTACCTCAACCGGTGCGTTTAAATTAACGATCCGAACGCCGATTTCATTATTTTTTTTCCCTCAAAGGTTAACCATTTGATTGCAAGTTATGATACCTACAAGTCGGTGGTATTTCTACATGTGAACGTATGAATTTTGTGATATGCATCCATTCGACCGTTATGAAGTGGTCATGGGCGGACAATAGGAAGTAGGAAGGGGTACTTTTGATAATATCATATACAATATCAGAATCAAAATAAAAAAATTGGTTTTATTCCAAGTCTTTATCTATTTTGTCAACCATCTGCCATTTCACCTAATTTTATTTTATTTTAACGTGATACGTCTAATAGTTTTAATTGATTTTACTGCTACCGTTAGCCTTTTCCTACCAAACCCAGTTTGTTGTCGAAAGGATTAACACGTATTTACTTTTATTTCATTTTATGTGGTAATATCCATTATGTACACTATGTTTTTGTGTCTCTTGAGAGATGGAATCTCACCCCAATTTGACAGTATGTATTTTGTTGATTGTATAATGTAATTTTCAATATTCTTTTCTGTCATAGATTGAAGCTCTGATGATGACAAATAGCCGAAAGCGCTCAGCTTAACCAAGCTTTGTAATTAAATAAAAATATTATACACTGAAAAATACTTCTTTCTCAACCTCCCTTTTGAAACAAGAGTGTATACACTTCGCTAGTCTCAAACTCTTGAAGAAAATAGTATTCGGGTATTTCTCGGTTGTGTAGGAGACTCACTAACAGGTTTTTGTAGTGAAACTTCTTTACGCACGCTTGACTTGGGGAGTAATCTGGTGAATGCGTGACGGGAGCGTTACGAAAAGTGTGATCGGGCGAGGCGAACGGTCACGACAAAGGTCAATGCGTATCTCATACTAGTTGCTGGCGTCGTAGCGTCATATGCAGCGTTCCTTTTTCCTTGTCTATTTTCTCCCTCTACTAATACGCGGCATTCTAATTGTAGAGGTTCACCTGCTCTCTCTTTCTCCTTGTTACTTTTCCGTATTTCG
Organism: Gonioctena quinquepunctata; assembly: GCA_018342105.1. NCBI lineage: Eukaryota > Metazoa > Arthropoda > Insecta > Coleoptera > Chrysomelidae > Gonioctena > Gonioctena quinquepunctata. The sequence continues at coordinate 394,095 of JAFIRS010001002.1, forward strand.
GTCTCGTTTCTACAATTTACTTCAGCAAATGTTTAAAATAGGATAACATAAAATTTAACTAATACGTAAATAATAAAATACTTATTAATTGTAGAGGTTCACCATTTCAAATAATTGGTGGCATCGTGATTGAACATGACAATAATCAAATGGAAGTTGATGATAAAAATCCCACCATAGATCATGAACAAAAACCGAGACAAATTATTGGAGTTAGATACATTAATTTTTATTTCATTTTTATAATCATTTATGACTCTAATAATAATTTACTAAATTTACCAAACTAAAATGATGAAATTATAGGTTATTAGAAATATATATATATATATATATATAATATATATATATATATATATATATATATATATATATATATATATATATATATATATATATATATATATATATATATATATATATATATATATATATATATATATATATATATAGATGGAGCTAAAGAAGCTTTACTTCAGTCGTGTGGTCTAAGGCACACTGTTTTTTTTATAGCTGATTTTAATTGCTCATATCTCATTATTTTATATGGTCTGGTATTTTGTTGGTATATCAAGGAGGCTTTGTTATATGGAGACTGGCGGTAAGGCATTATTCTTTGATTGATGAATATTGTTTTTTATATTCCCTAGGTCCTGCACTAGCAGTTATCCTTACTGCTTTTTTCTGCATTATGAAAATACGTCAAACCTGAGTGGAGTTTCCCCGAAGTAAAGTTTCATAGCTCATAGGAGAGTAAAATAGTGCAAAAATTACACTTTCAATAAATCGGGGCATACTGATTTATTCAATCTGCGTGGAAGGAAAACTTGGCTTGATAGTTTTTAACACAAAGAGTCAACATGGGAAGACCAGTTCAGTCTATCATCGAGAGTAATCACGTGCAATTTAGCAGTATTTATATGTGTGATTTTTGAGACTTGCCCTCATTTTGTTTGAGCATATTTCTAAGTAATCACTTCTGCATTTTAACGAGCGCTATATCATCTTTTGTCTCAATGATATCAATATCTTCGCCCAAGTGGTAGATTGTTATCATCAGCAAATAATATGCACCTCGACGGATTCATATTCACAAATATATCATTAACATAAATAATGAATAGAAGGGGCCCCAGCACCAAACCCTGCGGGAATTGATTTGTTTTGATGAGGATGTACCTTCGTTGAAGGACACAGTTTGATTCCTTCCGCTCAACTAGGATCTGAAGAAATTTTGTAATATTCCTCTAGGAACATTATATTCAAGTTTATTCACTAAGATTTCATGAGAGACACAGTCAAAGGCCTTGCTGAGATCATACAGGGTTGCATTCTCCCAGTTTAAGGCCTTGAATTATGTCTGCCACCAATTTATTCACATCTTGTAAATTGCCTAAAACCAAACTGATTTCTATGTAAAATATTATTGATTTCAAAATAAGTTGAAAGTCGTTTTAACAAGCATTCATTTAGTTTCACCTGTCCCGGTGGGTGTCTGTGTGTTTGTCTGTAGTCAAATCTTGCAAGTTAAATCTGGCCCACTTCTAATCGTCCGATTGATTTGAAATTTGGCAGGTGTACATAATCCGGAGACAATGCATTCTGAAATTTTTGTTAGGGAAAAACAAAATGGCGGCTCTAATATGTTGGAAATTTTTTGTGACTATGGTCCGATTCTATTCAAAATTGATATCTAGTGGTTTTCGGGGACGGAGATTATGATTTTTTTGTCGGAACTCAACATGGCGGCTCAAAAATAGCGGATGAGTTTTTGGGGTCGAAGATGTTTTTACAAGCTTTAATTTTTTGTTCACCTGTCCTTTATCTGTCTGTCTGTCTGCCTGTAATTTTCTCTATTTTCACACATCTACCTCTTGAAAAGTAAGAGTCTGAAGATTTGCATAAAAAGTATTATTTACTAGAAAATGTATTTTCTCATCCATTTTAAGCATATTTCAATATAAATACACAACATCATCAGTTCGAATGTTCATATATATATATATATATATATATATATATATATATATATATATATATATTAAAAAAAAACATTCTCAATTAAATATTAATAGAAATATTTTTCTGTGAATTTAAAACCCACGATAAAAATAGTTATTCTTGTGAATATCTAGCAGAAAACAACTACTTCCCCGGCTAAAGCCACGCTGGACATTGAACTACATCTGACAGATATTTTGAAAGGATAATCCTAGCTTAAAAGAAAAATCTGGAAGTAAAAATGTTATTTTCTATTCCAGTCTCACTTAAACTACCGATTGAAACGAAATTTGGTACAGAAGTATTTTTCATCAATGAAGGAGAAACTATTACTCATATTTGAATTCGAAAAGTTGGCGGTGATTCATTCATTACCAACATGAAAAATAAGGAAAAGTTACTAAATTTAATCTATCACATGTGTCAAGTTTGTTTATTTGGAATTGTATAAAAACGAGGATTTTTTCGATAAAAATGACATTATTTTTGTGTGAATTTGTGATTTAGGGTGTATTGTTTTTGCTGGTGGAAAGAAGAAAGCATTTTGACTCATCTTTGTGCGAGTAAACTGTGCTTGAAAATTAGGTTAAAAAAAAACAAATAAAAGTGATCTAACTCGGAAACGGTATGAGACCGCCGCATTTTTTCCGGATTCGTGTTCAGGAGGCAAAAACACGCAAGAAAAGTTTTTCACCTATAGTCAGAGAGCATGTGTAGATAATCTTTATATTTACCGGAATTTTAACAATTATATAAGAATCTTGTCCGCAATATCATGTATTGGCATCTCAGAACGTTCGTCCCGGTGACAGACGCCTGACAATGCCATAGTCATAACTACTTTCATCAATCAAAAAATTTCATCCGCAGCATCAAGCAAACATTTGGTTACCTCTTCTCCATGAAAACGTTTGCCTTTTTCGACATATAGCCGGCACTTTTTCTTTCAAGAAATGCCTTCACCTTGAGATAATCACCTATATGTATTTCTTGTTAACAGCTGAAGTTGATTTTAACATAGAAAACATAGTTGACGACTTCATAGTTTCAGATTTTTCTCCCAAATACGTAAGAATGATGGGTTCTGATACTTCAGATATTTTTTTCTGAGTACACCAACTATCAAATGCATCATATTATTTTTCCTATAGTATTCTGGACTTTATTGGTAGAAGTTATAAGCTAACTGGTTCCGCTGACTCCATCACATCGGCAGGAATATCAGATGTATCACTAAATATCTACGCCATATCTAATCATAGCGGCAGCATTTCCAATGGACACTATACTGCATATTGCAAACACCCTTATTCTAATTGTTGGCACCTCTTCGATGACTGCCGTGTATTTTCCAAGATTGATTCTCTCAGCTCCCAGGGAGCATGTGTCCTTTTCTATGAGAAAGTTGATGATCTGATTTCTGATGGTGTTGTGGGTTTTTCCGGGTTTTCCTCCAACTGAAACAGCAAATGCGCCATCACTTCGAGTCCCGGGCTTCAATCAAGATTTTCATCTTGATATTATTTTATATTTAAAACTTTGCCTTTGTATTTTTCAATTCTGAATAAAGTTTTTCCTTACTAAAATAACATTCTTCCTCAATAATTGAAACGATATCTTATAAATTTACGAAAATTATCTGATTACGGTTTTACAGTAATGGCGACTTTCAATAATTGAAATTGTTACCATGCACCCTGACAACCTAATATTTGTTCTAATTTTTAACCGACGAAACCAAAAAGGATGAGGTTCTCTATTCGACGCGTATATTTTTTTTATGTATGATCACGCTTAACTTTTTACTGAGACGTCCAATTGCGATAATTCAGATTTCTGTGGATAGGCTGTACTTTGAAGTTGGTCCCGTTTGAATTCGAAAGATGAAATCCACCTGCAAAAGAAGGTCATTGATCTCTCTGAATGGTGGATCAGGTTTTTACTTTGAATGAATATGGATCCAAACGTTATGAAATAAACTAACCAGAACAACAAAAATAATTTATATTACAACAAATAGTAAAAGTACATAATCATATTATTTAACTGGTAATAGTCGAAGTAAGGTGGGTAAGTAAGTATTTTGGAAGTAATCAAAAAAAAGTATATAGTAATTAGTAGATTTCAGCCACAAAGAATTGAAAAATAAAAACTATTTAACAAAAAATTAAACCGACGAAATACGGAACTGAAAATTAAAAAATAAAATAAATCTTCTTAGTCTAATGAACTAAGCTCCTAAACTAATGTAAGTAATCAATTTTGAGTCGGCGCCAAACAAACAATCAACGAAGATCATTAAACTAGTTCAAAAAAATTATCAGAATGTCACCGCGCATCTCGATACCATCATTTTACGCCTAACCTAATTCATTTGCATTTATTTTATTTTTTACTTTTCAGTTCCGTATTTCGTCGGTTTGATTTTTTGTTAAAAAGTTTTTATTCCTGGTAGGTATGTATTGCGATTGACTGAAATAATTTTGCTTAATGTCACTGTCAAAACAATAAAAATTGGACCTTTGCTTTCAATAATAAAGGGTATTTTCATTTTTATATTGGGAAATCATGTATACAACTCGAATATAAAGCCTCTTTTTTGCACTTGCGAGGTTTCATTCTTGTTGTATAAATAACTATTTTATATTGTTTTTTATGGCTTATTGAGGAATTATCGTAAAAATTTCAAGACAATTTATTTTTATTTTTTATGGACTATGATCAGTTGTACAAGAAGTAGATGGCACCCTGTATTTGTGGTTGTTGGGTTATTGCGGTCACCAAATGGTAGAAAAAATGAATTGTATAAAACATAATGCTGTATCAAAAACAAATTAATCTCCTTTAAGCGTTGTATGAGAATCACTTGTCACACATAATAAAGCAAAGCAAAGGTGTGCCAACATTAAAGGCACTCATATCGAACACACATACATATACCAGCTATTGGGAAAGTAGTGTGCAAGTACAGGAAACAAGAAATAACAATGATAACCTGAACAAACTCATTTCCTCAACCTGTTCAATATTTATTCTCAAAAATCGATAAGATCAACAGTTTGTTGGCGTGACGATCTTGATACTGAAGGATTACGAGTGTGTTCCCGCGAAGTTTTTCATTACACAGATTCTGACCTTGACAGAAACTTTATATATTTTGCTGATTCTGTAACGAAATCCCTGAATCGATAGTTCAAGGTGAATATCTTGAAACTTGTAGAATACGAGGGATACTCGCTAGCCCGAGTCGACTACATATTTTTAAGTAGACTACTTCAATTTCTATTAATACAGCTTGAAAACATACAGGTGTAATCAAACCTCTTGCACGCCCGTAAAAAGGGAAAAAAATCGACAAATTTTTCGCGAAATTTTGGAAGGTAATAAATATTGTTTTCCAATACTTACGCCAAAAATGTGTCATTTTTGATGACTTTTGAATGTCAAAAGTAGGCTATTTTAAACAGAGTGCAAAAAAAATCTGAACGGCATGCAAAAAAGTACAGACCTACGTTGTTTGAATACAGATAATACACAATAACCGTCATTCCGTTTCAATCTTGTCATAGGAAATTTAAAGATAACTTTTTCTATTATTTCGATCATAGAATGATATGTTTAAGAATGCGAAAATGAGCCCAATTCTAATCAGATACTACGGAGTCTTAATGCAATAGTGAAAATTCTGATGGAGAATGAATTTAAATTTGTTTTTCACCTAAGGATTACTTTTACAAGCCATAATTATAATTAACAAAAACTAAATTTCATTCGCAGTGATAAATGTTTATAACAGTTTACGAATAATAATAATAAATATGCTTTATTATCATAAGACAGAATCTTGTTGACAAAGCTTGGTTAGTGAATACACATAGAGTAAAAAAATGCAATACAGACAAAAGATAATAAAAAATAAAAACTGCAAGGGTACAAACAATGTTAATATGGACGATATAAAAGTAAATAGAGTATAAAAATATATGTATATATAAAAGTGTATAATAGTCAAATTTATAAAAGAGTAAACATAGAAGGTAACAATTTGAATGCACCTTGATTAATAAATATAAAAAGTTAAAAGTTTTCGTTAAAATATTCCTGCAAAGTATAAAAAGGTCTATCAGATAGAAATTGTTTGACTAACTTCCTGAATTGGTAGTCATTTATATTGGCAGATCTTATGTACAGAGGTAAATGATTGTACATTTTCCCACCATTGAAAAATATGGAGTCTCTCGTGATGTTTTTAGTTGGCACTGTGAGTTTCAGAGTGTGTCTGCTGTTCCGGGTGTTATAGTGGGAAGAAGACGCAGTAAAGTTTAATATATGCTTATTTATTAGACACACGGATTCCAGTATGAATAATGCAGTTACCGTTAGAATTTTATTGTTTTTGAAGAAGGTTCTACAGGAATCCCTTGGATTAAGGTTCCCTATATACCTTATTGCCCTTTTCTGTAAAATTAATAAACTTTTAAATAAGGTTGGGCTGCATGCTCCCCAAAATGGCATTCCGTAGCATAAGTGAGAATCTATGAGTGCATAGTAAGCCATTTTTGCAGTGTTGAACCCCAATTCTTTAAAAATCACTCTAACCGCAAAACAACCAGAAGAGATTTTGCCAGTGAGTTGCTTAACATGATCCTCAAATTTTAAATTCTGGTCAATGAACAATCCTAGAAATTTAGTGTTATTTTTGTTTCCAATGATCTGTCTTTAAAGAAAAGTTCATTGAGTGAGCATCTAAATGATATTACATTAGTTTTTGTTAAGTTAAAAGATAATATGTTTGCATCACACCAATCTTTAACTTTTCCCCAGTCGGCAGAGATCATGTTGTGCAACTCACGAGTGTTTTTACTATTCTAAAGTATGGTTGTGTCATCTGCGAAGAGGGTGAACTTCCCAGAGATATTGAGCTTGGTGAGGTCATTCACATATAATAAAAAAAGGATGGGACCCAATACAGAACCTTGTGGAACTCCCGAATTAATTTCCCTTTTTTTCTATAGTTCTGCTGTTTTGACCATTTGTGTCCTTCCCTTTAGGTAGGAATTGAACCATTCAAAGGTTAATCCTCTGCATCCATATCATTGTAGTTTTCTCAGCAGTATTTTGTGATCAACACAGTCAAATGCCTTTGACAGGTCACAAAACACTGCGGCAATCTTTTCACCGGCATTTATTTCGGAATAGACACTATTCAGAAATGAGAAAATAGCATCGTGCGTATTTTTAATATTCTGGAAGCCGATTTGGTTTTCACTTATGAATTCAAGTAGTCGTTTTTTTACTAATTTTTCTATGATTTTTGCGATGGTTGGAATGAGAGATATAGGACGAAAATTAGAGGGATCATCAGAATCTCCTCCCTTGTGCAGAGGAATAACCACAGAGGTTTTTAGAAATGAGGGGAATATGCCTGATTGGAAGGATAAATTTATCAGTGAAACAAATACATTTAGGGCACTAAGAGAAAGGTTTTGTATTATTTTGCTCGATATTTCATCGTAGCCTGTAGTATTTTTGTTTTTAATCTCAAAATATTCAAACATTGATATTTTATTTTTGCTCATATTTTCTGCAATACAGCAGTAAAAGTCATTTAAAGTATCAGGGCTTAGAGTAATGTTATATTTTTGTTTTTTTGAGTTTCCTCTCAAGTCATTTATAATTGACCAGGACTCTTTTATTTTATTGTGAGACGCACTGAGTCTATTATTGTAAAATAATTCTTTTGCTCGCTTGATTGTCGTTCTATAAATTCTACGGTAATTATTAAAGTAGTTTAAATAATAGAGATTATTTGTGAATTTCCGAATATAATGCATTGACCGCATATTAGTAGAAGAAATTTTCAAACCTTTTGTCAACCATGGTTTTTTTTGTTTAATTTAAATTTTTTTTTTGGGAATGAGGCCTCACATACATCTATTAAAAGCTTGTGAAATAAGGGGAAAGGATCATTATGCGAAAGAATAATTTCCCAGTCAATCTGAAGACAATTCTGATAGAACCTATTATAATTTGTCCTACTAAACAGTCTTCCATATTTACATTTGTTTAGCTTCTTTGACGACCAGAACGGCACTGAGCAGCTAACTGCCTCATGGTCAGATAAACCTGAAGAGTTTACTGAACATAATACTTTTTGCTCATCAAAGTTGCTACAAATATAGTCAATGAGAGTGGACGAGAATTGTGAGATACGGGTATTGGATTTAACATGCATAGTTAGTTGAATGACAATAGGAGGTTTTTCAGAGAGTAAGTGGCTGGCGATTCAAGGTCATTATAGTTAATATTGAAATCGCCGGCTACAATCAAAGAACAATTTACAGATAATTGAGACAGTATTAACTCTAAGTTATTCAAAAATATATTATTATCTGAGGAGGGAGAACGATATATGCACATAATATATAAATTATCCTCTTCACAGTAACAGATAGAAAACTCAAAATTTTTATCCTCTAATAAGTCATTAAATTTGTCAATTTTAGTGAACACGAAGTCATCAATAGCAGTGTTTTTCATTAGTATGGCAGTTCCACCATGATTTGAAGACTTTCTTGAAAACCTGGATACCACAGTGTAGTCAGGAATATTAATAGGTTCATTTTCATTGCACCAGTGTTCGGTTAGTAGGACTAGAGTTGGAAAACTCAGGCTCTCCAAGAATATAGATAGATAGATAGTTTATTATCTATCTATCTATATTCTTGGAGAGCCTGAGTTTTCCAACTCTAGTCCTACTAACCGAACACTGGAGTTTCCTGAGCTGTCCATAAAAAATTTTTTGTTACAGGCACAAATTTCAGATTTGATACCTGTGTTTTCTTAATACATTTGATTCAGAAATCTTTTTCAGAATGGCAGCCTTACTCAGCAGATAGCAGCAGAAAGTTATAAAGAGTTCTTTGTAGTTATACAAAGAATATTTTTGGGAAAATATTCATAAAATATTTAAACTTTCAGGTATTTTTATTCAAGTGTTTAATGAACAATCCTATAGAATACTATAGTTTAGTATTTTTTTTGTAACAAGTCTGTGAAATATATTGATTTAATTTTCTACTTGTCCTCACTTCTCACGCACAATATCTCTGATATCCTAAATCTTTTATTATTTAACAGAATCTATGGGGACATTCTTATTGAGATTGCGATTAAAAGGGGGTTTTCAAAAACAAACGACATAGTAAAAAACGTAAAATACAAAACACCAGATTCTGACCTTGACAGAAACTTTATATATTCTGCTGATTCTGTAACGAAATCCCTGAATCGATAGTTCAAGGTGAATATCTTGAAACTTGTAGAATACGAGGGATACTCACTAGCCCGAGTCGATTACATATTTTCAAGTAGACTACTTAAATTTCTATTCAATACCGCTTAAAAACATACAGGGTGTAATCAAACCTCTTGCACGCCGGTGACTGACGGAGTACAGTGGTTAGAAATCTGAAAAAAAAATCTACAAAATTTTGGGTATCGCCTCCCGTCATATTTCAGGTGACCGCTCAGAGGAAAACTTCGGCAATTGCCGAATGCAATAAACATTTCGAAATTTGAATTGGTGAAAAAAACAACTAACCTTGTTATAACTAGTTGAGTTCATACTCTGCTTTGAGGCACTTATCATAATAATTACAGTCACTTGTAAGAAACAAACAAAACGAACATTATTGAAAAGGGAAACATTCGCAATTGAATATTGTTTTGAAAAATAATAGCACGACCATTGTAGTGATTCAGACATCCAGAATACGTTGCCAGGCAAGATTCTCGCACGTATGGTTTACAAAGCTGTTCAGGAACGACACTTTGTTAGATTCCACTAGCCTTTTCTGATTGGGCTGGTGAATGGAAGAACTTAATATCTTGATTAGCAACTAATCAGAAAACGCGATGTGCACGAGAATTAATTTGAACATTATTGTCTTTGTCTTTTGAAATTTTGCCATTCTATCAAAACATAATTTATATTATATCCAGTACGAAAACGCTCGCACGATGATTGGCGACTCTAGAATCCAACCAGAATTGAAATTCACTTCTCCATTCATAAATGCGACGAATGATTCATCTTGTATTCTACTCTTCAAAATACGCACGGAACAGCACGGTGTTTAGTCAAGAGCCAGCAATTGACAGAGACAATAATGTTCGATTTCTGATTGGTTGCTAGTTATGATCTTGCATTCACCAGCCAATCAGTGAACACTAGTGGAATCTGACAAACTTTCGTTCGTAGACAGCTTTGTAAACCGAGCATCCGAGAATTTTGCTTGGCAACAGTGTAAGGTTCACGGGTTCTGAATGTCTGAATCACTATAAAAGCCGTGATATTATTTTTCAAACCAATATTCAATTACGAATGTTTCCCTTTTCAATACTGTCTGTGTCGTTTGTTTCTTACAAGTGAATGTAATAATCATAGTTAATGCCTAGGGCAGAGTATGAAGTCAACTAGTTCTGACTTCATCACCAGTTTGGACATAACATGGTTAGTTGTTTTCTTCACTTTGAAATTGAATTTCTGTCTCAGGCAGCCCGCAATGTACACATTTACCAAACAATTTTTAACCACTGTAATTCTTTAAAAAATAGCATTATATACTCGTCATTCACGGCTGTGCAAGAGGTAAGATTAAACCCTGTATATAGTCTGTTCACGTTAAGAAGAAATGACACTATTATTTTTCAAACCAATATTCAATTACGAATGTTTCCCTTTTCAATACTGTTTGTGTCGTTTGTTTCTTACAAGTGAATGTAATAATCATAGTTAATGCCTCAGGGCAGAGTATGAAGTCAACTAGTTCTGACTTATCACCAGTTTGGACATAACAGGGTTAGTTGTTTTCTTCACTTGAAATTGAGTTTCTATCTCAGGCAGCCTGCAATGTACACATTTAATAAAAAATGTAACCACTGTAATTCTTTATAATAATAATATAATAATATAACTTTATTCAAGAAAAAGATGGGTTTACAAGGATAATATTCAGAATGAATAATGTAGGTTGGCGATAAGTATTTTTACACTTGTTTCGCAGAAAAAATACAATCGAATCATATACATTGGAGTATATACAATAAAATTAGTTATAAACTATTCGAATTCAATATAAAATAAAAGCACTATATATTATATGCATAGAATTTGAATCATCGACACAAAAAATTTTAGATTCTATTTGGCCTAAATACAGTAGAAACTAAGCATATAATCTATTTGAATGAAGTGAATACAATCATGTTATAAACACCACAATTTTCATAAAATATAATGTTATAAAAATAATATTTATTTACTATTTTACACTTCATACAATATTTTAGGACATTCACTACAATTATGAATAAATTGGAATGTTAATCGGTTATTACAAGAAGTTTGATATGGGTAAGAGTATACAAGATTAAATATATATAAAATGTAAAATGTAATAAAATACCAATATTTGTTGAAGCGTATTCATATTTAGCATGTACGGAAGATAAAAATGTATACGAAATATAACGAGGAGGTTTCTTGGTCAATATTGATTGAAGTAATCATTTTCAGAAATCTCGTACTTCAGATCTCTTCATGAATATTTTCAGCTGTTCTTTGAATTTTAATGAGTTGGGTATAGTACGAATTGTTTCAGGTAAAGAATTGAACATTTTTGGAGCGTTGTAAGAAAAGCTAGTTTTCAGCAGTGACTTCGTTATTTGCGGTATTTTATAGTTATTTCTTTGCCTAGTGTTATAGGTGTGTGTTGGTAAGTTTGACGAGTGTTTTGTTGTATAGTACTTTATGTTGACATTGTAGTAATAGAGTTGTTTAAGGTCGAGTACCTCTGATTCTTGAAAGAGTAAATCACTTGGATATCTTGAGATTAATTTTCAGGAATCGTCGTTGAAGAACTTCAAGGGGTCGGATGTGGGATTTTAGTGCACCTCCCAATGCTAATGAACCGTATCGGAAATGACTTTCAACATATGATGTGTAGGAAGGATTTTTTTCATGTATCTCAATCTATAAAGGATACATTGTAGTTTTTTGGTAACGTAGTTGATGTGTATGTCCCATTTCATGTGCCAGTCTATTATGACTCCTAAGTATTTTATGTTAATTTCAGCTGTAATTGTGATATTGTTTTTACCATCGAGGATATTGAGCTGAGTAAAGTGAGGAAGATTTGTTTTATTACAACTGAAAGGTAGAAAGTTGGTTTTTTGAAAATTTATAGTCAGCAACCTGCTTTCAAGACATTTATTAATGATAATGAAGTCTGTTTCTACTATTTCCTTTACTTCTGTCCAGGTATCTGCTTCGTAGAAAATTGCGGTATCGTCTGCGAAGCCGATAATGTTTCCCTTGCTTTTTGTGGAGAACAATCCATTCAGGTAGATGTTGAAAATATAGCATTATATACTCGTCATTCACGGCTGTGCAAGAGGTAAGATTAACCCTGTATATAGTTTTCACGTTAAGAAGAAATGACACTTCCACGATCATCGGGAAGACCTGAAGAATTGGGAAACACATTTTGTAGAAGTAATCTCACTTCGCAAAGATGGAAACATGTCAGAACATTTCTTTTAGAGTGACACTTTGATATTAGTGTTTTTTGACATCAAAACCTGTCATGGGGTATGATAGATTGATTCTTAAAATCAGATGATTTGATTGGTTTTCACTGGAAATTTGATTTGATTGATCACAAATAATTAGGGTAATGGTCTAGAAAAAACTCTCTTGTCTCGAACAAGACCAGACAAGCCTGTAGTGTTTTTGAAATCAACATTTGTTATAAAAACGCTCTGTGTGTGGATACGAACAATCGACAAGATATATGTCAAGATGAAGTCCCTGTCTGGGAACATGTCCTGTAAATGTGTGTTTATTTAAATAAAAACTGTTGTCTTTATGATAGACTTTCAATTAAATACACAACAGTTAATTTGGCGACGAGGATGGGATAAATTTACCATAATAGTTCAATAAACCTAAATATGACCTCAATTCCTTTAATGTTTTGGGTATAGGGCAGACTTGATGGCTTTAATTTTGTCTTTTGTCGGATGTATACCGTTAATATCGATAATATGACCTAAAAATTCGACATTATTTCTGAAAAACTTGCATTTTTGTTCGTTTACTTTGACATTGAAGTCTTCTAATCTTTTAAAAACATCTCTCACATTTTCATAACATTCTTTCAAAGATGACCCATAAACTAAAATATTATCGAGGTAACATTTTGTATGCTTAAGACCTGCCAAAATATTATCAATTACAGTTTGGAAGATTCCTGGCGCAGAACTAACACCATACGTTAACCTAGTATAAGCAAAAAGACCTAAATGAGTATTTATAACTAACAATTTCTGTGCTTGATCACTTGCTTTCAATTGTTGGTATGCACCTTTTAAATCAATTACCGTGAAATATTTATTACCACTAAGACATGCAAAAATATCTTCAGGTAGTGGTAAAGAGCAATGATCACTATCTAAAACTCGATTTAAAGTTTTTTTAAAATCAACGCAAATCCTAATATCGTTTGTATTTTTCTTTGGGACTACAACTATAGGACTAGCCCAATTACTGCAATTAATTTTTTTCAAAATACCAGACTTAACCATATTAGATAACTCCAACTCAACTTTTTCTTTCAGTGCATAAGGCATATCATATGCTCTATGAAAAACTGGTTGTGCGCCTTCTTTTAAATTTTTAAGTTACTCTGGAAATTAAATTTTTTTTGATACTAAATTTGACACTACTTTACTCTCGCTTTGGTTATTTGACGAATTTTTTTCTTTTGACTGACCAGCATTCACTTTTGACAGTAGACGTTCAGACACTGACTGACAAGAATTACTCGACTTTTGACAAGATTTGACATTTACATTGGACTCCTTAAAATTAATTTTTTTTCTCCAATCAGGATTTAATACATTTAGCCAATTTCTACCTAACAATGGCACAAATCTGTGGTTACTTTTCAAAATGACCAAAGGCAAATTTACTATTTCATCCTTATGTTTTAGAAAAACATCAGTTTCCCAAGAATTGTAACACTTGACCTGTGAGAACTCTCAAGTCATACTTGACAGAATACAATTTCAAATTTGATAGATATTTTTCAAAATATCAATATGCATCACTGACCGACATGCACCACAATCGATTTCAAAAACAATGTTTCTATCTTCGATGTCCAACTCTACCTTCTCTGGATTGCTTAACTCTGGTTCCAACGATGACAAATATCCCAAGACCAAGGTATCGTCCTCCTCATCTGACTGGTTTTCTTCTTCTACAGCGTTGACATTAGACATGCTTTTGCAGACACGACTGGTGTGGCCCACTCTTTCACACTTAAAGCATTGCCAACCTTTCGCAGGACACTTATCAGGATCATGCTTCCTGGCACAACGAAAACAAGACTTTAATTCCTTTTTCTGACTCGTACTTTGACTATATGACGATTTTTTTCCAAACTTCTTATTGACTGACAACTTGTCTAAGCTTTCAGTGATACTAGACATATTACTTTCGGTACCCATAGACTTCACCTGACCCTCTGCTAGTTCCATTGATAGGGCAGTCTCGTAGGCTTTTTCGAATGTTAAATTGTCTTCTGACAATAACTTTCTTTTAATTGCATATGAACGGACTCCACAAACGAGTCTATCCCTCAAACACTCTAACAAAAACTGACCAAAGTTGAGTAGCTTTTCAACTTCGTGACAAATGTTTTTATGTCTTCATTTGGTTCCTGCACCGCATTGTTAAACCTGTATCGTTCAGCTATCACTAACCTTTTTGGGCTATAATGATACATGAGTGACTTTTTTAGATCATCATATGACTTTGTACTTGGTAACGCAGGCGCTAGCAAGTCCTTTAAAACGCTATAGGATTCACCTTCCATCAAAGTTAAAAGAAGCGGAACTTTTGTTTTGTCTTCGACTCCATTACATAAAAACAACTGCTCCAATCTCTCCAGATATGAAGAAATGTCTGAATCCATCGGGTTGAATTGTTCAATAGAACCAATTAGCGACATTTTGACTTGCTATTTTACCACGATGACGGAAAGTTTGACACTTAATGATGCACAAAATTCGTTGAAAAATGATCACAAGTTTGGCACTTTATCCTTTTTGGTTCGTTTCGACGCTCGTCGCCAAATTAACGGTTGTGTATTTAATTGAAAGTCTATCATAAAGACAACAGTTTTTATTTAAATAAACACATTTACAGGACATGTTCCCAGACAGAGACTTCATCTTGACATATATCTTGTCGATTGTTCGTATCCACACACAGAGACTTTCAATTAAATACACAACAAAGCCAAGAGGTACGAATCTTCTGTCTTGGGGGCATCACTATTCTACCCAGGAAAAATGTCCCTTCAAAGAAGTTATGCCTTAACCAATAATTTCCGAATTTGCAATATTTACTATTCGTCAGATTTCTCGTAGAGAAATGAGCATATCCCGATTTAGAAAAATGTTCCTATTGAAAGCTCTAGTCCAGGGCTCAGTAACTTTGCTTCTACAGCCCGTTCTCATCGAACCTGTCATTGACACAAATGAAAATGCAGAGTGAATATTCTATAACAGCATCAATATATATGCAACAAGCATAATGTGACTTCTACGTGAAGATGCAAATCTCGGTACCAGCAGAATCGCACAAAGTGCCATGAAATTTCAATCTGCGAACCATTTCCTTCCAGTTAAATCCGAAGCAGTTCCATTCAAAACCATTTAAGTCAAAGACAACCTCATTTCATCTAATAAAAACGTTTTCTAAGAACATTTAAGACACCAATGTTGGTATAACTTTGTATGCTAATTGTACACATGCCTCGTCATGTATTCAGATGTACCTTAGTCGATGCTTGCATTAGAATCATGTACTATTGTTTTAAAATAAATTATACTCTGACTTGCATCCCGGTGTGGGTGTTTATGGACTCATTGTACAAGAATAGGAACGTATTAGGACGATGATGACCACAAAAAAATAACGAGTTCATTTGTGTTTTGATTGTTTCGTTCGCGTTTTGATGGGTTGTAACATGACACTTTCGAATGTTCGTTTTGGGGTCAGGAAGACGCAGGCGGATACAAGTTCAGATCTGAATTGGTTATTACGTTCTCATATACATTTCTTTTCGAAAAGGGAAACATTCTCAATTGAATATTGATAGAAAGATTATTCTGTGAATTGAAAAATCCACGAATAAAATGAAGTTATTTTTTGTGAATGTCTAACAGGAAACAACTACTTCCCCGGCTAAAGCCACGCTGGACATTGAACTACATCTGATTTTATGAGCATCCTGTTTATATTTTCAACAAATCAACATTTCTTTTCCTTTCCTAGAACAAAGTGGAAGTGGAATTGATATCAAGTAATTTTTAAAATTATGTATTTCGTTCAAGAAATTTTGTGCTGATCTACCTGATAGCATGATTCACATACACCCAATTCCCAGTATAATATTATGAAGATGAAAAAAAAATGTTTCAGTTTTAAACTTTTGGTCAACATTTTCGGTTAGGAAAACGATGGTTCACGTCACCACACTAGTCGTTCAAAATTTTATATAAATATATATATATATATATATATATATATATAATTTGGAAATATATATATTTTATTATTATTATAATTAATATATTTTTGCACCGCGTTGGGCGCCACTTGTAATGTTTCGATATATTGAAAAATATAAATTGTTTTTATATAATGAATGAAGCTAATGGTTTTCGCTATTCTTTGTTAGCCAATTTGATATGATATAGATAGATATTTTCGCCCTGTATATGTATTGTATGCTGTAATAACAATTGCTAGCGAACGTCACTGTTCTCTCGTCACGCTACCAACAATTATTATTTCCCTCACCACGGCTAAACTACAGTTGGTACGCCCTTATCTCAAGGTGGCCGGTTCAAAGCAATAGAGCCACTTGCCACTGCTGGCTAACTTCAGTTTATTGAATGGTCTTTGGCATGTTATTGATCATTGTGAGAAAACAAACAACAAAATATCATAAGGCAATTATCTCCTTTATTCAGGAAGACTTGAAATACCTGGCCTACGAGAAATAACTCACGGATAATAATAAATCAGATCATGGATAGATAAACAGAACCTCACTTTTTCCGTGAGAGTGAAGTTTTCTGTTATTGTTCAAAATAGAGTGACATAAAGTTCTTCGAATGTGAAATTCATTATTGGTGAAATAGTTCAGGACCGGAAGAGCACTATCAAAGTTTTATACCTGGTTGGAACTGTTGGTGTTCTAATTATACCATGAAACAGGATGTCTCCTCTCTCCAATCGCTGTCAGGACTGCAATATCATGAATCAGGAACTATATAGATGCGGAAATCAGCACTTGGATCCGTGGATATGTTATCATTAAGGTAATATTGGTTTTGTTTACCAAATGATGGAATTATTCCAATTTTCTTTCAGTAAAATTTTTGCGTGGCATCCGCTTGGAAATTTATTTTCGATCTCGAAGCTTTGTTTTTCTATCGCCTAGCTACATCTTTTTCCCCTTGTTTCTTCATTTGAATTTTTGAATTGGTGCACTAAATTGTCACTTCTCACTGTTTATATTTATATTGCATAATTTATATATACAATTATTTTTCCACTCTTATCATTATTTACAAATTTCAAAAATAATTGTTTTTGATACCATCTCATTGCTAATCTCTCACAATTTCCAATTTTACACCTGACCATCTATTCCCTGATTGGCTATTTTTATAAAGACATTTGCTGTTCTATCATTGGCTACTTTTTGTTAGCTACAGTTTCATATACTGTATGTTTCAAATTTATAAATGTGTTGATTACTGTTTATTCCTGAAAATTTTGTAAATTTAGACTTTTTATTGTCTTTTGAGCAATTATGAGTTATAATAATTTTGACAGTGTATGAAATTGATTGTTTTATAGTATTTTGACATTTTTATCTATCCATATTCTACCTAGGCTCACAATATACATAGAATTTCAAAAGTTATTCACAAACAAACTCTTGAAACCATTAACCATCTAGTAATGATTCTTTTTGTGGGTTTTTAGTCTTTTAAAATTTACAACTGTCATAACATAACATAACAATATATATACAGGGTGTAATCTAACCTCTTGCACACCCGTGAATGAAGAGTGAATAATGCCATTTTATAACGAATCACAGTGGTTAAATATTAGATTTAAAATAAAAAATACACAAATTCATCAAAATCACAAGTTTATTTCACTTGATGTTATATCTGTTGGAATCGACTGAATATTATTATGATATTCCTGTATATGGATACTAATCATTCTGTATATGTTTTTTCTTAGTTGAAATAATTTGACATATATTAAACGTTGTCAGTCATACGTTGAAAATAGATGTCATAAAAAAAACGTTCTTCTGTAGTTTCATATAAAAATACAAACCACAGCCTCTAACAGGTAATGGGCCCAGTCTAACCAATCTACAGTCTCCAGAGAAGCAGTTAAGAAGATTGGAAAGTAAAGAGAAAATAAATTGACGAAACACAGAAAAAAATGAATGACATTAAATCAACATAATGACATAAAACGATTGGATAACCAAAACAATGAAACCTGGAAGTATAGAATGAAACTCCTACTCATGAAAGAAGAAGTATGGGACATAGTTATGGAAGAAAAGCCTGAAGCCGTAGATGTTACTTGGGAAAATAAAAATAACAAAGCCAAAGCTCTAATTGGATTGTTAATTGAGGATTCTCAGATGATGAACGTCAAAAAGCTGAAAACTGCATATGAATACTGGAAGGCTCTGAGAGAACACCATGAAAAATCATCGTTATCAAACAAAGTATTGTTACTGAAAAAGCTATGTAGACTACAACTCAACAAAGGTGATAATATGGAAACTCATCTCATAAAACTAACGGAGCTAGTAGATAGACTCTCAACTATGGGTGAACATCTTGCTGATAACTAAATAGTAGCATTCATACTCAGTAGTTTACCAAAAAGTTACAACACTATTGTAATGGCATTAGAAACAAGACCTGAAAAGGATTTGACAGTAGAACTTGCCAAAGAAAAATTGATTCAAGAAAGTAAAAGACGAAATGAAACAAGACGAGATGAAAACCATAAAGCTATGAAATTGAAGAGTTATAAAGGTAAGTTTAAAAAAACAAATGAATCTTGCGATTTCTGCAATAGAAGAGGACGTATTCAAGACGAATGTTGGTTCTACAATAAGAATAAAGGATATCCAAAGAAAAAAAAAACCTGGCCACAGAAAAACAATTCAACACATAAAGTGAAGAAAATAGTCAACAAAAATGATGAAGAGGAACATAAAATGGAAAATGAAGAGGAACATTGCGATGAATATGAAGAAGAAACGAGTAATGATAAATACCTTGTATGTTTCATGATGACACCTTCATCCAGATATCAACGGTATGTTGATTCAGCTGCTACTTATCACATGGTTTGTGATAAGAATTTTTTCGATTATTTAGATGGAAATATTTGCGAAACAATATACCTAGCTGACGGAACAAAATCACAATCCGAAGGAGTAGGCTATGGTTATATAAACATGGAAGCTGAAAATGGACATTCATACAAATATAAAATCAAAGATGTACTATATGTTCCAGTTATAGATTGTAATCTATTATCCGTTAGAAAATTGACTGAAAAAAATTTGACAGTTAATTTCAAAAATGATATATGTACAATAGAAAATGGATCTGTCCTGATTGCAAAAGCATATTTGAAGGGAATTCTATATGAACTGAAAACGGTCAATGAAATCATGTTAACAAAACAAAACACAGTATGTGATAATAATTTACTACATAGAAGATTAGGACATAGAGATATACGAAGTATCAATTTATTGGAAAAAAGAAACTCGTAAATGAATTGAATTATAGGCATCGAACAAAAGATACCATGTGAAGTATGCATTAGAGGAAAAATGACAAGAAAAAGTTTTCCGAAATTATCAGAAAATAGAACAAACAGTATTCTGGATTTGATTCATTCAGACTTATGTGGTCCATGAAAACCAGTACTCCAAGAGGAAATAGATACGTTTTAACGTTCATAGATGACTATAGCAGATATTCACATGTTTATTAACTGAAACAGAAAAATGAAGTTTTCGAAAAATTTCAAGTATTCAACGGAATGTTGAAAACAAAATTCAACAAAAACATAATAATATTGAGAAGTGATGGTGGAGGAGAATACACGTCGAACTCAATGATAGAATACCTCAAGAAAAGGGGGATACGTCATGAAATAACAGAACCATATTCACCGGAACAAAACGGTGTAGCAGAAAGAAGAAACCGATATCTTACTGAAATGGCAAAATGTATGCTTCTGGAATCATCACTAGACAATAAATTTTGGGGAGAAGCCGTTATGACAGCCAATTATATTCAAAATCGACTTCCCACGAAAGCTTCTCAGAAAACACCATTTGAACTATGGAATGATAAAAAACCAAATTTAGGACACACTAGAATATTTGGATGTGATGTTTATGTCTTTATTCCAAATGAGAGAAGAAGAAAATTTGATGATAAATCAAGAAAAATGAAATTTGTAGGATACAGCGAAGAGTCGAAAGCTTATAGAAACATGTAAAATAACAATAAGCAGAAATGTAAGATTAATCGAAAATGATAAATTGAATGAAAAAGATGACGAAGCAGAAAATGAAGAAGTGATAATAAACATTTCAAACGAACATCAAGAAGGAAATAAAAATAATACAGACGAAAAATTGGAACAGGAAGAAACAGAAAATCAAATGAACTGTAATGAAACGGTTGAATCTGATGAAGATTTAAAAACACAAGAAGCTGATGAAAAGAAGGAGGTGGAGATAAAAAACTACTTGAAACTAGAAGAAAATATGAACCTAAGACATTTGAAAAAGCCATGAAAATGAGAAATAGAAGAAATGGATAGAAGCCATGGAAGATCAAATAGAATCTATGCGAGAATGCCAAGCATGAGAATTGGTGAAATGTCCAGAAGACAAACGGATAGGTGACTGTAAATGGATATACAAAATAAAATCTGATCCGAGTAACGGAACCATCAGATATAGGGCAAGACTTGTAGCGAGAGGATTCTAACAGAAATATGGAGAAGATTATGATCAAGTATTCGCTCCAGTCGTGAAACAAGCAACAGTCAGAGCACTACTTACGATGAGTGGATTAGAGAACAAGATAGTCAAACACCTAGATGTAAAAACAGCATACCTAAATGGAGACTGTATACATGTATCAACGGGAAGGATTCGAGGATAGAGAAAACCCCCAGCTGGTATGCAAATTAAAGAAGAGTATATAAATATGGGTCGAAACAATCAGCTAGAGTGTGGAATGAAAAAATATCCGAAGTACTGATGAATGATGGTTTCAGAAGGGGCGTTGCAGATCCATGTTTATTTTCAAAGAAAATATATGACAGATTCATTTACCTTCTCATCTTTGTGGACGATATTATTTTGGCTGCTGATTTTGAAAAAAATATACGAGAAGTACAGAAACTATTGGCAAATAATTTCAAAATAAAAATGCTCGGAAATTTAAAGTATTATCTAGGTATTGAAGTGGAAAGAAAAAAAAATGGCATTTTTCATCTACATCAAAGAAACTTTATTGAAAAAATCTTGAAAGTTTTCAATATGGAAGGAGCAAAAACATCGAATATTCCGCTTGAAACAGGATACTTCAAAATTAAAGAAAATGAGGCAGTATTGAAAAATAATAATCAATACAGGAAAGGAATCGGATCTTTACTCTACCTAGCAGTGAATACTAGACCAGATATAGCAGCAAGCATCTCAATACTGAGTAGAAATATCGTCAATCCTACACAGAATGATTGGAATGAATTGAAACGGGTAATGCGTTATTTAAAAACCACGAAGAATATGAAACTAATCTTAGGAACAAATGGAGTTATAAAGAAAATTGAAATGTATGCAGATGCTGATTGGGCTGAAGATAATAGAGATCGAAAATCGACAAGTGGATTCATAATAAAAATATTTGGAAGTCCAATATCACGGAGTAGTAGAAAACAATCCACAGTATCTTTGAGTTCATCGGAAGCAGAATATATTTCATTGATTGAGGCATGCCAAGAACTCCAATGGATAAGACAATTAATGATCACGTATACGAAGATAACCAAAGCACTTTGAAAATGTTAGATCACGAATGTACAACAAATCGTTCCAAACACATCGACGTGAAATTTCATTATATCAGAGACCTAAAAAAGAGTGGGGAAATTGAATTCCAATACTGTTCGACAGAAGAAATGCAAGCAGATGTTTTTACCAAATCTTTGGGAGCTATAAAAATTGGCCTGAAGATTACAAATATTTAGATCGAGAAGGGGTGTTGGAATCGACTAAATATTATAATGATATTCCTGTATATGGATATTAATCATTCTGTATACGTTTTTTCTTAGTTGAAATAATTTGACATATATTAAAAGTTGTCAGTCATACGTTAAAAATAGATGTCATAAAAAAAAAGTTCTTCTGTAGTTTCATATAAAAATACAAACCACAGCCTCTAACAATATCACTTATACACAAACATTCCCACCACTTCAACAATTGACATCATTGAGATATAATGGTCCGAAATAAAAAATAATACTGATATCCCACGAATTTCTAGAAGCCATTTAACTTACTTTGAACTCTACATACATTTCATTCAATGAAAAAATCTGGAGGACCTGAAAGAGAATATTATAAAAAATCTTGATTTCAATTTACCATTATTTTACAGATATGTTGACGATTAAATAACTGCAATCCCAGAAACAAAATTGAATGCGTTTCACTTTTCAATATTTACCCAAACAAATGCAATTTACAGTAGACTGGAAATAAGATCAATTTCCTTGATATAACTTTATACACAAAAAATGACTACATATGAACTGAATGGTACACCAAAGACATGTGAAACTTTCAATTATCTCACTATCTCCTGTCAACAATACAATTTGATATATTAATTTTCTAGATTTGTAGTGTTGCAACACTAGACTCATTGTTATATAACTGTATGTTCGAAAAAATAAATTGTATTCATATCTATATGTTTTCTTATGTATATTCAACTATTTTAATGTATGCATTGTAAGCTTTTTCATTGTACCCTTGTTACTGATTGTTTCTCAAAAAATGTTCATGTGTTTTTATGTCGAGTCCGGTCCCGTCAGCCACCATAGACTTGGACAACACAAAAAACGAAAACTTCAAGACCATTCATAACCAACAAATATGGACCTCGCCACGTATTCACGTAATGACCCACAAAGAAACCATTTCAAAGTCCGAAAAGACCAGCCATCAGGCATGCTATAAATCACTACAAGTCGAATTCAAGAATGAAATTCCAGTCCTCCGTAAATGCAGGTTTCAAACCCCGATACTTTTTAATATTTCAATTCAGAACTTGAATGGGATATACACACAATGGATTCGACGCCCACTATTATTATTATTGTGCGAACAAAGTTACATGGACAAGACTGTCGACTGTCTACACCTACGCTGCGATCTTTTTTTTTCATTACTCGTCTTGTTTGTAAAAAGTAAACTGTGTATGATTTTTACTCCATTTTATGGTGGTTTGAATAGTTTCTAATTTTTTTTTTTTTTTTGAATGAGGTCGAAGAACAGTTATTTGTGCAACCAGTTGGGAAAAGCCCTACTTTTCGTAATGAGCGAATTACTAAAAATTTGGGTTTCTCAACGTGTTTCACACAATATTTTTTTAATTTTGAATGTGATGTTTTTTAATTCAAGTTGAAAATATATAATTAAAAAAACTGAAGAACGCGCTTTAAACGCACTAAAAAATTTAAAATAATTTTAATATTCAACGGCTATGCCGAAAAGCATGGGGTGCTTTTTGGTTACGTATCTTTGAGAAACATAAAATCTACTTTTAGAGTAAGATCCCAGAGCCGGCAAACCACCTCATTTTAAGTATGAATAGAAAAGTTGCCGACATGGTAATGTGATTTTTAATTTTAAAACCCTATACTCCGAAACTTTAGTAACGTTCTATATTCTGTTTAGCCAGCTCTATATATGATGTATCATGTGTGTATTTTTTTATTCATTCTTCTCTTATCCTTTATGTCCACATTTAAATCTCATTTTAAATTTATTTTTAACACCTTTACTCATAGTAATCCTATTGTAATCATCAGTCATATGTGTTTCATTAACTTTTAATCCTGTGCTCTTATTTAGTTATTTATGAATAATTTTATTTATTGTATCGTGAGGAATACGAACTACATTGTTTTATTACATATACTAGATTTTAATTATATTTAGTCATGTTGTTTCATTACATTGTGTTATTATGAACTATTTAACTAGTTATTTTTGTACATTTATTTAATCATATATTTTCTTAAAACTCTATTTTTTTCGAAACAAGTGTTCTACACTTATCGTTATGATTACTTTATTCATTGTAACCATCTTAAATTGTATTTATATTGCCAATGAAGTTTATTATATTATATTATAGTGTGATATGTAGTTCACTTGCTAGCTTGGAAGCGGGGCCCTTTTACAGGTATCAGGTACAAAAGTACATAAAAAACTTTCCTACTTACGTTAAAGTATGGTAATGCATTTGGCAATTAATATCGTCCAGCTAGCCGAGCGGTCTAAGGCGCGAGATCTAAGCTCTGGATCTCAAAAGTTTGGGACTGTTTAAATAACAATTTTTATTCAAATAAAAAAAATAATTTCTCAATTTCGATGGGAAAAATAAATAAAAAAATCGTCAGGCGTGGGGATTCGAACCCTCGTCAGTTTTTGATATCAGAGCTTAGATATGTACAGAAAATATAAAAATAATGAAGGGACAATTAGTACGTAAAATCTCATTTATAATACATTACATATCACTTCATTCATAAAAATGATCGATTTGAAAAACCAGGGTTTTAGAAACGAAATGGGGTTTTGGGGACAAAAAGAGAGTATTTTGAACCCCTCGCCAATGTTTCCATAGTCTAGGGTGCCTACCTAATATCGTGGAATTTTAAAAGCACGAAATTTCGTGCATATTAACAGGTCACCAACAAATGTGTCAGAGTAAGCTTCACCGCACAGATTATAGGTGTCACTATCAATAATCTGATGCAGTTCACATGTTTGTATTGGCCTAAGGCTATTAACCTACGAGAAATCTGATACGAATTTGAAAGAGACCACAAGCCGTCCTGATGATTGGGAAACCATGAAACAGGCTGTAGACGGATGGTGGGTTCTTTTGGATTCGAAACAGATTTCTCTTATTCTCGATATTTGTTTGCGTTGAACGCATGAGGAGTACGACTATTGGTATCGTGGGTAGGCCTATCTGACACATTTGTTGGTGACCTGTTAATATGCACGAAAATTCGTGCTATTAAAATTCCACGATATTAGGTTTGAGCTTCACCGCACAGATTTAGGTGTCACTATCAATAATCTGATGCAGTTCACATGTTTGTATTGGCCTAAGGCTATCAACCTACGAGAAATCTGATACGAATTTGAAAGAGACCACAAGCCGTCCTGATGATTGGGAAACCATGAAACAGGCTGTAGACGGATGGTGGGTTCTTTTGGATTCGAAACAGATTTCTCTTATTCTCTCTCTATATATATATATATATATATATATATATATATATATAGCACTCAAAGCTCGAAAGTCACAAACTTGTGAGTCTAGACTGACTTGGGATTGCAAACACTCTCTAAGGTAAATGGCTACGAACAATCAGGTCACGCTGATGTGGATGCAGGTCACGAATAAATCAAAGGCAATGGGGAGGCAGAGAGCTCCACCAAGGAAGAGGCAAACACTCAATTTCCTGGCCCAGAACCCTCCTGTGGTCTTTTCGAAGACCTTATAGGTCGTGGTACGGAGAAGCTGCAAGGCCATATCGACCCCCCTACAATCTACAAGCCTGCGCAGCTCATCCAGGCTGGCTCGCTTGTTCGAGGGTTGCAGTCCGGCTTTGGAATGGGACGTTCGTTTGGAGTGCTGAAAACAGTGCTCCGGGGGAAAGGTCTAGTTCTCTCCGGATTGTACGAGTTTTCTCGACAATTTGTATATGACTAGTTTTCATTATTTGTTAATATGTATATAGCATTGAACACTGAATAAACTCATTTCGAATTGAGTTGTCGAAAGTCTCATTAATATCCAGAGGCCAGCAATACCGAGCGTGGTTTAGTACTTCGATGGGTGACCACTTGCCAGGGAAGACATGGGTTGAATGAACCAGCTATAAACGACATCAGCAATTGGCTTCCAAGGGAGCACGACCTGAAAACGATCAATATACATCAGATGGGGGAAAACGAAAAGACCGCTATATTTAGTAATCACATCAGGGGAAATTACATTGACAATCCTAGAGAAACGAATGAAAACTCCACATAAAACAATGGTAGAATGGGAAATAAGGAAGACAGACGGAGATATGACGCAATATAGGCAATATAGTCATTTGGAAAAATATAATTGCAAATATAGAAGATTTTTTTAATATTGTTTGTGGAATGCTAAAAGGAATGAAATTGTAGAAATATTCAGCAAAAGATAAACCTTTGGTAACAAATAAGGTCAGAAAAGTATTGAAAAATTGGAAAAAATAATACGAAAAGCATTTAGAAAGTAATATCAGTACAGAGAGTTTGACGAGTGGAAAATCAAAACATATATATCGTTTATACAGGGCTGATCTCAGAAAGTATTCGGAATACTAAAGATATCAAAGATTTTATTCGTGAAATTTTTATTAAAATTGTTAAATCATGGAAACTCCGACAACAGTGCCGTGGACTGGTAGGATTAACTATGAACCTACCATTATTATCAGTGTGGATAATTTACCTTCTTTTAATGGTACTACAGATATCAAAGATTTTATTCGTGAAATTGAGTATTTGGCAGCGGTAGCAAGATGGACAGACAGTCAAATAAGTTCCATAGTTAGATTAAAATTGACAGGAATCGCCAGATTATTTATAGATACAGATGATAAATTAAAAAATACAATAAATTGGCCAGAATTTAAAAAGGAATTATTGCAGCAGTTTAGCAGATTGAAATTACCTGGAGAAGAAGAAAAAAATTTTTGAATTGTTATCAGAAAAATAGTGAATCAGTAAGGAATTTTCCATAAGATTGAGAGCATCCGCAGCGAAATTACTAAAATTTACAGGAATTAATAGGGTTGATGATGTATTAAAGCAAAAATTTGAACAAGATACGCTCGTGCAATTTTGTATAGGATTGATAGATCCTGTAAGAAAAAAAGTTTTATCTGCCAGTCCTGTCAGTTTGAAAGAAGCCATCAAAGTAGCAGAGAAAGAAGAATTAATTGAGACACTAACAGCTCAAACTAATATGAATTTTAGAAATTTCAATACGAATAAAATAGTGTGTACACATTGCAATCGTAAGGGTCATGAAGAATCAAATTGTAAGAAGAAAAATTGTGTATGTTATCATTGCGAAGAATTTGGTCACCTCTCATATAGATGTCCAAATAGAAATAGCTTTCGAAATGAGATATTAAGTGAATCAGGACCATGGTTTTCCGACTATGCTAAGGGAAACAGATTTAGAAAATTTGGAAAAATAAAGAAACCAAGAAAAAGGTTTTCTAACTATTCAATGGAAAATAGATTTCGAACTCAGGGAAGAATGAACGAACAAGGACGTAGATTTATCAATCAATCAAATAGAAACCGATATCAGAATTTTGGGAGAGTAATTGACAGAAGACAAACAGGAAATAGTTACGCGAATGGAAATAGTCCGAGAAAGTATGGAAAAATGTCCGGATATAACAGGAATTTAAATAGGAAGAAGCAAGAAAAGAATGTACTAACCTACGGTGAAGGTGAGGAACAGAATAACGGTATTAAT
Organism: Gonioctena quinquepunctata; assembly: GCA_018342105.1. Classification (NCBI taxonomy): domain Eukaryota; kingdom Metazoa; phylum Arthropoda; class Insecta; order Coleoptera; family Chrysomelidae; genus Gonioctena; species Gonioctena quinquepunctata. The sequence continues at coordinate 422,169 of JAFIRS010001002.1, forward strand.
TTAGATAACGAACATGGTAATTGGCTAAAAAGTTTGGAAGAAATGGGAAAAAGGTTTGAAGACATGACCAAAATGATAAAACAGTGGATTGAATTAACTTTTGACGAAAAGCTAAATTTCTCGAGGGAGTGCACGCCCAAAACGAATTGCCGAGTAATCAAAAATGGATTTTCACGCCATGAAATGAGTCCAGCCGGCTCGAATCAAATGGAAATGTCCGAAGATAGTAAAGTGTTTGAGACACTAGGTTTCGAGGAAGCCGATTCAACGGAAAAGTATGGAAAATCGTCTAGGAAGGAAGATAACACAGGTTATCGATTGAACAAGCCAAATATGATTGATGATTTGACTGTGACATCATTCATTAAACTAGAGAAAAATCGTGAAGATAGAAAATTGCCAAAGGTGGATATTGAAAAATCCATGAAAATCAGCAAGGGTATGGAAAAAACCGGAACGCCCTGTACACTAGGAAGGATAGTCAAGCGAGACAGCCGAAAAAGTTCAAAAGACAGTCGTAGTGAAAGAGACAGCTCATTCAAGAATGATACTTTTTCAACCAGAACAATGGAAGGAATCAATGATCTGAGAACGACCATCATGAATAGTACGCCACTCGAAAGTGACAGTCTGAAAGTAGAAATTTATTCGTCAAAGAACGAACATTTCTTGCCTAACGAAACAGAAAGATGGAACGGAAAAATGCCCATGCAGTACCACAGCGGGAATGGAGGATATTATGTTCGGAAAATGGAAAAAGATATACGGATCGGTATGAAAGTTTTTGATAATGAAAATATTCAGGAAGGTAGCAAACCATATACAGGGAGTATCGGAATTGCAGAAGATTGAACACATGAATCGACTGAAAATTAATCAGAGAGAAGAAAAATCTCCGCAACTAGAAAATAGGCAGGAAATTATTTTAGGAAATAAAAGGATGAGTAACGTTAAACCCAGAGCGTCCTGTATATAGGAAGGATTATTTCCACCTAGGGGTGGTAATCCAACTCTTAACAATACGGTAGTATGCCCCGGAAAAGCGATCAAACTTTTTCAAGAGAATAATTTACCCACAATTGAAAGAAGAAATAAAGGAAAAACCGATGAGAAAAATCAAGAAAATAGATCAAGGAAAATACTCATAGAAAACCTATAAACACTAGAAGATAGTAATCGAAATGAACCAACCGAAGATGAAGGAGAAAGTATTCCAGAGATAAATCATAGTTATCAGACTAGAACACGTGGTACAGTAAAAGAGTTTCCATGGATTTATTACAAAGCAAAAGTCAGAATAAGTAATTTTCAAAAGCCCAAAATAATGCACTTATGAAGTAACACAGTTGAGATCAAATAGTATAGTAAGCCAGTATAGATAAATAATTAGAAATAATGAAATCTTGCCAAGTATACATAAGCACGTATCGAAATGTGTTGTCAAAGAAATTGAAACATCCTGTAAATTATTGCGAAATAAATATTGATGGGACTTTCTACCTGAACCATAACATACCGCGTACCATTGGAAATATCGTCAAATGATGGAAGGGGACAAAAAATTATTTAGTGTCGATTATTCTACATGAAAATCGGACTTTTGAGTAAAGCATAGACAGTAAGAGAAAATTGTGTGTATTTCCTAAAAATTCGGAAGGACTGTATAGACATTAATAAAGTATTAATATAAACGGTTATAATTCTCTACCGAGAAGAGATTTTAGCATGTAATTAAAAGTGTTACCTTGATAATGACTAAGTGAAATAACATTAATTGAAAGTAAACATGTGCGAAAAATATCGGTGATAATAAAGAACATTTTAAAATTATCTTAAAATTACGGATAATATAATATGGATTTTTGAACTATAACTGAGTTCAAATTAATGATTATCAGCTTCTCACCAAATAGTTATTTACTGAGCATCGTACTGCAATGGAGAGTTTGAACTGTTAATTCAATTAAGTTCACAATACCCAAGGATGAATGGATATTCAAGCCCATAGTCAGAGTGCCGAGTTGAGGGACCCCCCAGGAAGCCTCATCACAAGTGTGCAAGGGTGCACGAATTATCCAACTAATTAGAATGTTGGACCGTCACTTTACCACTGGAGAACGTTGGAACTACCACTTCACTGGAACTTTTGAAAAATGTCAGGTGACATTTTGCATCATAGAGAGAAGTCGATAATTACCGTCAAACACGTTCTCTACACGAAGGGTGGCTCGAAAAACTAACGACAAGGCCGTTTAACTCGCTGCAGACTGAGTGGAACTAAGTCATATGGTTCACATATGTTGGTTACATAATCCCTAGTCGAAGAGCAGACATAAGGTCGTTGGAGAATTTCAACCTGATTTCGCCAGACCACAGACAGTCTCTATCACAGCAGGTGATGACAGGTCATATCTACAGGGTGGCGTTCCAATTCGAAGCCAGCACCGTCTCAGAAGACACTGACTTGAAGGGATCTTTATTGAGAATTATATAAAGATTTGCATGTTAAAATTAGTATGTTAGAATAGTAATTATATAAGTAGGGATATTGTTGACCATGTATGTAATATTAGGTGCATGATTGAATAAGGTAAAGGTCATATGTTACCATAGGTATTATCAGTAAGAATTTATTTAGTTTGCTCATGGTATGTTAAAACAATTGTCAGAGCCATAACAAAGTTGAGATCCAATACCACTCATCTACCCAAGATATTAGGGTCATGAAAAAGGTATCAATTAGAATTAATACCTTTTAAATGGGAAAAGGGAGGTGTGTTATGAGCACTCCTTATCAAGTATTTTAAATATAGCCCTATGTAAACTGAAACTGAAGAATTCCAATAGAATAAATCAATTTTCGTTCGAAATAAAAAACGGTCGCATTAATAGTAAAATTCATATGACAACTCATAAAGTCGATACTTCCTCTATCATTTGTGTCGGCACCTCAATCGAAATTCCAACCATATGTTCAGACATTCATAACTAATAGTACGCCGGGACAGATGAATGACCCGCGGTCTTTTGGAAGCGATAATAGGCTTGGTGATATATCATGGCGGCGTGTCAACTCAAACGGGGTACTCACCGACTCATTAAATATAATTTTATTGTTCTAGGGCGGCATCGTTTGAATACCAACACTATATATATAAGATTCTCCATAGAACTCTCTCTCCTCTCTTCATTCAGAATCCAGTCGTCGATCTAGTCAGTCAGTACAAAGCTAGTTCAGCTTCATTATGAAGCGAATAAAAGTAAAGTTTAATTTCAATTAGCGAAGATGAAGTCTCATCTTCCTACGCGAAATAAGCGTAGACTCCGTAGAGTTTATCTGAAGTAGCAAATTAATCAACCATATGCAGAATCATTGTGAAAGTGTAATTCATCAGAAATCATCTCAGTAATAACTAAATGAAAGGAATTAATATTTATCAAGAAGCTAAATAATCATATTGCAACAAGTGAACGCGTAATATATTCGGAAATAAAACGGAATAATTAAGTCTTAATTAAACTATTGTGTATTACTTCAGTGGAGGGTAAGAAATCAAACTGTTTATTTGGCAAGGTATATATGTATAGTGTAATAAGAAAATATTTCATTATTGATTTCCTAGTAGAAGAAATTATTGATTCAACAAAAGTAAAATTATTATAATTTTTAAAATAACAATTATTTTAATTGTATTTTTTTTTTATACCAGGTGTATCAATAGTTGTTTTTATATTTTAGAAAATACATATATATATATATATATTATTACAAGTCCTAATTGTATTATTATTTCGAAACGATTTGAGATTGGTCTTTGTACTGTCAAATTAAGTTCCCTCGCTTCATTACATACTGGAAGAAACAAGATCTCAAGCCGCTCTGGGAAATTGTTCCGTTATTGGTCAATAGACTGATAACACTCAGTATGGTTAAGGCATAGCTAAGTATACAAAAACTAACGAGCAGCTATGATAGCGAGAAGCAAAAACTCAAATTATGCGGGACCCCAAACCGGAGTGCAAGAGGGGCGGGGGCTTACCCAGCAGATTTTGACGCTTACTCGAACGCAACTGCAAAGCCAAGAAGCAATGACACAAATCCTACTGACTTTACGAGACATCCAAAAAATGCTAGTCATACAGACTCAAATACTACAACAGCTTGCCGCAATGCGGGCGGCTGAGGTGCCGAGGGACGTGTGGGGACGGCGGCATATGCCGCAATCTCCCCTACTGACCCGAGGCACAACAGTCTTGAGCAAAAACGGCAAGCTGAACATAAACTGGAACACAACATAAATAAAACTCAAGCGCAGACGCAAACTGACACAAAAACAACTCAAATGAACCCAAATCAAACACAAAACGTACCCACCCCAAAATAAACCTCAAATCAATACTCAAATTGAAAAACACAATTATTTTTAATCACGACACAAACCATAATAACAAATCCCTAACCAGGTTTTTGCACATGATTTTCCTGGAAATTTCCGACTAACAGACATACACAAATCACAAAACTCACAAAGTAAAAATTTGAAATTTCAGTATAAACGAAAGTAGGAGACTGAAAGAAGCCACAATAACATATACATCGACTTGCTGGAAGCTCGATTTGTATATAATATGTATATATGTAAATAGTTAGTTTATTAGTTAAGTCATGTAATTTACTATATAAAAGATGAAATAGTATATTAAAGTATAAGTGGATAAAAAGGGCTTTAAAACACGCGCGATTTTTCGAGCACGACGGCGCAGCCGTAGTGCTCGAAATAGAGCAAGTGTTTTTAAGACCAGTTATCCACGAATACTTTACGTTATTTTTTTTTATTGGTGCACTTTGAAATCATATATACTGGTATTATTACTACAAAAAATAGAAATAGGAACTAATAATGCAAGAAGGTTGAATTCGTGATGTGACATTAGTATACTTTTCGTTGTCATGGAAATGGGAAAAACATTCATTTGCAATTTGTTACCAAAGATCAATATTTCTTGTCACCAGAGCTCGAAAATGAATGATTCTAATATCGATTTTTTGAATAGTGAGGCAGAATCGCGGTTAATACCGCGAAAATCCAGTGATATATATAAAAAAGAATATGAAAAGTTCATCAAATGGATGGAGGAGCACATATAAATGAACGAATTGTGAGTAATATTTTATCTGACGTTACAAGGTACTCCTGTCAGATCAATAATCAAAAATTTGTCATTTAGACTTCACGTTTCTCGATTTGTTGATGTTGTCATGGGTACCTTTAAAAAACGCGCGTTTTTTAAAGTTCGATTTAAACACGCTGAGGCGTGCTTTAAATGGGTAAAAAGGGGCACCAATAAAAAAAAAATATATTATTGGATTGGATTGGATTGGTTGAATGCCGGTATAACTGCAGCCTGGTAGCATATTCACTGCTGCAGGCGCTATATCAAAGGGCACAAGATATAATAATAATTATAAAGTTCATTCATAAAAAAAATACATGACATAACGGAAAAGATGAACCGTAAAAGAACAAGTACATGGATAAACGAGATAACCACAGAATCTGACAGTTTCAGCTTGTGGGTGGTTAATATTATACTGAGGGTTGTGTGTTGAGATTGTGTGATCTGTGAATAAAAGAATAATAAAGATCTAAACTGAAACTAGTAAGAGAGTAATAGATGATAGAATATTCTCAAGGTCATTCTACAAGAATACGATAATACAATAAATTACGATTAAGTGTATAAACACATAGATATATTAAAAAACATAGCACTCATAAAGCTGTATAACAAATTGGAAAGTTGGTCTCTTCAGACGTTTTTTAACAAATATATGCACGCCCCACAGAGGATAAAACCTGTGCGTGGAGAATTCTTCAATATTTTTTTCTGAGTGTAGTATTGTATTCAGCTTTACATTTCTTCTTATTATCCATCTCAACAGTTAACTAATAATAAAGTTTACTCACCAAAAAATACATCACATAACAATAAAAAAAAATGAACCGTAGAAGAATAAGTACGTGAATAAAATAGATACCCACAGAAGCTGACAGTTTCAGCTTGTGGGTGGTTATTATTATACTAAGGGTTAAGAGTTTGAGATTTTGGGATTTCTGAAAAAAAGAAAAATAAAAATCTCAGATAAAACTAGTGAGAGAGTAATAGATAATATAATAAGATAATACAATAAATTACAATCACAATAAGTTACGATTAAGTGTATAAACAAACAGACATATTAAAACATATGTCACTCATAAAGCTGTATAACAAATTAGAAAGTTGTTTTCTTCAAACGTTTTCTAATAAATATATGCACGCCCCACAGAGGATAAAACCTGTGCGTGAGAAATTTTACAATATTTATTTTGTAGTGTAGTATTGTATTCAGCTTTAGTTTTTTTTTTCATTATCCAGCTCAACAGTTTGAAATTATCAACTTATTTCATTCATTTTATCAACTACCAGTATGAAAGTTAGGTTATGATGAATATCCTAAGATGTGCAAATTGAAAGAGTATGCGCAGTTTTCGCGGCATATGCAAAATCCACTTTTTTTATTTCGACTTGAAGAGCGAAAACGAATAAAAATTTTTGAAATCCTTTGGTATTACCATATACCTTTGGTGCAAGGAAAGAAGGACTTGTTTGTCCAATAGTGTTATGGATTCTGGAAACTTTTATAAATTTTTCCTGTATCTTGTTTTGTATGGGTTGACTGTCTGAAATATGTATGTATTGAAATTGAATTAGCGTCATGAGAAATAGTTGTCGAATATCTGATATCTGACATTCACTGTATAACTCATCACTAGAATAATCACGAGGTCGGCCAATTATAATTTTTTAAATCCATTTTTGAACAACTTCAAGATTTTTCAAATAACACCATGAACTCCACCCCAGGCTATTATACCCTGAACCAAATGTGATTGAACCAAGGCATAGTACATTATTTTCAGGTGATGTATACCAAAGATCTTCTCAAAACATTTGAATTTAGTTAGAAGAAACCAGATTTTTTTTATCACACTACTTATTTGCGAATCCCATTTTAGATGACTATCAATGATGATTCCCAAATATTTTACAGTTTTTACAGCAGAGAGTTCGAAATTTTGGTTGATATAATCGAAATTAATTGACGAATATTCTGGTAAGTTCGACTCGCAGCTGGTGAAAGGTAAGTAAACAGTTTTTTTCATATTTATTGTGAGTAATTTATTGTTATAAAAATCAAGAATATTCGGTAGGAATAATTGAATTTTTTGTTTCAGTGAGTTCCAGTCTGAAAAGGAGGGCAGTATCATCAGCAAAACTTATTATGACTTCCTCAATGGATGAGTTGAAGAGAGCGATAGATATGTAGTCCTCAGGAAGGGACGTTAGGATGGCGGTGCCGAGTTCATGGATGATGGGCCTGGTCGCAGAAATAGACCAACGTCAAATAAATAAAAATAAAAAAAATCCATAGTCCTCAATGAACTGATATGTAAATGAATAAGAGCTCGGGAGATTGGAAAGTCGAATCATTTATTTTGCTGTCTAATATTAATTTTTCTCATGCAGAATAATTTCAGAATGGGGATTTTTCATTGGTCCGTATACTCAATAATAAACATTGATTGCGTCGCAATCGAAAAATTATCCGCTAATAAAAATAATGCGTCAACTATAAACACTGAAGTCGCCTGCTCACCATCGAGCGAGATCGAATACATCGTGTCTCCATCGAACCGTTACAAAATAAAAAATGACCTTAGCTTCACTGCCAGCTACAAAAACAACGAGATCACTTTAAGGAAAGTGAAACCCAATTGATATAAAAACGACCACATGGTTTCGAAAAAACGTTAATTTATTCAAATTTATTCAACGTTAATAAAACTGAATAGACTAGTTTCCGTATATGATGCGGAATGTTCATCCAGTTGATTGATTTGGATTTCAGTCCAAAAATTCGAATGGAGAAACTCAGTTGCCAATAGAGATTTATTTATGACCCTGTAACATTATTGGCTTTGCTATATTCTATGTGTGCACATCTTGGATAAATGCTACCCCAATGAAAATAGTAGTGCTCGAAAAGCTTTATCAAACCACATATTGTTATGAAACTGAAAGATTGAGAACTTTTTTAATTCTTTCAACAGCTGACATTATTGAACTACCTGATGGATTTCGACCATCTTTGAAATCAGCTGAGGTATTATTGAAAAGTATTTTTGTGTCTAATTCCGTATAGAAAATGTGGCCTTCGATATAAGTAATTTTGCCTAGAATTATCACATATAATCTTCTTGGAGCATGGATTAATTCCGGCTATGTTTTCAAGGTTCGAATTTTGTTACAGAAATTTTTTCTGGATTTGAAGCTCGGGGAAGATTCGTTAAGAAAATGTTAAACCAATATGATTCGTATAAGGCGTAGGGTAAACCCCACTGGCAATGAACATCATAATCCGGGATATTTCCCCGCAAACTCAGGAAGGACACAAGCGGGGATGTCATATGCGGCGGCTGCCCGTGACAACCCCCTTACCCAGCCAGCTCAAATGAATACTCCTCCAGACATTCTTTCCGCTTTGGATTCAATTAGGACGCTGTTTGCACAGTTCGCTGAAGCTGCTGCAATATTCTCAAATGGTTTCAAAACCAACTAATGGGTGGAAGGCAGCTTCCGAATTTCATCAAAGCAGTGAGTTGGAATTGTAACGGCCTTCTCCAGAAAAGACTTGAGTTTCAAGAGTTTCTTGTAGAGAACAACATTGCTGTTGCTTTTCTGCAAGAGACTCGTCTTAATGGAGAAACTGTTAGATTTTCTAACTACAAAATGCTTGGAAATGATCGACTTGGGCGTCCGGGTGGAGGCGTTGCCATTTTGGTAAGACGTTGTCATTCGCATGTTCAGCTTGGCATTTCCAATGATGATACCCATGGTATAGAAACAGTAGGCATTGTTTCCAACACGAGGAGTGGTCCTATGCGTTTAATCATTGCTCATAACCCCCCGAACAATCGAATACTTCCTGAGGCGCTCGATACACTTCTGATGGAAACAGATCAGCCTGTTTTGGTCATGGGTGATCTACGCTAAGCCCACAATGGAGTCGTGTTACCAAAACGAAAGGCAGGCAACTGTGGCAACACTGCGACAGGTATGAATACTAGGTATGGGCTCCAGATGAGCCGACGCATTTTGGTCACGTCGGGTTCGATGTACTTGACATTGCCCTGGCCGGGAACATCACCTGGAACTGGGACATTCACGTTCTCTTCGGACTTGGCTCTGATCACAACCCGGTGGTTCCATCACTAGAGGGTGATCCACCGCCCCAAACATCATCTGTGTACAAAAGTAGATTGGGAGAGATTCAGTTCACCCCTGGAGACAGCCTACTGCGCTCCTAAGAGAAAGGATTCTCCACTTGAGTTGGATGAGATCGTAGCGCGTTACGAACTCACCATCAAAAATGCTTTGGAGGATCCCTTCCAGAGGGAACCGGCTCCTAAATTCCATGATGAATTCTCGCAGAGACAGAAACCGTGCCATAAGAGCATATCAAAGGAGTCTGTTCCCTGCGGACAGAATCCGAGCTAATGAAATGAATATGGAGATTAGAGAAAATATATCTGAAAGAAGGAATGAGAAATTTGGCAGAATAAAATTTAGACAAAAATGATCAGCTTTGTAAACTCAATCGAAATTTAAAATAAAAAAAATTGATTTTCCTCATATTCATGGTGATGCCAGTATGTGCTACGACCCCAAGTCCAAAGCTCAAGCCTTTGCAGATACGGTGGAAATGCAATTCAGATTGAACGAGCACCCAGACGATGATTCGGATCGAGATCTTTTACTGGAAGATCGGGTTCCTCGTACTCTGAGAGAACCCAATCATGATGTCATTCGTCCGGTTCCGATGGATGAACTAAAGGCACATATTGAAGGATTGAATCCTAAAGAAGCACCTGGTTACGACAGAATCACTAATCGCATGATTAAGTATTCCCCGGATAACTACGTACAGTCACTTTTAAATATAATTACCAACTCTCTACGTCTTGGAAGATTTCCTCGAAGGTGGAAGCATGCCATTGTGGTGTCTCGAAACAGGTCGATTACCTACAGGGGAAGGGGGCGGTGAAATTTCCTCACCGGCATTTATTACCGGTGTCTTCCGTTTCATTTCACGGAATCTCTCGAACCTTAAGAATAAATCCCATTCTTCCCGTTTCTCCTGCGATACCACCTGCCAAATAGCAGGGATTTCACTGTTCGGGCGGGCCGTTTGATGAACGGCCTCGTGTGCAGGTGGGACCCCTTCGATCGGGGGCTCGTTGCTAGCTCGCAAGCAATTGGGCTCTGATAAACGAGAATCATTGTCTAGAGTGCGGGGACGGTTTGACTCATACATTCTCATTTCATTCATTCCTGAATTTCTTGGAAATTGTTTTAAAAAAATCGAGTGAGCTGGAGGCCCCTGAACTTAATGTATTGCGTTCTAAATTTTGGAAGGCTTCCACAACTCGTTGAGGTGAGCCATTATTTACTGGGGTTTGAGTTACCCTGGCGGGTCTATCGCCAGAATTCAAAATATTACTGGAGGCTCTCAATGGCCTATTGAAACAAAAATTATTGGAATTTTCCCTCTGACTCAGATCCCGCAGTGTATTCTGTTCAACAGAAAAATCATTCGGTGTTTCATCATAGTCTTCAACAGGAACGGGAATTTTGTTCGCATTCATACAATCCATACTCCCTCTCATACGGTTTAACCTAGGAGATGTACGTGAATTTAAATGAACCGCTTTTTGCAAATCTAGAGGGTCGCTAGATTCCGTAGCGCAATTTTCGACGCGCCGCGATTCAACAAACAGCTGTGAGCTCTTCGGGCCTACACTTTCTGAGACAGAATTATCCCTATTGATTTCAGGGCTCCCTAAGCTAGAGCCAAAAGAAAAATTATTTTGAACAGAAAATGAACCACGGACTGGCGTAGTTAGGATGGGCTGAAAAGCCGACCGATTATCATATGGAGAACAAACAAGAGCTAGGTTATATGAAACTCGCGTGATACTTTCAACGGGGGTGGAGTACACATGAAGTTTGTTGAATTTGTGTTTTGGGGCGAGTCCTCGAGCGTAAATTGTAGGACATGGAGGAACGTCAAAAGTGAATTTACTCCCTGAAATTAAGCGCGTATCGTACCATCTTAATAAAATTTTCCTAAGACAGAACTATATAACGCGTACAACTGCAAACACGACATTGAGCTTATGCTACGGTCATACAGAGGCACCTACGATCCCTACACATATTCGACACACATGAGCTAAAACCTTTAGTTTTGTTGACAGAATTTATTATTAATAACATGTGTTTACACCTATCACCGCAGTGTAACTGATACGTTTTTAGTCGCAGAAAGACCCGTGTATGATCTCTAGGTTCAATTCTGGTTGACGTCTCGCTTCAGTGTGTCTGTCAAAAATCGCGGTTTGTGAGGGATATCACGTCAGTGAGCTGCCTACGCTAAGGGGATTTTCTCCCAGCCTCAGGATAAATCAAATTGGGCTTGGACCACCCCGCATACCAAAGCACACGAGTGTAGGATCCTGTGAGAGAAGGGTTAATTAGCATACAAATCAACGTAGAAATCAGCTGGACGCTGGAGAAAACTATATCAGGAGCTGAAACGAAAAGGTTGATCAATCAAAAGACTGGAGGCTAGAACTCTTGAAGATGACGATCTACAAATCCCTCAATCTGCTGCCGTTGGCTATCAACCCTCGTATCTAGTCCTCAGGATGGTGTGGGATGCAAAGCGTCGATAAGAATTCTCAAAAATTAAATTAATGGCTAGGCTTCGAGATCACAGTTAGGACTCCAAATAACTGGGAAAGAATGAGCTGCTTTCCCCCCCCCCCAGGAAGCACTCGTATAATATCCACTGGACTGGCTATAGTCGCAGAAAATCGCACGCAGGCAGCGCGCCTCTGAAGAATAAAAAATATATAACTCACTCCCAGGTGGTAGAGCGTATTCCAGCTCGAAAGGCCGAGCAAAGAGAAGTCAAGTGAAGTGACCATTCTCGATTTGAGCAAAGCTTTCTAGGCTTCGAAAACTATTACTCCCCCACCCATAGCCGGCCAAATGTTCCTCCACCCGTCATATTTTTTTCTATGGTTCTCAGAGATAATCTGTTTTCAACTCGACATCTTGAAAAAACATATCGGATGCCGAACAAAGAAACAATATCCCGTACACTTGTTTTCAAAAACCCAACTGTTCACTTTACGCCTATTCGGCGAAATCTCTCGTCAAAATCTCAAGTGCCATTGACAATAGATATGGTTTATGGGCCACCCGTCGATCACACTCGGGACAAGCACCCCAATTACCTCCCGCAGGTCAATTTCAGTTTGAAACTGGAAAAACGAATACCGTGTTTATTCCTCATATGCATATACGCTCTGAGATTAAATATACACAGGGTAGCTGATGACAGGGTTTTGGCCCAGAAAATCGTTTTCCACACGACAGTGGTTATGATTCCAAAGGAGGGACAGAACCCAACTTTCCCGCAAAATTATCGACCGATCAGTCTGATTTGCAGTTCAGCTGAGTTGGCTGAAAAAGTCGTTCTAGAAATGTTCTAGAAATGGAGGACAGAAATGTCCTACCGATTGAGCAGTTTGGCTTTAGGTGTGCTCATTCCACCAAACTTCAGGTTTTGAGGCTGGTGGAGGACGCCATAACATCACTCAATGTTGATAACAGTGTCCCTATAATACTGTTAGACATCAGTAGAGCTTTCGACAGAGTTTGGCATGAGGGACTACTGTCCAAACTCATTGACTTCCATCTGCCTCAGAGCCTGGTGAAGTGAATCAAGTCTTTCCTCATGGGTAGGACATTTCAGATAAAGGTCGACAATTCTCTTTCGAATTCTAGAAAAATTGAGGCCGACGTTCCTCAGGGGGCAGTGCTGTCTCCGTTATTGTACGTGAAGATCTTCCTATTCGCAGGCAATTTCGATGAGACGAAAGAGAAACAACCCGGAAAGGGGTGTGTCTGTCTCTGGAAGGGAGATATAATGGTCGGAGCAGGTCAAGTACCTGGGAGTAACGGTGGATCGCCAGCTCACCTGGAGACCACACGTCAATATAGTCAAGAACAAGATTGCCAAGAAAATCTGTGATTTGTACTCCCTGATTAACAGGAAGAGCAAACTCTCTGTGAAGAACAAAGTTCTGATTTATAAAATGATGTTCAGGCCTGTCATTTTGTACGCCTCAGTAGCCTGGGGCCAGACCTGCAGGAATAGCATTCGCGTCCTGGAACGGGCGCAAATGAAAGTCCTGCGGATGATAACGAACGCTCCGTGGTATGTGCGGAATGATCGGATCCTCGAAGACTTGAACCTGCCTTCCATCAGGAGTATTATCAGAGACCGCAATCGAAAAGGTTCTGATTGCGCAATAACCATGAGAACCCCCTCGCGAGGGAAGCCACTGATTATCATAGACAACCCCTCGCACTTCAAACGTCCCAGGCAGTGTCTGGAGTGATGGGCTACTTACCAATCCATACTGGGTAAAGCTGCATCCTCTATGGAAATGAACTTATCTCCAAATTCCGATCCAAAATTCCTTTCTCGGCCATTTTTTAGAACTATCATCATGGCAAGAGCTGGAGACCGGTTTCTAGTCCTTGTTTAGTCAAAATTCTTAATTCGTGAAAGGCTGTTGGCCACTTATTTTAGTCGAATGAGTAAGAGCCTAAGGGTTACACTCGTTTTCAAGTAACAGTGATAGGAGACCATGAACTGATATCTGTAATTTGTTTGGTGAATTGCTGTTTCCCAATAACTTCTTCAGAGAGACAAGTCGTCTGATCCAATCAAGTACTCATGAAGTGAGCTCTCTACCAAAAATTATAATAATGTATTGCGAAATGTTGAAAAAATGAAATGAAACGTTCCTACTGCTGATAATGAACAACGAATAGACGTCCTTCTATGCTAATTATCAAGTAATTTCATGCCTAAAAAATTTGTTACTATTTAATCAGTCGTTGTCAGACGCAAAAAATCAATATGCACGCTATAATTTAATGAAACGGTAAACAATCATTTTTGAATTGGGTTAATAATTACATAGATCAAACGGTTTTACTTGATTCCAATACAGCCTTCGATATTAACCATTTTGAATATTAATTGACTTATTCCGACTGATTGAATATGGAACAATGATTGACATGTCCCGCTGAAGGGAAACAACATGTCAAAGCAGTCACGGTGAAAACAAATTAGAGATCGCCGAAATGATATAATAATTTCGTCAAAATTTGGTTTATTAATATTTCATATCCTTGGATTTTCTAAAAAGATATAAACGATGTGAGAACATGCTGAAAACCAACACATTGCGATCAAAACTATTCAATTGAGCATGTTTCCCCTTTCGACATGAAACAATTTTGACCCTTGTGCATGTAGTGGAAGTTGAATAGTTTTAGCCTTTTTTATGTTGTAATGGATGATTTGGGTCGAAATTCGCTCGTCTGGATCAAAACAAGAAGGGATAAGATGCAAGAATTTTTGGTCCTAGTGGCATCAACATTTTTCTGCCACAACCCGTCTACAGAATAATGTAGTGAAAAAATATTCAGAATTTCAGTAGTATTGACTGAAATCAAGTGTATTTTCATCTGAGTGTGAAGATAGAACTTTCAAATATAAACTCATTCATCTACGTAGGAGGAATTTCTTCATTACCATGTTCATTACCTTTAAGTTTATTGCTCATTATCACATTTCGAATTTATAGCCCAATAAATAAATATGTGGGTTTGAATGATTAATCAATAGACGGATTGTACAATATTTATCTGATTAGATTTCCATACTATTATATATTTATGCCGTTTTAAGAACCCAATGTATTTTATCCGATATGAGATGCGGTAGTAGCAAAACTCCTTTGTCTGACTCATTGAATAGTTTATAATAACGATATTTATTGTACTTGCAAAATTAAAAATAACGACGTACTCTCTCATTGCAGATCAAAATTACTATAATATTCTATCAGTGTGTATTTATAATCAGTCGTAATAACTTTATTTCTGACTGGAAATAGAAATGAGAAAATATTCCGAATTACATGTTGATTATAATCTACAAATTATTATCATGGCAGTGTTTCAACGTCATTCTCAAATAACACGGCAATTACTTCTAACGAAATAATTGAAATTGTTCCTTTGTAAAACTGCAAAATTAATTGAAATTTCTCATATATCGGACATGGTAGGTCGATTCAGAACCTTGACAAGATAGTCAATTTATATCATATTTCAATTATTAATAAATCGTAGCGACTTTCTTCGAAAAGTTTATTATTATCTCATAAGATCACGGCAATATATGAAGGGTGACACAAATATTTCCATAGACAATAATGAAGGTAATGAAAAATAAATGTGTTGAAGCAATACAAAAACACTGGAATCATAAGTGTGACATATATATTTCATATATGTAAATTTAAAATACACACATCGGAAACGTCTCGGGATATTCTTCAAAATAGGAGGTATTTTCAAGAATAAGATGACTCCATTGAAAAATGTATATATTTGATTATTAAATGTTCAGTAGTACGGAAATAATGTGAGAAATTGGTGAAATACAAAAAAACTGCGATGGAAAAAAACTTATAAAAAATGTTCTATGCATAACTCATTAAAAAATTCTCTCATAATTATGAAATCAACACTCAATACAGAGTATGGCCACCTCGTTGAATAATCACAGCTCTACACCTATTGCTCATAGACAAAATGAGAGTGTCTATGTCGTTTTAGGGTAAATTGGTCCATTCGGCCACCAGAAGCTCACTGGATTCAAAAGCATCATGAATGTTGCCCATATGTGGGTTGATTCTTCTTTGAAGCATGTCCCAAACATACTCCATCGGATTCAGGTCTGGAGATTGCGCTGGCCATGGCAATAATTCAATTCCTTCGTTGTGCAACCAATCTGCCACAATATGAGTGACATGTGGACAAGCATTGTCATACATCAAATGGAAGTTTTTACCAACAGCTCCTGCAAAGGGACGCAGAATGGGTAGAAAAATATCATTCAAATATTGCTGAGGTCTGAGAATAATGAATAAGAGTAGATCTCACTCAGATGGTTAATATCTGTTTTTTTATTCATACAAGTGTTTTCTTGGGAAATGAAAGCCATTTCCAAAAATGTTATTTAGCACTTTCACTGAATCGTTATTCATCTGGTGGTCAAGTTTATTCACATATATTTTTCGCAACGAGACTGTAGTACATATTTTTGTTGTTTCTAGTGTCATGGCCATGGTTCGTAGACTGTATAGCTATACATCCTTCTTTCATTAATTTTTTTTATTTTATTTTTAATTTTTTTTATCTATATTTTTTTATATCTTACTATGAATCACCATACACAGGGTTGGATGTCACTGTCACGAAAATATGGAAAAATTTTATTACCGACCGATGTACAGATCACATTTTATTATAGTTTCCAGTGTTGAGTTTGAACCCTAATTTTTCTTCGTGTATATGTTACTTGTGAATATAGCTTTATTCCAACACATCCATTGGAAAAACTTTCGCTAATTTGCGATGGGTCTTTGTATTCACAAGAGCATTGAGCTCATCAAAGTGATTCTCCATCCAATTGAGATTATACAGTTAGTTGATATCCTCAGGTAACCACTCGAATTAATAATCACGAACACAATGAGATTGAAAAGAGAGCGACAGTACAATGGAGTACAATAACACAGAATTGGCATTTTGTAACCCGTTCTATTGAATTTTCCAATCTCTTGTACATTGTACGAAATGGATTACGAAATTTCGTATTAACATCATGTTCGCGCCGCGAAAGGAATGTAATGAAATTTCGCTAAGACTATAATCGTGATTTTCCAATTTGAATACCTGGTGAGATCATTATTGTTTGATGGTAGATTTTTCATCATATGCAAGTTTTGTGACCTGAGTAAATTGTTATTTTTTTTTGGGGTAAGGTTTCTAACAACTGAAAGCACCATTGATTCTTTGCCGACGTTTCGACTTTCATAAAGTCATCTTCAGACACTTCAATTAAAATGGGGATATAAATTATATAAAAATGAAATGTTGACCGAGCAAAATGGTGATAACAAAATGAGATACGTATACACTGACAAAAATGGTAAACATAAAATACACAGATTGTGAAATGAATATACATACACATACATACATACATACATAGAATATACACCATACATATATATATATATACATACACAAATACATACATACACACATGTATGAAAGGGCTCTGACTAATTTGTACAGCATATACTATCAAGAAAACAACAGGATTTTATACTCACATAAACACTAGGTCTCTTTGTCGAAGAAATAATGAAAATTTTGAAATAATAGGGACATTTGAATATATGTTATCAGTATATTCTTTTGTTTCTTTCCTTTTCATAATATTCTTAGGAGTACAAATTGTTCTTATATGAAACTAACAACCAGAATTTGGAAAGACATGTCTCGCTTTTTCCCGAATCAATGATTTCTTCCTGATGTTTTTTCCCCAATCGATAAGATATAGATCCATAGGCATCCAAAATATCTTCTGTTTACTGAGTTTGGGGAATCTCCAATTGAGTGTTCTAATTGGTGTTGTTTTTGAATATTTTATATTAATCATCTTTTAAAAATTCTTTTTCATAGTTTTGCTGTTACCAACAATTTCTGTGTTTTCAAATTCAAATTTATGTGGAGTATTGTCTGTGTGCTGTTCCTGTTTGATTTGTTTTTCCAAGGAGGTTTTCAGGTCTTATATTGCGTTTATGTTCGGAAATTCTAGTTTTTAAGTATCGTCCAGTCTGTCCGATGTACACTTTGTTACATTCGGCATACGGTATTTTGTAAACTATGGCACTTTCAATCTTCTGGTGTTTCCGATTTTAATTTAGTGAAGTATTTTTGTTTTTGAATGCTATGCTATGGACGCCGGCAGATATTTTTTTTTCTCTGAGAGACCTGAATTTTGAGAAAAAATTCATCGTCATGTGGTATATAAATATGTTTATCTTGTACCTCAAAAAGTATTCAATTTATTAATTTTGATGGATAATTGTTTTTTTTCTCTGACGAGAAAAAAGTTTGACATGTTATCTCTGTTGACATGTAACAATATATAACTTTTTATGAAATTACTTTTTTCACCGGAAAAAAAGTGGGTTCTTCTTTCCCGGGTATATATATACTCATAAGTAAAGGTAGATATTTAATTTCAAAATATTTTATTATACAAAAGTTACAATTCCCTTATATCAAAAGTACAATAATTAAATGTGCATTGCATGAATGACTATTGAACTAATTCGGTACAACAGTCGAATTTTCTTGTGTTGGAATTATATTTCTTTCTGCCATGGACACAACTGCCGTTGATGTACAAATCGGGTGGTATTTCAGCACTGCCACACGTTCTTAACCCTTTATTAGCTATTTCTGTCCTGTGTACTACCGATTCATCAACATACCCTTCAGCGACCGTTGATGACTTTCAACCGCCATGTTTCTTTAGTGTCATCAAGTCTCCCCCAGATTCAACTAAAAGTGTAGCAGACGATCTTCGAAATGAATGAGTTAGCATTTTCAAGTTGAAGGAAATTAGCTACTGTTTCAGGTACCTCATAAAAATGATTTTTACCCACAACCAGATTGATACATTTTCCATTGCGATATGCATGAAACAGGTGGCGATCCTTTGCTGCTGCTGGACGAAAGGCTATGTACATTCGATAAAATTTAATATATTCTTCAGTAACTACAAATCTCATGTTTACATTATTCTTTGTTTGCTTAAATTTCACAATTAATAACGTTCTCGAATCTTCAATATCATCTGATGCTACCTGGCTGATTTCACAAATTCGACAAGCTCCTGCAATCCCAAATACAACAACAACTTTGGCCATTAAATAAACTTCATCGGAAGCATTTTTTTTAAAATCACTAATTTGTGTACTCGTAAAAATCGCAGCTTTCTTGGGCGTGTAACCTTTCCCATTTTGTTTCAGAAATGTAATTAGTTTGAAATATTTTGAAATGTCTACATTATTTCTGGATTGTAACATACTTTCGATCATTGAATAATTCGACCACACTGTTGATGGCTTTTGTTGTTTTGTCAGTTCCAAAAAATAAGCCAATAACACCGTCTCCGAGAAAGAACTGCATGTCTTCTCCAACTTCCATTCCATAAATTTCGAATACGCGGTTTCTTAAATTTTCCGCAATGTAGCTGGCAATAATTTTTGAAACGCTAATTTTCCTACATCTACCAACTCCGGTGGAGTCAGAGAAAACTCGGCGTCAGACATTTTTTAACTTTATACTATTCAAAATAGCTACAAAATAACCACCAAGTTCGCAATTTTTAAATCAAAACTCAGAATT
The DNA here is from genome assembly GCA_018342105.1 of Gonioctena quinquepunctata. Taxonomy (NCBI): domain Eukaryota; kingdom Metazoa; phylum Arthropoda; class Insecta; order Coleoptera; family Chrysomelidae; genus Gonioctena; species Gonioctena quinquepunctata. Next base: position 441,702 of record JAFIRS010001002.1, read on the forward strand.
GAATTGACAGATATTTGAATACTTCAAAGGTTTCCTCAGCAACGCAGGTCTAATTGTCGCTATAAGTACACCAGTTTCAAAATTCAAATTTCACATCTATAATTTTCTGATTTTAATATATTGTAATAATTTTTTTTTCAATGTTAAATCGTCGCTTTTTTCGTCACAGAAAAAAATAGTGTGATACACACGGGAAAAATATTAGATTTAGCTCTCGGTTCTTTAGAACCTCGAGCCGAAATCTAATACTTTTCTCCTTGTATAATAAATAACTAGCAATCAGGTAGGTATTTATAGCTTCAAGATTTTTTTGATTGAATGTAGGGTGTGATAATCGTAAAGCTCCATATTTGAGATTCAGAATTATGTTTTGTTTTTGTGAAAATGAAAGTTCAGAATTGAAGTTCAAGAATCTCTCAGATGAAGTCGGTTTGTGGTATCAATATGTAATAAAAACTTTTTAACAAAAAACTAAACCGACGCAAGAATCAACTGAAAAGCAAACAATAAAATAAACCTTCTTAGTCTTGATGATAATTGAGCTCCTAAACTAATGTGAGTAACTAATTTTGTTCGGCGCCAAACAAACAATTATCGAAGATCATTATATAACTTTGAAAAAGTAATCAAAACGCCGCTATGCATCTCCCTGTCCTCATTTTACGCTTTTCCTAATTCAATTGCTAGTTTGTTTGGCGCCCACTCAAAATTAGTTACTCACATTAGTTTAGGAGCTCAATTATCATTAAGACTAAGAAGGTTCATTTTATTTTTTGCTCTTCAGTAGATTTTTTCGTCGGTTTAATTTTTTGTTAAAAACTTTTTATCATTAAATTTTTTGTGGCTGAAATCTACTAATTACTACCCACTTAATTTTCGATTACTTCCAAAATACTTACTTACCTAGCTTTCTTCAACTATTAACTGTTGAATAATATGATTATCTACTTTAACTATTTATTGTTATATAATATGATTTGATTTTGAAAGTTCTGGTTGGTTGATTCCATCACTTTGTATTCAATTCCATCCTTTCATAGAATGTAATTATTGTGGCGGTTGTAGGAGGATCTGTCAATGTCAACTACATATGTGTGCCAATGTTCACAAGGGAAAAATCAATCATCCCCTATTTTTCTACCCATAGGGCTGGATTATTCCATTTCAAATCAGGGTATGATCAACTATGAGGTATACCCTATCTAATAAAGGAAAAATCATCCAAATCAAAAAACCCACTACAAAGTTATGCCTGATAGAATCGGTTATCGGACCAAAATTCAGAGGGTGAACGATCAATATCCTTCATTTTGCTACCCTTCGGGATGGATTTTTCTGTTCAAATTCAAATGGGACCAACTTCAAAGTACACCCTATCCAATGAAGGAAGAATCATCGGAATCTGACTCTTCTGTAAAAAATTATGCGTGGTCATACATAAAAAAAATATACGCGTCGAATAGAGAACCTCCTCCTTTTTGGTTTCGTTGGTGAAGAAGGATAGCCTGTCGTTTTGTTCTTGGTGGTGTGGATGATAGCTGTCGAATACTTATTGAGTAATATCTATCTTGTCTTCTGGTACACAGGTTATGATATCGTCTACATAGCGTTTATAAATCGGTAATTCAAAAGGCAGTTTTTTTATACAGTTGTCCTGAACTTGACAATATCTGCGCAAACTGGAGATAGACAGTTGCCCATACCTATGCCATAGTTTGTTTGTAAAAATTGTCTTCAGATTGGAAATAGTTGTTCATGAAATACATAGTTCAGTAATTTCAAAAAGCTATCAGGCGTGAGTTTGGTATTTTGGTTCAATTAAGTGTCATTTTCTTTCGACTAGTCACACGATTGAATCAGTAGGGATGTTAGTAAACAGCGAACTACATCTAGCGAGATACGGACATAATTTTCTGGAACAATGATATTCGTGAACAACTTCAAAATAATTTTTGTATAGTAACAGTAACTATAGTTGAGGAGGTTACTGATATATTTTGAAAAGTTGTAAATAGGAGATCCGATAAAGCTCACAATGGGTCTGAAAGGGATATATCTTCTGTGAATTTTGGGTAAAAGATACATTTTTGGAAAGACCCCCTTTTCACATTTCAATTTTTTTTTCCTCATCAGTGATGATATCCTTTTTAAATATATTGCATGCGGGTGGGGCGATTTAAATCTTCAGTATTTTCATTCACAATCACAAATTTTCAGAACAATCTGTATGGTTTACGAATATTTATGGAGTTATTATAATAATAATAATAATAAACTTTATTGACAATATAAATACAATTTTGGATGGTTACCATGAATAAAGTAATCATAACGATGAGTGTAGAACACTTGTTTCGCAGAAAAATGGGGAGTTTTAAGAAAATATATGATTTAATAAATGTACAAAAATAACTATTTAAAACACAACACACACACGTTTCAATTGAATCATTTCCGACAAACACAATGTTATAAAACAACATGACCTGAATATAATTGAAATCTAGTATATGTAATGAAACAATGAAGTTCGTATTCCTCACTATACAATAAATAAAATTATTCATAAATAACTAAATGAGAGCCCAGGATTAAAAGTTAAATGAGACACATATGACTAATGATTACAATAGTATACTATGAGTGGAGGTGTTAAAAATGAATTTAAAATGAGATGAAAATGTGGACATGAAGGAATAAGAGAAGATGATAATATAAGTGATTACAGGAGGGAAGGTAAATCATAAGTAATCTAATCTAATCTGAGAAAGTAGATGATATCTGGAGGACAATCACATTACATTAAGTTTGTAGGATATTCTGGTCCCAGTTCAAAGATATGGAAATGCAGTGATTTCTTAACTTTTTATATAATATTGGTTTCTTTGATATGGTGAGGAATGGTATTGTATAGTTTAGGGGCCAAGAAAGAATGAGAGCGTTGACCAATTGCTTTCAGCGCTAGAGGTATTTGCTGTGACTGTTTCTGTCGAGTATTGTAAGGATGTTTGGGATACGTGAAGTTTTTTGTCCTGTAATATCTATCGACAGCTTTGTAATAATAAAGTTGGTGGATATCCAATGATTGCAAAGAAAGTTCATTGGATGAAAATGATCAATTTTTTTTATAAATGATTTTGAGGTGATGTTTCTGCAGTATTTGGGTGTGAATGACTTTTCAAGGCACTTCCCCAAGCGACCAAACCGTATCTTAGGTGGCTTTCAATTAGAGCATAGTACAGGATTTTTGACTGTGGTATTGTTAGTATTTCAGTCAAATATTTGAATTTTGATAGCATGGATCTAATTTTTTGGCATACGTAGGTGATATGTGTATTCCACTTCATATCATGTCAAGATATATTCCCAAGTATGTAATTGATTTTTGTTTCCATTTTGATGTTTACGTCTGGATAGAGAGTTGATGGAAGGATGTGATTGTGGAAGTATTGCAACAGAATGGTGAATAGCAAGTTTTTTCTATGTTGAGAGTAAGTAATTTATATTTCAACCACTTGTGTATTTCATGAAAGTCCGATATTGCTTTCTGTTTGAGTTCTGACCAAGTGTCTTCAGTATAAAGGACTACCGTGTCGTCAGCAAAACCCACAATGGTACTTTTCGAAGTTAAGGAAAATGAATTGTTCACATATATGTTGAATGATATTGGGCCGAGGATACTACCTTGAGGGACACCGTTTTGAATTGGGAGGTTGTCGCTGCTCGTGGTTTCTATTCTCACAATTTTATTTCTATTTTCCAGATAGCTTTCGAAAATGTTGAGCCCAATTCCACGAATGCCAATGTCTTCTAAACTGTTTGATAGTAATTTGTGACTCACTGTGTCGAACGCCTTTGATATGAATCCGTATAATCATTTTGAAGTTTTTAGTTTTTTTTGGAAACGTGGTATTTTTTTCCATTTAATCAATGATTTATATGAAGAATCGGCCCACGACTACTATGGATCTTATTCTGAAACACTCTGTAAAATCAGCACAATAGTCAATCGAAAGTCGAGTTATAGAAAGTCACGCCCTGCTTTGGGTGACCCTGTGAAACCCTGGCCCCCTAACTGTTTAGGGTGCCCACTAATTAACTTGCTTGGCTTGCGAGAGGTTAAAACATTTTACATCTGTGATTGTGACCACCCTGGTATAGTGAAATAAAAAAGTGAAGTGAAAACGATTATGGTTTATTGAAAATTATAAAAGGGCAAAAATAACACAATGGTGAATACAAAAATAGTGAAGTGAACAATGACCATAACAAGTAAATAAAAGTACCCCTACATTATAATAAAATCCAAGGAAAGGAGATCTGTCACCGTGGACCAGCAGCATAAAACCAAAGAGACCCCGATTAAAAACAAACACTTTCATTTATAGGAAATATATCGCTGACTTGCAGAATCAGCGTTCTTGCTATTGATGAATGCAATACCGGACTGAAACCCAATCCCTAGTTAATGACTGGCGTTGAACTCTGAATTTGCAGGAAATACGGTATTTCAATAAATGTTATACTAGATAATGAATTACTGTAAAATATATGAACTACGGATCTTTCCACTTTGGGTTCAATTATGTTTGAATTTCATTTTCAAGTCTGGTAAATTAATTCAGAATTTTTAAATAGAAATGATTGCTATATTTATATCGGGTAATATTTTTCATATTCGACAATATGCTGATCAAAAATGTATTTTAGTGAAGCAGTTAATCTAGACGATGCCAATGAATACCCCAACGAACGATGAACCTTTCAATCGATCCGATCAGCTATCGACCCACACGACATCACATCTGAAACCCGAGGAATCAATCGGAAAGCTGATACTTGTAAAGTTTACAAAATGGAAGCAATAATGTAAGTCAACAGCTATCAGCGATGCGAACATATAGGATGTTGAAGTTAGATTTATCGGGAACGCCATCGATGCAAATGCATTGAAACTGGCTTTTTTCGCCGGAAAGAAGACTTTATGTAGGACAAATTTTATTGAAAGCGTAGGTTAAATGGTTGAACGTGATCAATGAATTTATTCAGCGTGCCTCGTGGATGGTTTCACCTGAAATGTCGGAAGTACAAATAATTGGTTTTTCGAGAAAGGGATCGCTATTTATTTCATATACAGTATGTCAAATTTTCAAGTTGTCAGTGGGAATATAATAATAATAATAATAATATCATCTTTATTATTTTCTTCCTTTTCAACGGTACAGTCATTTGAATAAAAATAAAATATATAGCATATTTAACTTTGGAAGAATATCAAAGGCGGAGTTCAATTTCAATAGTGACGAATCACCATGGAAATTGCTCTTCCACTCAACCTCGAACATATCGCTTAATGCTACTCTTAAGAATATAAAGGTAATCATTTATTTCCAATTGGTAACTGAATTAAAAAATAATAAACAATATAATCGCTATAGTTATGATTAGGGGTGATCTTAACATAGGGATGAGATGAGATAGGTGAGATAGGTGGTTTGAATGTCAGAATCAGTTACCGCAAAAAAAATTCACTGAAATCATTTTTGAACCGATATAGATTTTTCTGTTTGATTGAATCAGGAATGCCGTTATACAATGCATATATCTGATACGTGAAACATCTCCGGAAAATCTCCAAACGAAATATTGGAGGGGTAAGTCGGCCTTTGTGCCTCATATTAAGATTATGCACGTCAGTTCTAAAAGAAATCTTTTCATGTAGGTAAGGAGGGTTTTTTTCCATGATTATTTTGTGGAATGAAGTGGCAGCATGTGGTTTTCTCCTATTTTCCATGTCTAACCATCCGATAGCTTTCAATTTGTGAGATATTATCTCTCTCTTTCGGATACCAAAAATAAATCGTATGCACGAGTTCTGAACCTTTTGGATTTTTTGTTTGAACTGAACGATTGGACATGGGTCATTCAATACATCAGCATAATGGAAAACAGATAGGACCAAGGCTTCACATAATGTTGACCTCACTTTAGGTGGTAAAAAATACTTGTTGCCATGAATAACTTTAAGTGAATAATATGCACGATTGACAAATTGAGCTAAATGCTTTTTAAATCTCAAGTCTTCATCTAAAATTACCCCTAAGCTCTTTGCTTCATGTACTACCTCCAGTTGTTCATCGTTTATCTTTATATTAGTGTGGAATCGAACAGAATTCCTTGTATACTTGGGACCAAAAACAATGACTTTAGATTTACTATTGTTTATCATCAGACAATGATCAGAGGTTTTCTCCACAAATGAGTTCAAATAACTATTTATTCTACTACAAGCATCGTCCACCATGTCCGAGGAAAAACTATAATACAACTATGTATCGTCTGCATACAGATGGATATTACAAAACTGAAGGCATTTCATAAGCTGCGGAAGGCATTTCATAAATAGCGAATAGCAAGGGTCCCAAAATAGAACCTTGGGGCATTCCACAGCGTAGATTTGAATATTGTATCTGATTAAAGATACTGCACTGTAAGATATTCCAATGTACCCCAATATTGACAACATTGAATTGTAATTGATTGTATCGAAAGCTCCACTGAAGTCTAGAAGAACTAGTATAGTGTTTTCGCCCAAGTTACTGGATCTTATAATATCATCAACTATATGCAACAGGGCAGTTGTGCAGCTGTAACCTTTACGAAATCCAGATTGGGTATTCGGAAGTATGGAGGAACGGTTAATATGTTCTTTCAGTTGTTCCTCAATGGCTCTCTCAAGTAGCTTAGATAAGGTTGGTAATATGCTTATAGCACGTAGATTTCTGTAACTAAATGGATTCGTTTCTTTAGGCAACACCTTCACAAGTGCCCTCTTCCATACAGATGGAGAAATCTCATTCATTAGGCAAAAGTTGAGAATATGTGTTATGTATGAAATAATATGTGGACAGCACATTTTAATTAGTTTTATGTTCAAAAAATCACTACCCATTGCATTTGATTTAATATTAGAAATAGTTTTGAATATGAACATATCATTTACTACATGGAATTTGAAATCATGGTCTATCAGCTCATTTTCCCTATAAAAAGAAATTAGTTCTACGGGCGGCTCCTGAAGAGGAATAGAATTAATGAAGAAATTGTTGAGCTCATTTGGATTTTTCAAATCGTCTGGAATATCACGTTTTTTATCGGGTGAAAAATTATTAGATTGTAACGTTTTCCAAATATTTTTCTTATCATTCTTACTGAATTCAGAAGCGAAATAAGCTCTTTTTTCTCTCTTGACTGCCTGATTTGTGTAATTTCGCATGTCTTTGTATAACTGAAAATGAGCTAATGATTTTGATTTTTTATATCTGTTAAAAGCTTTGTCCCTTATTTCCATCATATCTCGGAAATGAAAGAAGATATCAAGAAATGCCCAAACCTGTTTCGAACCGAAATAGCATATAAGCGAACCTCGATATAATAATGATGTTTATTTGACAAAAAAAAGAAGGAAATACAATGCAGTTACATGCAGCTCAGTATATAAGTAAATAAAAAGAGGCATTACTGAAGTAACAATTACTAGTAATTATTACTTGTGTGTGATATAGCCAATCTACCATGCACATGTAAAAATTTGAAATCTTAAATTTACAAATTTACAAATCAACAAATTTAAACACACATACCTATACTAAAGAATAAAACTAATACAAGAAATTTGTTTCATTTCACAATAGGGAAAGTGTTTAAGTCTGATTTCGATAATAATAGGGAAATCAATATATTCATATTCAGGCTTTTCAAAAGTATCACAGTCGGGTAAGGTCATATTCAGGTGTTTCGTAATATTAAGTATCCTAAAATAGTTATCCCAGTGAATATTTTCATGGTAAATATCAATAAATAATATCATATCACTTCATTAATGATTTGCCAGAATTTTCTCTTATTTGTCATGTTTTTAAAATAGTTTGTTGTCATAAGCACTTATCCATTTTTTTATTTGAGTTTTGAACATACTGTAAGTAGGACTGATTTTGTATCTTTCCGGTATCAGATCCCAAGTTTTCGGGCCCAGATAACTACAGTGTCTTTGTCCCACTAGTTTAAAACATTTTGGAGCTATAACACAATGCTCTCGTCTCCTTGTGTTATATGGGTGATCAGATGGTTTTACTTTGATTACGTTTTTGTATGTTTTAAGTAACATTTTTTGACAATATAGTTGTCTTAAATCAAATATTCCACTTTCTTTGTAAAGTTTATCGCTTGAGTAAGTTCTTTCTCTACCTAAGATTATTTTATAATTTTTTTTTGTACGATATTCAAGCAATTCAAATGTGCATCATTAACCCTCCCCAACCTATTATACGATGAATTGGGACTGTATTAGTCCGTAGTAGACTGTTTTCAAGTGAGTAACAACTGGGTATTCTTTCAATAATTTGAATCTTGATAGAAATCCTCTCATTTTGTTAGTTAGATATGACATATGAAGATCCCATTTCATGTGTCGGTCAATTATTATGACCAGGTATTTTATGGAAGTGGCTTCAGGAATGGGTGTATGTTGATCTATGTTTAACGGTCCCATATTCGGTAGGTGATTGACGTAGGAAGTGAATGGTCTTTTCTACATTCAATGCATTTATTATATTGGAACCATCTTATGATATTGACGAAATCTTTTTCTACTTTTCTTTTGAGTTGTTGCCATGAGTGATCGCTATAAAAGACCGCTGTGTCATGAGCAAAACTCAAGATATTTCCTTCGGATTGTGTTTTTTGACAAGCTGTTTATAGATATGGTAAACAGTAGGGGGGCCAATACCGTGCCTTGAGGAACGCCGTAGGTTATTGTTCTAGGGTTACTTACTACACCATCAATATCAACCACTTGTTATCGTTTCGATAAATATGATTTCAGTAGATCGTAAGCTTTACCACGCAAACCAATATTCTCCAATTTGTCAAGGAGTCTTGGGCGGCAAACGGTATCGAAAGCTTGTGATGGTTTGAATATGGCTTTGTGAATATGAAATGTTAATTCGAATATTGCATCTCCTGTCGACCTTCCTTCTCTGAACCCATATTGTTTTTCAGACATGAAGTGTGTTATTCTTTTTTTAATGATTTTTTCCGATATCTCTGCCAAATTAGAGATGAGAGATATTGGCCTAAAATTGGAAATTTTCAATTTGCTCCCACTTTTGAAAGGCGGTTTGATTACGCCTGTTTTCAATATGTGTGGGAAGACTCCATTTTCTAAACAACTATTGAAAATATGTGTTATGTCTGCTATATTTCTCAACATTTCTGCCAAGGCTCTTTTTTGTCATCAGTTGTTTATTCTCACCCTCATCGCCCTATCAACCCCTTCTCCAATAAATAGTTCAAATGGTCAAAATACACATAATTGTCCAAAATGCCCAAAATGCCCAAAAAACTAAGTTGATTCACCGAGAACAACAAATATGATACTACTGAAGAATCTGGACTAAATAAGTTGAAGTAAAACAAATTGAAGATAGCAACATCTATAATTTGTAAAGTGAAACGAGTTCTCGTATCATAAAATTGCAAGCTGGTACAGTCACATTTACAGGTTGGCAACAACTGTTGGTAAAGAGTTGAGAAAAGTTAATGTGCGGTTTTCGTTTGAGTAATTATATTGGTCAAGCAGGACGAATATTTGAAAAACGGATTCACGAAAATCGAGGCAATTTTATTGAGAGTATGTTGCCAGAAAGCACCGCTTTGCTAATGATTTTGAATCACTACATGGGGAAATAAAGGACATGTTTCAATCATGTATTTCATGACGGGTACCCATTAGAATATGGTTGTTTTGTAGGAAATATTGAATTTTTCATTCAATAAAAAAATCTGTGTGAGCCAATGAATATGTAGTCTGTTTTACGATGGATCTATGAGTCGATAAAATGTAGGTAGGAAAATAGGCAAATGAAGTACCTACTTTTACTTTCTGACCATATGGACATATTTGATGTAATATTTAGGTGGATATTCACGTAAGAAAAGTTGGATCCAGAAGATATTTTGCCAGTAAACTTTAGGTAAAATTTGGAAGTTGATATCTACTTTCTTCCAGTACCGGATAACTGAGACTAATAAGAACTTGTCAATGTTTTAGTTGAAATAACCAAGCCCAAAATTCCCAAAATTTCAGAATGTCATTTTGTAGGATTTTCTCATACTTAGGATAACCAACGTTCACCAAGAAAGGCCATCGGAATCATTTCGAATAAAGCATCCTCTATCTGAATACTGAAGATCTAACTCACCGGGAATCGTTTGAATTAAATCATTTCCGACATGATCAGACAAATAATGGACAATTCGACTTTCACCGTTATAGTTATCAGGGTCGAATTTATGGTAACGATTACGAAATTTACAATCGAGAATACACCGAGTAGGATTCCGATATCTTTATCGCGAAAACATCATTCCTGTATATTATTCAGATGTGAGCTTTCTATTGATATTATTTCAATAGGCGGCTGAGCAATATCTCATTCTGAACCGTTGGAACTCACCATATTTGAAAGATGGGTAATGGTTTATTCATGGGAAATATTCATGACTAGGTTGCACTTGAGAAATTATCAGTTCGTTTGCGAGGTGAAAATCGGTGAGATTTCTTAGTGGACTAGCTTTCGTCTTGATTTGAAGATGCATGCGACTTTTTATTGCTTTATTTTACGTCGGCTTATTACTGCGACCAGGGCTAAACACCGACGCCGGTGAGCACACTTCCCCCAACCGGAAATTCTGCCGAATCCTCTGTTATTTCGGTAGGGTTCTTTAACGAGCGCAACATCGATGAACTCGGGACCGACATCTTAACGTCCGGTCCGTAGGACGGCATATCTAGCGTCTTATCTCGTGCTCATTGATAAGACGCCTGCTACTACGCTACAGTTGTTAGGGCATTTGCACGAGCTCATTCCTTGTCAGGTGGTCACCCATCCACTCTCGTTGTTTAATTTCACTTTGATGTTCCGGCACAAATCTAAATTAAACACATTTAAGATCTACAACTTTGAAGTAACCCCTATGCAAAAGCCACAATTCCTTCTTTTCTTCCGCTTCTCCCCATCCCCCCCTCCCCAAAGAAAGAACGAACAAGGAGAGATTGTTTTAATTGTATATATAGTACCTGAGTTTCAGAATGTGTATGGAAATATTATCTAATAAATACTTTTGGATTGGATGCGACTTCTTGAAGTGAAACTGTTTTGGGCACGATAAGAATAAACGTTTGAGGCCGAAGGTGCGTTCAACATTTTCATGTAATGTTTCGGAAGAACCGCTTCTTACGCAGAATGTGGCATCGTGGGAAAAAATAGTTTAGAGAAATGTTTATCATTATTGCATATCTCTTCGGATTTGCTCGCAGAATTGATTTCGACTTCAGGCAGCTTGGTTGAGCTTCGACTGATAATTTTCTCGCATTGTCAACAAATCATCAAGCTGTTGGTCTTCTAGTGGGTGGTTTCAATCAGATTCAGGAATCGCGGAATTCAAACTCGACATTGCTTACTGTGTTTTGGCTAATGGGTTCCAATCAGGATGAGTTGCATTGAACAATTCAATAACTTCTATTTTGGTGCGCATCCTGTCTCTCCAACTCCAATCATGCAAAAAATGTCGATGCTTTCTCGTTCAGTTGATCCATTTTTTTCAAATATTTCAAGGCATCCTAGGGTGCAAATTTCTATAGCATGAAATTCTGCTTCAAAATAGTTGTCTAGGGGTTTTGAGAGCCCGAAATTCGGTCCACTTACTCCCACTACAGCCATTTCGTCCATCTTGGAACAATCAGCATACCATACTGATGCATTTCTGTCCAGTTATGGCCCATTCGTTGTGAATATATGGTGGATTCTAGGGCAATATTTTTCAGAATATTCGTATTCCCAATCAGATTTCCAGCTTTCAAGTTTGATGCAACGGGCAGTCTGAAGGCACTGTCTGCCGCTTCACTTCGAACGCTGCAATGGATTATTACCGCTGCACTTCCTGCAGCTTGATTTGTGCCAAGTACTGTTGGGTTTTTGGCCACCATACTAATGAGGGATAGGTGAGCATGGGTACGATAATCGTTTGATATAACCACTATATTATTTTCGGTTTCAAACCCCATGTTTTGTCAAAAACTCTAGGGCTCGTCCAGGTTGCCGCTTTAGCCTTGGAAAGAATTTTATAGATTTGACTGTTCTATGTTAGTCTTTAGTCGATTATAACGCCCAGGTACTTGACTCCATTAGAAGTAGTTAGAGAAGTTCCATTTAGGGTTCGGGCTTTCAGTTCCTACTTACGCCTCTTTGTCAATGGAACCAGCACTGTTTTGCCAGGATTCACTTTTAGTCCCTCCTTTTCGCACCAGCTTCTGATTATATTCAGGGCTGTATGCATGCGATTGGCGGGTATTTTCCCATCATGTTTGCCCCTAATAGTGACGCGTAACCTTGAGTCGTGATTCCATAGTCATGTAGCTTCATAATCAGATTATACAAGGTCAATGACAAAGGCGATAAGATCCACCTTGGGAGCAACCTTTTTCTGCTGTCATTCTGACCGTTTTGTCTCCGAGCGCAGCTACAATGATTCTGCTTTTTAACCGACGAAACCAAAAAGGAGGAGGTTCTCTAGTCGACGCGTATATTTTTTTTTATGTATGATCACGCACAACTTTTTACTGAGACGTCCGAATCCGATAATTTTCAGTGGATAGGGTGTACTTCGAAGATGGTCCCATTCGAATATAAAAGATGAAATCTACCCCTAAGGGTAGCAAAATGAGAGATAATGATCACTCACCCTCTGAATTCTGGTCCGTTAACAGATTCTATCAGGCATAACTTTGTACTGGGTTCTTCGATTTGGATTATTTTTTTTTTCAATAGATAGGATATACCTCATAGTTAGATTATAAATGAAATTATCCACCCTCACTGGAAAAAAATAGGGGTTTATTGATTTTTCACTTTTGAAAATTGGACATATATAGTTGACAATGACAGATCGCTACTGTATTATTTTTGTTCTCATTAGTCACAATCATTATATTCGGGGAAAAGTAATGAAATAAACTAACCAGAACAATAAAAATAATTTTTATTACAACAAATGGTAGAATAGTCATATTATTTAACTGGTAATAGTTGAAGTAAGGTGGGTAAGTAAGTATTTTGGAAGTAATCAAAAAACAAGTAGGTAGTAATTAGTAGATTTCAGCCACAAAAAATGAAAAATAAAAACTTTTCAACAAAAAATTAAACCGACGAAATACGGAACTGAAAAGTAAAAAATAAAATAAACCTTCTTAGTCTCAATAACTGAGCTCCTAAACTAATGCAAGTAACTAATTTTGAGTCGGCGCCAAACGAACAATCAACGAAGATCAATAAATTACTCTAAAAAATTATCAGAATGTCACCGCGCAACTCGATTCCATCATTCTACGCCTTACCTAATGTATTTGCCTGTTTGTTTGGCTGCGACTCAAAATTAGTTACTTGCAATAGTTTAGGAGCTCAGTTATTGAGACTAAGAAGGTTTATTTTGTTTTTTACTCTTCAGTTCCTTATTTCGTCGGTTTAATTTTTTGTTGAAAAGTATTTCCTGCATTGAATGTACCCATCTGATCAGTGATCTAATGATGAAGTTCGTGTTATCGAATTATAAAATGTTTGAAAGAAAATTGTGGGTTTTTCGAAATATTGAACTGTCTTGTTTGGATTTTCAAAGAGTTACCACAATGGTTCAGCTCGTGTGAAATAACGGTGAGATCTAGAATGGATCTAGAATTATGCTATAAATCACAGCACTTTTTTGCCATCTGGAAGTCACCATCGTTTTCAAATCTGCATCGGAAATTCATAACATCTGAACCTTAATTTGAAGTGAAATAGGTATAATCCACCCTTAATTTTTTGAATATTCTATATCAACAGAAGAAAAAAACGTGGACTACAACCCAGAACAACAGACTACATCTATACTTAATTTGGATCAACTTGATTCATTTTTCATTTCTGATTTTTTTTCAAATTGCTCCATATCGTTCCGCAGTCCACAGAAGTGTTGCCCAATTGGGTGATGAAATTTTCAAAAGCAATCTGCCGGTATTCGATCTAGAAACCAATGTCATTTCCAATTGCTAATGATCAGATATTATCTACCTCTTCATAAGAATGCTTGTTACCTAACTGAACCGGGATTGAGTAAGAAACACACCGAGTGTAAAAGTTCGTGGAGGTACAGATATATGAGCCATGATTCAACGTTAGTTATGATAGAAAATAGTACATGAGCACATGTTTATGAGGTTTCTTCGGTTTTCTGTCGAATATTTATATATAGCTTTCCATAATAAAAAAAAACAAAAGAAACAATTATAGCGGGAACCAGCAAAGTCCAAGGATGTTCAGGCAGTTGTACGAAAATGACAAATGTTTTTTCAAACCCGGTATAGAAAAAAACTTCATCACCAAAAATCATTAAATTACTTTAAGGAAATGCAACGTGAAATCTCCAGCGATAAACAATAACATTCCAAAAATCTGCTCTCCTCACCACCACTCGCAACGACGTATGCCCTCACGTGTGTGCTGTCTCGCTCATATTGACTTCGAGAACGCTCGGCAATTTCCGGTGAAGAGACTAAAAAGGTTCATTTTATTTTTTGCTTTTCAGATTTTTTTTTGTCGGTTTTTTTTTGTTGAAAAGTTTCTATTATACATAGTATGAATTAAATAATAGATAATACAATGTATAAATGAAATGATAGATAAAATAATATATTGATTGAAAAACCGACACTAAGAACCAACTATTATAGATAATTCTATTTTTTATTTATTCATTTATTCAATCAAGTACTCTACAGAATTCGATACAGATTCCAAATGGTACAACTAATCTAAACGATACAACTAAACTAATACATTTAACGACAAACAAACAATAAACAGAAATTTATGTGTATATAAAAAGAGACAATAGTGAACTTAGGTACATGTATATAAAAATATAAGTAAAGGATACGGTAAAAATAAATTACTTGAATTGAATAACATTGCAAGTTTTCAGGTAGGAGTGACGGAGAATTTCAGTTGTTTCTTAAATACGTAAAAAGGGATATTAAATATGTTTATTGATGAATGATGGATATTGTAGTTTTCTTGAAGCCTACAACAGAAAGCGGTGCGACCATAATTAGTACGATGTGTTTGTACAAAGAAAGTGTTGCAGGTTCTGGTGGTTCTAGAGTTGGCATGAAATGATAATTTTTCTAATATCTCTGTACAATTTATGACGCCATTTACAATTTTGAATAAAAAATATGACATGGCATTAATTCGTCTCTGTTCTAAAGTTTCTAGATTCAACAATGAAATTCTTGTTAGAGAGTCGAGACCGTGGAAGGAAAGTCCAAGTTTCCAAACAAGAGAAAACTTGTGAACCGACCTTGTACTCTCTCTAAACGGTCCATCTGGCAATTGTAAATTGGTGACCAAATTATACTATTATATTCCAGAATGCTTCGAACAAGTGAAATATACAACGTCTTAATTGCGTTCTGATCAGAAATATTTCTAGCTTGCCTCTTTATAAAACCCACCATCCTGAGAGATTTATTACAAATATTGTTGATATGATCGTTAAAATTGAGTTCTTTATCAAATATTATCCCTAAATCACTGATACTAGTTACAGCTTGCAAATCAACCCCATGTATACTATAGTTGAAAATAGTTGGATTGAGTATTTTATAAAACGATGATTTTACACTTATCAATATTGATTTTCAAAATTTTGTTCACAGTAATTGGTGAAATTGATTAAATCATTCTGAATCAAATGACAGTCATCTTCAGATGATACAACTCTATAGAATTTGAGATCATCAGCGTAAAGTAAAATGTTACAATTTTTAAAAGTGCAAATAACATCATTAATGAAGCATAAAAACAGAATGGGACCAATGTGGGATCCCTGAGGAACTCCAGAGGTAACATTTATTGATTTAGAAATAGAATCTCCTATTTTCACTTTCTGATTACGCTTGTCCAGATAAGAAATAATAAACTTCAAAAAACTGCCATCCACACCAAGTGCTTTCATTTTAGAAATAAGAAGACTATGATCAACGGAATCGAAAGCCTTAGCGAGGTCAGTGTGAATCACATCAACCTGAAAACCTTGTTCTAGTTTATTACATAAAAAGTTTTGTATTATTCCTAAATTGGTAGCTGTAGAGCGATTTTTGAAAAAGCCATGTTGTTCATCAACAATAATATGCTTAAAATTGGAAAAAAGTTCGTCTGTTAATATTGACTCAAAAACTTCCGGAATACATGAAATTTTAGATATACCTCTGTAATTTTCAATATTGTTTTTACTACCTGACTTAAATATTGGTGATAACAGTGATGATTTCCATATGGTTGGAAATATTCCATCATCGAACGATTTTTGAAAAATTTGTCACATATTCTTTCAATTCTGATTTAAAAAAATTCGTAAAAGAGGATATAATATATTATTTTATATTTTTTTACTCGACATGAACAATCACATTCTTGTTGTTGAAATACTGATATCAAAAATATTTAAATATGCTGCTGGTGAAATTTGTATTTCTACTCAGTTGATATTAATATCCTGAATATGCGCATAAATTGTCGACATTTATGACACCAGTTGAGTTGTTGATTGAATGCGGTCAAAGGAGCATAAGTTAATTCTCCTTTAAGCATGTCATATTATTAGGTGCTCCGGAAAAATTATTATTATTCATCGTGGGTGTGTGTTATGTTGCATATTAATTCCACAAGAATGCAGAAACAATAAACTGCATGAATGTTTTATATATACATATATAATTTCATACAAAGTAAACATATTGATATGTTTTTGTCAATAAATATTTTTGTCATTGTCATGTCATGCTAGATTCATCGTACATAGCCAAATTCATTGTTTTGAAGTGTAGTAAGGAGTTATAGAAACATGTTTTAGAATGTGTGAAAAACTTATCGATCAGTAGAATTTAATTCCACAAAGTTCATTAATTATGATCGAATAGATGGTATAGCATGAAGTACATATCAAATTTTAGAACAGAAGTTACCCAGGATCACTTCCTATGTCATTTTATGTAACTGATGTAATTTCCCTCAACATCAACAGATGATAACACAGCCCAACAAATCAAAGAAATATTTTTTGTCTTTGCTATCTTTGCGGATTTTTATGATTAAGAATACACAATTTACGAAAAAAGTCGCGATAGCACCAGTTTGGAACCGGTTTTCATGTTATGGAGTATGTCTGGAAGCCCTCAATATATTTAACAGTTAAACTCTACTCAGACGCATTCATTTCGCGCATCCGCTCATCATGCTCCAGCTCACGTGACCTTAATATCCCTGACATCTTTTGTTCCATATAGCAAGCACGGAACCCATAGCTCCACGAGTTCTGCGGCACAGTTTATAGCTAAAGAAGCAGTTAGCTCACTTGGCCCAAATGCATGTTCCAAGGTAACATCCACTCCAGGGAAAGAATTCAGGATGCGCAGAAGACTGTACGCGATTATCGCTCTTCGAAGTATACGAAAAATGTAGCACAGTAACACGCGGTATGCGCGAGGGATAAAAATCAGAGTTGCGCAGTGTAGAAACGGGAACATAAAGATCAAAGTGCCGACGCCAAGTGAGCTAACTGCTTCTTTAGCTCTAAACTGTGTCTGCGGTAACAACCACAGTACCTGGTTGTTCGGCAAGATTGTAGGACACTCAATGTGGATTTTGGTAAGTAACTGACGTGTTTTCATCGAAACCTTGTTTATATTTCATTTGATTGATTTTTTTTAATGAACATTGTCCATAGAATTATGACTTTATAGTGGAGAAAATGCGAATTAATCGAGATATATTTTGTTTTATCTGTGGTGTGTATACAACAGCAAAACTGAGACAAAATATCACAGACTACGCGAAAGAGGTTTCTACTGCTTATTTCGGTCTACAAATTAGAAATAAGAAACGTCTTTGGTTCGTAAAACTCGTATTATAAGGTTCATAAAACTCGTATTGAGTCTTTGTGTTTGTGGAAGAAAGGTGAATGCTCTTCGGTATTCTTAGGAACTGGAAGCCCAGAAATCATTTCTATGACTGCTGCTTTTGCATAGTAAATGGTTTAATCGATATAGAACATGGGGATAGCCTGAAGACGTGTACATACAACGAACCAATTCTACCTATTTACGGCTCACACCTTGAGTGTATACCGTCAGAAGAAGAGGTGTCAAAAGGCTCATAGTACAATACAATCTACTGGTATAGGAGGAAGGGCATATGCAGAAAAAGCGTCAGCGCCACGGTTGTGTTCTCAAAATGAACTAAGCGATTAGATACTAGATCTGATCTTATCAAAGAAGCCATCAGAACTGTTAGCGTCAAGACTTAAGGAAAATACTTTTTTCTACGACCGTGCGTTTTTACCCACTTTCCCGCACGCATGAAAAATGGGGAAATATTAATTTTTCATCTGTGAACCGATTCTGTTGGAACTTGGTACATATATAGGTAGTTCTGATGACACTTAGTTGATTATAGCCACAAAAAAGTGAAAAATATAAACTTTTTAACAAAAAACTGAACCGACGAAAAAATCAACTGAAAAGCAAAAAATAACATAAACCTTCTTAGTCTTGAAGATAACTCAGCTCCTAAAGTAATGTGAATAACTAATTTTGAGTCGGCGCCAAGCAAACAATTGAAGAAGATCATTATACGACTACAGGGTACCGTACTCGGACCACTCTTATTCTCGATATATATTAACAATTTATTGAATCTGAACTCAACTGGAAAATTGTATAGCTTTGCAGATGATACTGTAGTCATTCATTCTGCAACCACCTCGGAAGAATTAAAAAACAAAGCTCAGAATGATCTTTCAAAAGTTATAGATTGGTTTAGTCATATGGAACTAAGAGAAACCCATGAAAAAACTTATTTTGTACCGTTTGCAAGTTATTTGTCATCGCTACCGATATCCAGCATATTGTCAGTAGACAATCAAGGAGTATCCTTAGACATAGGATCTGCAAAACACACAAAATATTTCGGAATCACCATTGATTCCCACTTAAAAAGGGACGAACCTGTGAATGAGGTAGCTAAGACGTTGAGATATATGCTATTCAAATTCAAATGCCTACACTCTATTTTGGGTCCAACCTACCTGAAAGTTATATATTATGCCCTAGTAGAATCTCGCTTATAATACTATATTCTGAGTTGGGGGGGAATTCTTCAAACGCACCTGAAAAAATTAGAAATAATACAGAAAAAAATTCTCAAAATAATCTATGGTGAAATATATACTTACCCAACAAAATCTCTCTTTGTCGAGGCCAAAGTACATAACATCAGACAACTCGACTTGTTCACCGTTTCCAAATATATGTATAAAAACAAAGGATGTCTCAACGAAACAGAACACCAATACTCCACTAGATATCGTGATAGAGAAAATGTTCAGATCAATTCAGCAAGAAAATCGGCAGTACAACGTTGTTTCACTCATATAGCATCCAGATTATACAATTTCCTACCAAGTATGTACAAAACATATTCATATATACTAAATTCATTCAACCTTTTCGAAAAAATATTCACAAAATTTTATATTTAATATTGAACCCAATCCAGAAGAACAATTGATAGGAACCTGGTTGTTACTCTTACCTACTTACCTCTGAACATGCTATAATTGTGATAGATTAATTACATAACCCATAAAAAAACCAGGACTGGTTTTAAATGGGGATTAATATGTTCATTCTGCCTAATAACAATTTAATATTTATATTTATGATTATCTACCACCAAACTATTCTTGTAATTTATATCTGAATATTTATAGCCTATATTTGAATTCATACACTTGAATAAACATTATTATTATTATGTTACTTCGAAGAAGTGAATCAAAACGCCGCCGTCCATCCCGCTGCCATCATTTTACGCTTTTCCTAATTCAATTGCTAGTTGGCGCCGACTCACATCAGTTTAGAAGCTCAGTTATCATTAGGATTAAGAAGATTTATTTTATTTTTTGCTTTTCAGTCGATTTTTTGACAGTTTAATTTTTTGTTAAAGAATTTTTTACCTGTACTCACTACTATTCTTACTTATTTAGGTTTTAATATTTAATCTAACCTAGACTTTTTCCTTGCTTGTCAATTTTTTATTCATTTAAATTAAATAAAAATTGGGATACTATTATATATTTGCTTTTAAATCAATCCACATAACAATTAAACCAAGCTGTGCCAGGCTATTATGGTATGGTAATCAAAGATTTGCTATGATAACCAAATGTCATCCAGAGGTCAAAGATTTAAGTCGAAGCCAAAGTGACAGATGATAAGATGCCGGCAGAGATCGCTAAAACCACAAAAATACCAAAAGTTACAACAACGAAAAATAAAAGATACCTCACTTACCTCTGCCCTGTACTGTACTGTGAATTACTCGATACCTTGAGAGATACTCATCCCTATAAAGCTTTCAGAAGAAAACTCAAGATATGGATCCATGAGATACCCCGAGAAAATGTTCATCTACTTATCAACAGAAACTCTTAGATAAATCCGACATTGAAACAAAAATTATTACAAGGAATTATATTCATTTGTCTCTATTCAATTAATCTTATTTATATCTGTTTATAGTTGTTCATGTAATGTCTCCATATTGTCATCAAATAACCCATTCGTATTATTAATAAATTTGTTTATATATATATATATATATGTATATATATATATTTATATATATATATTGTTATGGTTGGGTAGAATATAATAACTTTTATTTATACTTAATAATTGCCCACATTACTTCGCTCCGCGTTGGAAGCTAATTGTTATTATATGTTATGGGTTGTTTTGTTTTGAGGTTTATTCCAATGGAATTTGTAAAATTATCTCTCCCACCCAATACCATAACAAATTCACCAAATATCTGTAAAATTTTCATTATTTTTAGTCTTTGTAATTCCCTTTGGAAGTATTCTTATATACCATTGCCCTATTGATTTTCTAGAATTTCATATATTTCTTTTTTTTTCCCTGCTTTTTATTTCCTTTCTCACCACGACTGAACTCAGTTGGAACGCCTATGCCTCATGAGTCGGTACTGGCAGCAGAGCCACTCTGCCTTTCTTGATGTCAATAGAACTATTTCAGTTCAATGTTTAGAGGTGAGAGATCAGCATATCATTGTGAAAAGTGAACCAGAGATTATCAAAAACAATTATTTCCTTTATTCAGGAAAACTTATATTGACCTGGCCTGCGATAGATAACTTAATGTATGAGCAATTGACAAATTTTCACAGGAAATAATGAAAAACAATGAAGTATATTATAAATATAACCTCAATTTTTCTTTCAAGTTGAAAAATTGTTTTAAAGTTCAAAACCAAAATTGAACAAAGTTCTTCAGATATAAGAGATATTTTGCAAAGTGATACAGTACGTGATGTGCACTCAAAAAAATTATACCTGGAGTCGAATTGTCGCTGATGTATTTCCTGGTGATTCTCTGTAATCCTGTTCCATCTACTCCTGTCAGGGACTCTCTATTGCAGTGGAACTCTCCAAAATCCTTGAAATCAGCTTGGATAAGTTTTCATGTAGAAAACAAAAAGGTAATCTTCTTTTATCCTTCTTTTTTATCGAAATTTTCCAGAGGTTGAATTGATTTGTTATTGTTAGAAATTTTTCTTGTTATCAGTGAAAATCTGGAAATTATTTTCTCTCAAATTTTCAACAACTGTTTTTTTTTTAAACTTTTTTCCTCTTCTCGCTTTGTTTTTTCTTTCCCTGTATACGATTTCTGTTTTGTTTTGTCATTATATTTGAATTTTTGAAAATCGCGCACTTCCTTGTCGCACTTTCACTAATCTGGTGTTATTTGAGAAAACTTATCAACTAACATATTTTACATTTCTTATAAACTTAATACAAGATTTTATCATAATTATCTTTGACGTTTCTGTGTTCTTACTTTTCCACAATTTCAAATCTTCCATCAACCCATCTCTGTTCCCTGATTGGCTATTTTCATCAAGAAGTTTCTTGTTCTCCCATTGGCTATTTTAGTTAGATGCAATTTCATATACTGTATGTTTCAACATTATAATTTTGTTGATCACATTTAATCCAGAATAATTTTTTAAAACTAGACTTTTTGTTGTATTTCAAACGATTATATGTTGGAATCATTTTTGAAAATGAAAGGAAATTACTGCATTATAGTATTTGCATATATTCACCTATCAATGTTATACAGAGGCTTCAGAAAGTAAATAGAATCTAAAAAAAAGAAAAAACAAATCTCATGAACTACTAACTATCAAATATTCATTATTTTTTGGTTTTTTTAAAGAATTATTTATTTTCCATTTTTGAAATATATAACTAGTCCTTCTTAACATAACAATATATATATATATATATATATATATATATATTCATAATTAAATATTTTAGTTGCGATATAAATACCTTTTGAAGTTCTTAATCATAATATTAAAAAAATAGATTACAAACTAATTTGTAAAAAATGCTGTTTATCAATCCTTGTAATGTATTATAGACAAATAAATTGAAATTGAAAAAAAAATATTACACAAAAAGATCACATCAACAAACTACAAAATTCAAAGTATTACACAATTCATCAAAATATAGATGTTTTTTGTTCAAATTGAGATCATTTGTACCAAAATAAAAATCAATCGGCATTGCTATCGAAGAAAAATGTATATATTCTATACCGTCAAACTGAACTGGTTATGTCAGGACCACGGACTATAATCTGACCCCATGAGCCGTGTTAAATCTCGTATGTTCTACCTTTGTTATTAATATACAATAATTTTCAATTAAGTGACGTAATCCCCTTTGGCAATATATCACTCTGAACCAAATAATTTCCATTGTTTATTACGGGAGTTTTAAAAAGTTTACGTCGTCGTTACAATAAAACCTTTTGGATTTACGGCAGCGGTCGACCTGAAAGTGGCGTTAATTTCTCCGAAACCATGTACGATTTTGTATTCAACGCGAGTTTACATTGTTAATAACGAGAAAGGATGAAGACCTACAAAATGAGAACCGTTCAAAAATGATTTATCGGTTATTAACTAGGTAAAATGGCATGAAACTGATATCCATATTGAAGCTGATTTTTGTAGGGCATATCAAGTAGTCGAATAAAATTATCTTGATAAATCGAGTTGTGGAACAACTCGTATGGAGAAATTCCAATGATTCAACCGGTGGTAATGGATTGAATTGATTTAAAAAAAAAAAATCTACAAATTTAATGCTTATGCGGCAATTGTTTTTACTTGGATTTTTTTTTTGATTCTCTTCTAGCATAAAAAATCTATACTATCCATTGATCCTTCAATGACGGTACCGTTTTGCTGTATAGACGGGACTTTTAGGTAGTTTTATGGAAAAGTTGTTAATTTTTTTGTTTCCACTCACTTGTCACATGAAAACTAATTTGGGCAACTTAGATTTCAACGAATTTTTTTAACCTTTTTAGAATAATTGAAATTTTGTGAAATCTGGTAAAATTCAGTTGAGAAGTAATACACTCATCTGCTAGAGGGATTCAAATGGTTCTATACTCGATTTCCTAATGTGAAATAGTAATAAAATTTAAATTTGCAGTGACATAACCCATTAAACAGGGTGGACAACTCAAAGATTGTATCGTAAACTTGCAAGGAGAGTTTTTTAAAATTTCATATTTCACTTATTTCAGACGTACTCACCTCAAATCGGTCCTAAATTAGGGTTATCTCAATTTGCATAACAATGAAAAGAGGAGTTTCTGGTAGTTTATTAGAATAATAAGTATAATAATAATTATACATGATTATAATTATAGAGATAGGCAGATAAATGGGATATTATTCATCCTAACGGTGCATAGATGAAAAAGTAATAATAATATGAAAATACATGAATTGGAATAAATATTAATATTTATAAGAAATCTACAATTTACAATACAACTTAATATTTGGATTTTAGCCATCGTTTCCGAGTAGTCCGTTGAACTATCTTCGTTGGGGTCCAGAGAAATAATAAGAGTGTAAACAGTGTTTTTTAGCATGTTATCAGCTTCCCACATTATTTCTTCTATTCCAATCACATGTTCGACGCACTTACTCCATTTTTCGTAATCAACTGTCTTTATTCCCTCTTGCAAGAGGTTTTCAAATTCTCTTATTTTAAAAGTAGTGTTATGCCTTGCTACAAACCCTTTTACTATCGCCCAGACCAATTATATGGGGTTTAATTCACAATGATATGGCGGAAGGCGAAGTACCATTATATTCTGTTTTGAAGCGATTTCTTCGACAACAAATTTCGTACAAAGAGGTTTATTCATTTTTACAATCTCCAGTAGCTCCTTTTTCAGCATATCTTTGTGAAATGGCTTCTTATTTAAACTAAGACAATGAATGATGTAATGTTTTTGCAAGAAGACGTCGGTATTTTTTCGGATTTTCTTGAGTGGTAGCTCTGGCATTATTTTTGACTATAACAAACCCAGGAGGATTAAAATCTGGCATTTGCTGAAAGTATTCTTCGAAAGCATCATCGTTTATATCTTCATGATAGTCTCTAGTCCGTTTTGATTGAGATGCTAGTAAGCCACCATCGACAAATTTATTTTTGCTACCAATGTGAGTAATTATTAATCTTTCACCTTTTCCCGAGGGTGCTTTTATTCCAGTGGACTATCCTTCCATGAAAGCTTGCCTCGAGCATTTCATATTTTCATCCTGCCATATTTTACCAACGGTATATCCTTCATTTAACCAAGTTTCGTCCATATAATAGATATTCTGGTTTTCCCTTCGAAACTGTCTAACTGCCCTCAAATATCGTCGTCGCCAGCAGATGATTTCGTATTCTCTATTGAAAGTGATTTCCGGTCTTAAATTTTTTCGAAACAAAAATTAATTTCCCTCAAAATTTTTCACACTTACTCATTACCCATGGGTGAAATGAAATCATATGTTCTCATTTCAGACATTATGTTGTTCAAGGTAGGTATTTCTTAGCGAGAACATATAGAGTTCACATCTAAGAAGCTGAATCAATTGTATTATCTCATTAAATCCCTGAAGAATAAATTAGATACTAAATCATTGATATCAGTTTATTTTGCCAAGTTTCATTCGAATATTTACTACAACATTGCTGTGTTGGGTTTAGCTTCTGAAATAGACATAATTTTCATAAAACAGAAATCATTGCTGAGACTGATCTCTAATCTAGATTACAAAACGTCATGTATAGAGATTTTTCAACAAAATAAAATATTAACTGTTACATGTATGTTCATTTTGGAAACATTAACTAACGTATATCCATGCAAATAGTAGGAAAGTAGGATCGAGATCAGAAATCCATAATTACCATACCAGGAATAACAATTTGCTTATTACCCAAAAACACCATCATGCAAAGTATGAAAAGTCTCCTATGTTTGTTGGTATCCGTCTCTATAACATGTTGCCAAGCGACACTGTCATCTCAAGTTTTTACAAAACAGTTGAAACTATTCCTAACAGAGAAATGTTTTTACACAGTATATGAATTCGCACTTGAGGTTGGTAATGCGGGATCACTTTCACTGTGACGAATTTATTTTAAATTATTTTAATATGTTATTTATTTTTTTATTTAATATCGACCTATATCTTCATGTATGCGTTTGTTTCACAACATGTATCACATTTCATGCGCTACTGATATTCATATGTGTAAGTTCAACTGACCTGACCTTTTAAAGTGTTTTAATGTATTTTCATGTCATTCAATATTATTTATTTTTTCATTTTACAATAACTCAACTATTTTATACATTTTATATGTTCTTCAGAAATATATCCTGCCCATCTACATAATGTAGCTCAAAGGATGATTGGATCTATCCATCTTTTTCAAAGTAAAACAAGTGTATGATTCTTCTGATGGTAGTCTTTCCATACTCATTTATTACAGTTTCTTTTCTTCCTGTACTTCTCTTTGTGGTCTGATGAGGTCGCGTTTATCCTCGTGCACAAGTCGGTATATTGTGTCCGACTCCAGTCATATTTCAACTATTTTTGTAACTCGGAATGTTGAATTTTAAGCACATTGAGAATAATCATTTTCTCATTTTTAAAAAGCGTACTTTTACTAATCCGTTTTTCAGCAACAAATTCAGACACACTAGCCATTTTCAAGAACGAAGTTTTCCAACAACTGCCGGAAGTAAGTAACTGAACATTTCAATTTTTTTCAAACACTGAGGCACAGGAAAATAAACTATTTCTGCCTCTACCTAAGCTAACTGTTTTCATTGAAAAAAAAACCTCCATTTGTGAAACAAATCTTATCGCAGGGACAGATTCATATCTACATAATATTATTTGTAAAGAAAACGGGCTATTGTAAACTGGGGCGATTATTAGGTAATGCTCACCAATGATTATGTAATCTCGGCCTGATTTCAGCCTCAATTATCATGACACTTTATTTGAGGAAGATAACTTGCCAGGTAATCTACGTAGATTTCACGGAATATATTTAAAAGTTGTAAATACCCACTCATCCCTTTTTAATTAACAAGTTTTGCACCCTGGATACAAATAGATGTGTCGAGGGTGATCGATAAACAGTAGCATCTTAGATTTGTCCAGTGAATCTCAGTCGTTTGCGTGTAACCGATTATGGATATACAAGTATCAGTCAGCGTGGTAATGTTGTTTTATCAATAAACAACTACAAATACAATTTTAAAGAAGAGTTGAAAACGGGCGAGAAGAAATGGAGGTGCAAACAGCCAAAGTGTTCTGCTAGTGTTTACACCGTGGGCAGTGATTATACCATCTCGAAATCAAATTTTACTCACTATCTATGGTACCTGCAACATTGAAGATATTCAACGAAATATCATTACAAGCTCAGCGAAAAAAAAAGCCGTTGACGATATCAGCAGTCGGCCAAGTAAAATTTTACATTCAGTTATGGTTAATGAAGATACAACAGCTCTTCAGACAAAGGATCTAACCTACATGAAACGCAATATATACAACGCTAGAAGAAAGTTACTTCCTGTGCTTCCTGAATCTCAAAGTGAAGTTCACTAAAGACAAATACAAATTATCGCACAAACCGAGGTGAGAAGTTCTTGTTGGTGAATGATGAAGATTCTCACATACTAGTACTCAGTTGCGTTACAAATTTGGAGAATCTGTGCAAATGTAGCAAAATCTACGTAGATGGTACATTTGACTACTGCACTAAATTTTTTCTGCAAGTGTTCACTATTCACGGCTGACAAAATGGACAAAAATGGACATTATATACCGCTTGTGTTTTGTGTGCTGCCGGTCAAATGTATTGAAACGTATGTAAAGTGCTTTGAACACGTGAGAAAGTGCTGCAGCGACACAATGCAGCTTGTACTGTCTGGCCGCAAGTCAAACTAATAGGATGTAGATATCATCTATCACAATCTTGGTGACGTAAGATTCAAGAAGTTGGTCTTGCCAAAAAAAAACAGAAGGGGAAAAATGGTTAGGATACTGTTTTGGACTTATGTTTGTTGACCCTGAGGAAGTAGGAGACGCATTTGCTTCTTCGTTAGCTGCAATTCAGCCTCAAGAAATAAAAATTCAAACGTATGATCTATGATTTGTTTATATTTTGTGTACGTATATACCGTTAATATATGCCTTTTTGGAATATAAGTAATATAACCTTCAAAATGTGTTTTTATTTCTTTGCCAAAGTGTGACATTATAATGTTGAAAAACTGATTCTGATTCTCAGTAGTAAGTTAGTTTTCAAACATAGGTTACATGGTAGACCCGTATAGAGTTCTTAGAACTAAGGTTTGGTATCATCAGTTTTACGATCGGCCGAGATTACATACCGTATTTTGGGGAGTCTTTCAATTAAGAAGATTATGAATCCATAAGCGGCCGAGTTTACATTTGCCCAAAAAAACTTTTGAATACTTTCAAGATGCTTTTCCTAGAAGAGGGGTAAACTGTTTTACAGTCTATAGTCTAATCTTGAAAGAGTCAAGCTCTGATACATTTGTTTCCTTTTGACAATTGAGGATATTTCCCTTTCACACTATCTCTCTCTCTCTCTCTTGTTATTTCTGATATCACTGTTTAGATGTTTTAATTTCTCCCGGAATCGAAAGATTACCCAAAAAATGGTTATCAATAAGTGTCGATCACTCTGTGAAAGTACCGAAATGAAGCAAAGTACCTTCGGGGCAATAACATTTCTCCATTACGCGGGAATATAAACCGCACGTAAACTCCGACTTATTATACACCTCGATCAGCATTATTTATAAGCACAATAAGAGGTCATTTAAATTCTGGCAGTGACTAAGGTGAAGGAACCGTAAATGGTTTTGATATGTTGAACAGTAAAGTGCATGTCCAATGCCGTAGTGGATAAATTTTCGTCAGTTGTCGGCCCGAGGCGACGTCATTAAATTACGATTTACGATCAGTCGGAAAGGTCTTCTTGGATTTCTTTAGATATTTTCGGAAGAATTTATTGCGGAAGGTGCCGAGGTAATGAATGGTAAATTGTGGTTCATACAGGAATTCCCGTTCAACACTTTTTGGAGAGCATAATGTTACTGATATAACTGAAGTATCATATCCATAGAGGTAATTTATATACTCTGTATGATATGAATTCTTGATAGGTGTTCGTAGTAGGTTTCATAGAAATACTGTCTATTGCCGTCGTTACTACTTCACAACTTTCAAAAATTTGGTATAAAAATACTACCAGTTGATACATCGAGAGATCAACAACGCAGTTTCAAAACGGCTATTGGAATATTAAAAATAATAATACCAATATTGGCAAAGCATATCCATCGAAAGAATTTTTGGAGTTCCACAATTTTCAATCGTTTTTTTTTTCCCAAAGATGAACATACGAAGGGAAAATCGCTATACACTACCATTGATGTTTTTCAATGAATTCATTTTTTCTGCCCCGTATGTTCCTCCTATATTGGCTTTGTTCGTTCGTGGACTACAGTTTGTCACTCATATCTACCTTACTAGAATAGAATACTATAGGACGGACATTGATAA